>JADKLZ010005243.1:10253985-10273881 GCA_021533235.1 Biomphalaria straminea | reverse complement strand
GAAGCGGTGAGGTTCAACTTACGGAACGTGGACCACATCTAGCCCATAAAGCGGTGAGGCTAAACCTAAGACTGTGGGCCATATTTAGCCCTTGAGGTGGTGAGGTCCAACCTAAGGACTTTGGACCATATGCAGCCCATGAGGCGTTGAAGTCCAGCCTACGGACCGAGGGCCATATCCAGAACACTAGGCGGGTCTAATTAGCCTCACCAAGCTTCTGTGAACAGTGCAAGATATTGGCATATTAGCAAAATACAATGTTAAAGGAAGAACAACTCTTTGGTTCGTTCCATGATGCACGTTTCGGTAAGCTCCCCTTCAAAGGTTTGAGCATGCCTGCTGTACAGGAAATTTGTGTCAAGTTGAACTGTTGACGTTATGTGACGTCATTGAGGACTGACGATGCAAATAGCTTCCTTATACAAAAAATGTATCATTTCCCCTACACACGGTTGGGGAAAGGAGGGGGTGGGGTGTTTTCGTTGAACGCTAAATGTACGTTCTTATTGGATCATTGAATGGCAGACGACTAGGGGAGAAAAGAGTGAGAGAGTGGTGAGTCAAAGAGATAGAGGGAGAGAGAGAGTGAGTGAGTGAGTGAGTGGTGAAGTGAGCGAGTGATAAAGTGAATAAGAATGAGTGAGTGAGTGGGCGCGCGAATGAAAGTGAGCAAGAGTCTAAGAGAGTGAGCTAGAACTAGTGAGTAAGAGAGAGAGAGAGATGGAGAGTAACACTAAGAGACGAGAGAGTGGAAAGAGAAAGTGAGATTTAAAAAAAAACGAACATGTGACAGAGAAGAGGGGAGAGTGTAAACAGCAAGTCAAATGTTAGTAAAAGTACATCTGCACTTTAATTAAGTCTCTGTGTGCGCATGCGTCATCGCTATCTAAAAATAACATTCAGGCACCATGTCACTTCAACCTCCGACCTTCACCCTGTCCCAGATAAATAGAACAATATTTGTACTCCAGTTGTAGGCCTGCTCTATTTCTGCCAGAATGACCTTCTATATAAAATATGTTTTAGTGGCTTTGCTTTGTTCGCAGGTTTTGTACTCTATACAATAGAACGCCTCCAGTTGCGGTATTTATCTCCCCGCTACCATCTTTCTACTTACAGATTTGTTTCCTTATAAAGTGAACTAACATTTCGATGAACGGGCTGCCTTTGAGGGGCCCTTCAAATGTGTGGGCCTATTTAACGGTTGAGTTATTATAATGGATATACTTAATGACGTGCACACGGAAAGAAAAAAAGATTATCTTTAAATTGTAATTTTTCGATTTAAAAGTGCACTGCTTTCACTGATAATAAAGCTGATAAGTTATTTTCTTTAATATCAGTACCACTTTTAAATCTATGTTTCATTGATGTATATAGAACTTCATATAGATATTTCTTTGACAACATAGAGGACCATATGATTGGTTATATAGGACCCCCTCCCACCATCAATATAAAAAATGTTTCTCAAGTTTATTGATTGTGTTTTGGCATTTAAAAGAAATACTTGCAATGCAGGAAATGATGAAAAAGTATTTGCTCACTGAACGTTCACATCTACTTCATTACATTAACAGTTCATAGACAAGATTTCAACGATATTCAAAATCACCTATACATTGCACACACATACAGAAGTTGTTGGGTTGTTGTTTTTTTTGTCCAGATAGAAATCTGGGGTCCTATCGCAATGATGTGATAAAAACAAAAACTTTGTCAAGACAATGTCTCTGGAGAAGTCGATGTGTAGTTGATACAAGAACTAGTGTATTTTATTAGGCAGAAGGTCAGGGACGACTACTTAAGACATGTGGAACAGAACGAAAAAAAAGTTCTTGTTGAAGGCGTGGCTCAGGTCAACTTGTCACGATGGCCATCTTGTCATGCAGTATCTTGTATGAGTACAAAGACACTGTATCTGTTAGCGGGGCGGTGGTGGATGGTCTAAAACATGTGAGCATTAAACTGAAGAACTGAAAAAAAAAGTCAAAAATTTCTTATTTACGCTCTAAAAACAAAAAAAAAAAAAAGCATTTAAAGTTTGTTCTTGGTATTGCTTTAGTAAATTGAGTCGTTCTTGTTCCGAAAGAATATCAACATTTGTATGGAGGAGAGAGCAATAGGAAGAGAGACAGAAGGTTTCCGTCTAGCCCTTAGCGACTACATCTAGGCTCAAAGCACAGTCAAATCTAGAAATTAAAAACTCCGCCGGGATTCGAACTCCAGACCTCCCAGGTAATCTAGAGGTTTATGCCTCTCAGTGCAACGTATCTTTAGTAACACCTGGTAACACTCCTCATTCTCTTGGTTGCCACGTTGATTAGAGGAGACGAATATGTCAATAGGTAAGCAACACAGAACCCCAGCTAGGAGGAGAAATGCAATTGAATTCATTGGTCTAACGGAAACAGGAGACAGCGTCAAAGCGTTTCTCAAAGGACCGTTTTCATGGCGGACCTCTGAAGGGCAGCTGAGGTATAGAGACAAAATTGAGAGGGTCTCCCCGGAGGTGCTCGGCCTTCGTCCTCAAACTCTAAAGCGAGTGTCATAGGATTAAGCTCGGTTAAAAAAAAACGGGTTAACGTAATGCATCAGCTTATAGAAAAATTGTTTTCCTTTAGGCCGCTGGAGGGTTACGGTTAGGTCCGGAGCTACCATACACGAAGCCTCAACTCCTAATGACAATGACACAGGTAGTAGAGACTGAGTAGATTTGAAAGCATGCTTCTTGTATATTTTTTTTAGCTGCTGTAATCGGTACAAAACACCTGTTTGAAGATTGAATGATAGCCATGCTGGCTACATAGATTCTGAGTCGGCGTTGGCCAAATAGAAAAAAAAAATAAAGTGAAATTGAATTTGACATGCAAAGTGAAGCAGGAATAAAGATTAAAATGAATGGATTACCAACTGGGGGCGGACTGAGAGTCAAAATCGGCCCTGGCATTACCATACCATCCGGCCCACAAATGAATTGCCATACGACGTACGTCTATTGTTACCTGCCCTCAAAATAATTAAAGTTTTGATGATGCATCTAAAACTGAACGCAAGATGCTAAAGTGGGTTTAGTTTGCCCTCATTTTAACGTATTGTATTTCTACAGACTTAGAGGCTATAGGAAATCTGAAGTTGTACAAACAACTGTAAAATTTTAACATTCATTTGTACCATTAAATTAGTAACCATTGAAATGGTGTAGAGAAACACATACCACACGATTACATAGAGGTCAAGGATTTTGTTTATATTTCATTTGAAACGACTGTTTGACAAAAGAAAGATACTGTACTACAAGAATTGAAAAGAAAATTGAAGGATGAGTTCAAGAAATTGGGATGAGATTTGAACCCACATGTTTTATTGTTGCCTATCCCCGACTGTTGCTTAGACCCAACCATTTCCATTATTAAAACAAAGTTTGTCAGAAACTTAAACAAAACTCTTAATTCCTGCTTCAGTTACTTCAAATACATGTCGACACCAATTTCATAGTAATAATTAATTGTGTTCTCCACGTTGGTGATTCCGTGGACTCTCAATGAATCAACTTTGCAAAGATTAGATCTTAGAATTAAATCCTTCCTTGGCATATCGAAATATGGCCAGATGTGCTCATTTGATTTGTATGACTTCGTAAGACTTGATCAAGATCGGTCAATCGGTTTTGATATTTATTCGTAGCATACATTTTTATTATTGCATGCATACATAATGCTTACATTGCGCTTTATATATTGGATGAACTGAAAAGTTTAAAAAAAGAAAACAACAGTTGTCTAAAAATTAGTTTCGTACACACCAACTAATGACTGTCATTGTATAATGTTCTCATTAAAAAATATATTTTGGAAAAAAATAATTGTTGGGGGGGGGGTACCCTTCCATCGTTTTTTGCTTAACTTTGGCTTCAATCCATCAAATTGTGGTTCAAAGTTGCTTGATATGTTCTAAAACATTTGGAAATGAGAATGTGTAGATCGTCTGCTCTCATTTAGAACAGTAAACTTTTCATTTTGGTCAACAAAAGGGGGAGCAATGTTACTTTTTTTTTTCCTTTTCATTAACTCCAACGTAAAGTAGACACAGCGATAAATGGGGCGGAGGATCTGTTAATGTGACCGATGGTCATGCGAGGAGTCACGTGACAAGTACAGCGACCAACATAATACTTTTTACCCTTTAGATTTTAGTGCACTCCGGTGCGTCCTAAGAAGCCCGAAATAAACAGCCAGGATTCGAACCTCGTGAGTGTCCGTTAAGGGTCGAGCTTGCTCCCTGTATGACCGTTGACCAAAGGGATGAATGGTATCCAAAGGCCAGGAATACAAGATAGGTTTTCACGAATCCCTCTGTTCGAAGACCCTCCTCTCCTCTCGTGAGACACGGCTCCTTGAACCTCGCTTGAGTTGCTCCATCTCAGCCACGCCGGAGGCCGAGCCCTCGAGGGGTTCCAACGTATTTCTGGAATGTACAACCATTAACCGCGAGAGAGTAATCACCATTGCCCATGGATTCCGTTGTGAACCGGCGTGGCGGGACCTTTCTGTCATCTTCCCCACGTGCACTGCTTGTTCCCCGCGTGCACTGCTTGTTCCCCGCGTACACTGCTTGTTCCCCGCGTACACTGCTTGTTCCCCGCGTACACTGCTTGTTCCCCGAGTGCACTGCTAATTCTCCGTGTGCACTGCTTGTTCCACACGTGCACTGCTTGTTCCCCGCGTGCACTGCTTGTTCCTCACATGCACTGCTTGTTCCCCAAGTGCACTGCTTGTTCCCCAAGTGCACTGCTTGTTCACTAGAACGTGTTGGGGGAGCCCAATGAAGCAGATTTTCCACCCCAGTCTCCCCTACAAGACAACGGAATGCTACGATAAAAAAGATAAGGCCTGGACTGCACCACGCGATTCGAACCTAACGTTTATGTCGATTAGGAAGCCTAGCTCTAAAACACTCAGCCACACAACGACTACGCCTAAAGGTAAAGGGGCAAAATAACAAAATTGTCTTGGATAAAGGAATGTCTCAGATATCTACAAAAAAAAACAACATAACGTTAACACTTGATTTGTTTTAAATTTAAAACAAGATGATGCCAATGCTTTACCAGCTTCCCGCGCTTTTTTAAAAGTCCTATATAATCCATAGATCTGTGTCTACTGCTAAATGTCCACACCAAGGGACATGCTACACCAGTGACCTAATTTCTCGGTGACATAACGCTAAATTGTTCTGATCAGCTCCCTTTCGCTTTCGATTAAATTCTAGCTTGAGAACCCTTGCATCTGTTGTTTTGCTTACGTGTATAGTAGTAATAGTACTTTATGCCTTTAACAAAAAAAACCAGTACGAATATGACCTTGGCAACTGATACGCGTGTGTGTTTTATTTCGGAAGTCTCTCGCTGGTTGGCTGGCTGAGCCTGCTCGCGAGGCTTACAAAGATGCAAAACATCGCCATTCCTGCTCTATTTTGGGCGCTGATTTCAGAATCTCGTGTGTGTGGGGGCGCGGGCGGTAGTGGAAAAGGCAACGTCAGAATCGCTTTACTTATAAGACTAGATCTAGATCTAGTTTTGTAAATTCTGTTTGGATTATTTCTAGGCTCTTCTTTAACACTTATGTGATAATATTGGACAGAGCTACCGTTATACTTGTAAGTAATTATCATGTAATGGCCAGTATACACATATTAGATTTAGACTAGTACCATCTATGTATTCATTGTTTTTAAACGCTGGGCTCTGTTTGTTTTGTGCGCATATGTGATATGTCGACATGCGCGCGGCAAAGAGTAGAATAACAATCCTGCAGCGAAAAATAAAATGGGTGAGCAACAGCCAAATAAATTAGGTCAATGCAAACTGTTGGTAAACAAAGCAATCAGATCTATATCCAGTTTATGTTTGTTCTTTCTTTAGGGTGTGTTGAAATGGATAGGTCTAGGCTAGCAATTGAATAGGTGAATAGGTTCAAGATTTGTTTTACGCTTGATACCTAGATCTAGATCTATTAATTATCTATCATTTTTAAATGGTCTATAGACTTTATAGCCTATAGACTATAAATGATCTAGATTCTAGTCTATATCTAGGATAAAAAAAATGATAAAAAAAAGATGATTTATATGGACAGTGTGTCTTTTAAAAGAGGCAGGCCTTAATTAGGTCATTGAAAATATGATCTATTACTTAGTATTAGTAACTACCTAGAAGGTGTATTTGTTCCCATTAGAATTTCTATCGAGATTCTAGGTCTAGGTTTATACCGTGATTCCGACATTCCATCTAGATCTAGAAATATTTGGCTCAGATTTAGTCGAAACCGCAAAACGGGAGAGGATGACAACTCGCGTGTATATCACACGGTCTGACAAATCTCGCCGTGGTTCAACCTATCAAAACAAGTTACAAAGCAGTACCCGGTCGGGCGTATGTTATTTGTTTTACAGCTAGGGTAAGATCAGGCATCACAAGGCAACACATTTTAGAGGCTATCATACTAGGGCTTGCAAAAAGTAAGCTGGATATCTCCATTGTTACCGGGTGTGGTTAATTAATGAGGCGATAGAGTAGGGGGTCCAAATATTGTGTTGACCAGACTATAAATCTAGAACTATCATTTGTGTCGGCTTTCTGAAGATGATGAGGCGCATTGTTTTAGAAAGTGGAGTGACTTCTATCAAAAATATGGCTTCATTATTGACATGAACGTTTGTCCTATCTAGTCACCAATCGAATTTAGGTCATCGTAAACAAAAATACCTAAGCGACCCTAAGGTCTAGGTCATTTCTGTCTGCACACACAGATAGCGTCTAGTACTAGGAGCCGCAAGTGACAAGTCCAAATAGTCTAGCAGACTTGTGAAGCGACTAGTAAGTAACGTCCCCCGTTCAGACCTTGCGATCTTCAGGGCAGATGATATTAAAGTCATCTGTCCAGTTGAATGACCATTTTTAATAGAAGGGAAGTGGAGGGATATTATACTAAATTATAGATGAGAAAAAAAATGGAAATAGGTCACGTCCCTCTTGAAGTTTGTCCAGAAACAATATAGTAAGCCCTTCGTGTCCGGAAGAGAGCATGCCACATCATTGCTATGGTGAAAGGATTAGCTCGATTAGTACACTGAAAACAAATAGCTTCTAGTGGATATGTAAACAAACAGAAAATGATCACCATGTCCGTAGCTATAACATTCATTGTTTTTTAAAGTCGTGTGCGTTGATGCGTTATTGTACTTATGATTTTGTTTTAAATCTTCAAATTAAGTTTGTATGCCACGTTAAGGGAAACTAAAACAACAACCCAATAACAACTGATTACTAATCCATTGTGCTGCATGCGAAGTAAAACACTCGCCTTCTTACCATAAATATTTAATCGGTCAGGATTCAAACCCTAGTCAAGCCCACTCTCGAACACCACGCTACCATTAAATGATTACTTAACGTAAGAGGGGAGGGTGCGGGTAATGAGTACAGTACAGTGATAATGAGTACAGTTATATCGTTATTTCCGCGCCGCTAGAATTGACCTTCAACACTGCTGACTATTTAAAGCGCCACGCCACGGAATCTGTTGTTCTGATTCCCAAGTCATTTTATCAGGCCTATATAACAAATCGATACCAGTAATGAATTTGCGCATGCGTAAAAGAATCCAATAACAGCCAGCTGATCAATGAATGAGAGCTATGAATGAAAATGTGATTTTTTTGTTTACATCTATTTCTTCAAGTACTTGAGTGATAGTACACAAAAAGTAATATTCTCACTGAATTTAAAACAACAAACATGAGTTTCTCGTAGTGTCGGTCTTAGGCAAATTTTAATGACCAACAAACAACATTATGTTTATTGAAAAATGGTAACAATTGCCTACATTTGTTTTTTTGGTAGATCTATATACATATGCATTTAAAAATTAAAACTAGAATTGTTGTAAAATATTCTAATGCCTATTTCGTTACGTATGATCGTTTATTTTGCTATTTAAACTTTTGCAATGAAAAGGTGAAGTCAAATTGTCCTAGTTAAGATGGGAGTGCGCGAAGCAAAGCGAGGCCTGTTTGGACTTGCCTTGCGACGAGGGACTAGCCTCCCTTCCCTGGTCGGCATCAATTTTTTTTTTATTCTCGCGCGTCGTACAATTAAGCCAATGAACACGCGAGAACGAAGTCACGTGACCATCTAAGCCGGGGCCCCCCCCGCCCATTCGTCCTGGTCGACCACTTCTCTTGTGGGTATTTAGTATAGCGTCTCGGTGTGTAGCGATTCAAATGTTGTGTTGCCAGCCCAAGTGACAGTTCTTTGTTGTGATCTCCAGTTTTTGTTTGGCTTTATTTCGCCTTGTTAGTATGTGCAAATTGGAGTTTATATTTCCACCGGGGACATATTTTTGAAAGCAAACTGTTTCAATAGTTTATTGATTAATCTATCCAGTTGTTTGATAGTTGTGTTGTTCACTATTTTAATATATACGTTATGTATACTGCACTTGCAGAAATGATCATGCTGCCCAACGAAAAGAAGAAAAACTTTGTCCGAAACTTGTTCGGCGTGGCCGACCAAGAGACAAGGCACCAAGATTTGGTAAAGCAAGAAAGTTTTTTCGAGGATAGCACCCGACTGTTCATTGAAAAATGGAACTTCGATCCTGTCACGGAAAAAAGCACCGCTGGTGGAAAGTACGACTGGGAACTTGTAGTGTCCACCGAACATATTCCAGCCTTTTACACTAAAAAATACGTTCATGTATCGGATAACTCACGAAAGCCCAGCAGAATCACCGGCCGAACTTCGGCCGCGAAAAGAAAATTAAACTATAGCGATTTTGAGACCGACAACAAGGCCGAAGTGGTCAGTACGGATAGCAACTTGACCAACACACGTGTTCCTGTGATTGTGAAGGGAGAATCGGTGACCTTGTCCGCAGGCTCGGATAGCATCTCCAAACCATCGGTTCCTTGTGCCACAGAGTTGCCATTTGGATTAAGGAGCTGCTCAAATCCAGAACTGGTTGAAATCGTCAGTTCTGAGTTCGTGACTCCACCCCCACAAAACAAACAGAGCTACATTACAGGTAGGCTCACGTACATTAACAAACACTTGACTTGAAACAGACATTAAGAATGCAAATCTAGAATATTGGTCAAGAATATCTCTTGGTCCTTGAAAACCTAACCAAAAAATTTTTTTTAGACTCTTTAGTCTACCTCTATCTAGAATTCTAGATTTAAAATCAATTCTCTGAAATATTATTATAATCTAAATGTCTAGATCTAGTCAACCTTAACTTAAAGACTAAAACGGTATTTACCAATATTCTTCAAGTAAAACTAGTCAATCTCAGGCAGGGAAAATATTATGGGCCATACTAGATAGATTCATTGGATGTTTAATATAATAGTATAATCGCGATTAAATTGAGTTGTAGATCCAATCATGTTTAGTTTTAGTTAGATCTATGATCTAGAATCTGTTTTATAGATTCCAAAATCCACATCAGAATGTCTTAATCTTAATGTCTAGAATACTAGTTCGTTTTTTTTTTTGGACCAAGCTGGCAATGCCCTAGTCTAGTCTGGAGTCTAGTGCCTTAAATTGACATAAATCTAGTTTTTTTTTTAAAAAAAAAAAGCTGAATAGGGTCATTTGTTTGCCATGCATAAAATTATGTCTGTGTTAAAACATATCTATAATTATTAATTAATGCAAGACTCAAGACCTAGATCTATATAGTATAATTTTTTGGAAGGAAATATAAGTCTATACATTTATTATGATTTATTTTACTTCGTTTTAAAAAATCTACATTCTAGTACAGTTACTATAGTATATAGATCTATAGACATCTTGATCTAGATCTAGCTCTTATTTTTGGTCTTAGCATGATTGGGCATGCATTATGTTACTTCAAATTTAAACCTGCCTGCTTACTGTTGAGACCAGTCCTAAACTCAGTTGGGCTCTTTATAGTCTATAGACTACTGAAATGATCGACAAGTTTATGTAACAGAAAGTCGTTTACTAAATTGATACATTTTATACCCATCTCCAGGCCAGGCCAGTTTAGTTCGATCTTGTACAATGTGCACAATCCAACAAAACAAACTTATCGATAAAGCCTTGTATCTGCATGCTCCCCTACTATTACTGATCGATACATGCGCCACATAGGCTCCATTGTAACTAGTCTAGATCTAGTTCTCGCTTCTTTTGCCGCTTTGGCCTGTCTCGAGTCTGTACACATTGGGACATGGCCTTGTTTTGTTTGTTCATTGTCCGTTCATGAACTTTTCTGTTTACCCCTCCCCCTTTTTTTTTCCAGTAACAAATATTGTGATCAATACGCTTTCAATTTTAAATTATCTAGGGCTAGACTGTATGTCTAGTTTATTATATATATATATATATTTAAAAAAAGGTTGCTTTTCAGTGTATTTATACTCATGATATAGAGTCTAGATATAGACGTAATGTTCTAAGCAAAATAATTGACACAATTTTTTTTTAATTTTATTTTTACAGATTTTATGCCAGCCAAAAAGAGACGGCAAAATTCTGAACAGAAAAATACTCAGCATAGACCTAGTTAAGGTACAACACATTTTAAAAATATTATTTTTTCCTTTATCTTTGTAAACAGAACTGCATTTAGTGCGGGACACGCCATTAACATAACCTACAATTGCCAGTCTGTGGTGCATTGTATATTCGAAGTAGTCCGAGGCGTAATTGACCTAGATCAAATGCTAGTAATAGCGTAAGTCGGTCACGGAAAAGATTGTCTATTTGTTTACACGTTTTTAGTCGTTAGTTTTAATGAAAGATTTGCATCCACTTTTTTAGCTTGCCAAAAAATAATACTGTTCAAACTATTGCGCATCGCATCCAATATTTAGCTAGCCTAGCTCTAACTCCCCATCCATGACCTTATTTGGGAACTCGAGCTTCAAGGTTACACGTAAACCGGGAGAGCTGGGAAAATGTGGGAGAGAGAGAGAGAAGTGGGGGGTATATGTTTGTAGTAACGTAAGACAGAATAAGAAATTAAGTGGCCAATGCATTTTTTTTTTTTTTACATTTCAACTTCAAGGAAAAAAAAAAAAAAACTACGCTAATGTTACACACCTTCCACGACGACGCGTCCTAGCCCAGTTCCCGCCGCGGCAAAGTAGGTCATCGTAGGGTATATCGCGTGTTGCGAGGTTTTTGGCCTTGCCGTGTTTTCTGTCTAAAAATAGACCACGCTTGGCTTGGCTTTGAAACACATCGCGCTCTCCCTCTCTTTCTGTTTTCTTCTACAGGACGAAATTATACAGGCCCTTTAAAAAGAAATGGATCCTTTTTTAAAAAAACAAATGCCTTTTTTTTTTCTAAATTGAATACGGTTTAGACCATCACCCAAGTTTGAATATCTCTTATTATTTATATACAAATGAAAAAAAAAGTCAGTCTCATTGCGCATATTAACTTAGATACTTAAACTTTACTATTTCCTGGTTTTCCTGGCTCTAAGGGGAAAAAAAAGGCATTTATCAGAATGTCCTAGCATATGGACTAAGAAATATATCTTTGTGTCTTATGATTTTTAAGATTTTTAAAGAGAAAAATGTTAAAACTTTTTTTTTTTACTATTTTTCTTTTCAGATATGTTTTGTACAGTCTATTCTACTTATTGTGTACGGCTGTAGGTGTCCTGTGACTGATGACCTACAAACCAAACAGACTGTGATGGTGACTTATGGGACTGCTGCAATATCTTCTGGACATGTCCTGGCGGTCTGGGTGACCACACAATTTTTTTTTGGTTGGAAAAAAAAACTATTTGAACATATAACAAGCAGGATGTGTCCATCTTCTTTCAAGGAATTATAAAAGCTAATATTTTGGAGTCGCTACAAATCTACATATGATGAACTGTTGATTGATGTTTCTGTTTGGACTCATTTGAACATGTTAGGGGAGTGCCTTTTATTTTACATCAGAGCTAGGCTCACATTCTGTGTTTAAATAGTAAGAAGTCATTTGTTATTATTTTGTTTTAAATCTGGTCAACTATATTTTTTTTGTTTACTAAGTGATTGTTAGTTGATAAAGTAAATGTAGATCTATTATTGGTGGAAAATGTTAATTGTTAGAATGAAAAGGTTAATATTTATGTTGATGCATTTCAGCATTTGTATTTTATTTGGCATTCATAAACGTTGGCATAAATGGGAGCATAGCATCAAAATGAAGTGACAGTGTTATTTTGAGGTTGTTTTTTTTGCTTATTATCTAGGTGTGTTTACTTTTTTAGATAGATGTTTGTATATGTGTGAATGCTTTTTCTAAATTTCTTTGTATTTATTTTATTGCTTGGCTAGCATGTAGTGGTGTGTCTTGCTGGCAGCCACCTTGTGTTATAGTTCTTATGTTTGTACATTGATCTCTTTATTTATTTGTAAATCCATTATTATAGAGAATTTATGCAAATTTTTAAAACTAATTAGGTTACAACAAATGCTTCTAAAAGTATTAATTAGATTTGTATCTGTATGTAGGTGTATACTCTCAATTACATCCTCTTTAAAAACAAATTCCGACAATAAAAAAAAAAGAAATTAGACCATACCTGAAAGATTTAAAAAAAAAAAAAAAGATGTATATCAGTTTATGTATATCTTTTTTTTTTCCTGTGTGTGTCTGATTTTGGTTCTGTTGACCCTTAGAGTGAGACAGATCAAAATGTAGACATTTGCTAGCAGTCGCAGCCTTCTGTTGACCTTTAGGGTGAGATAGAAGATGATGAAACGCTAGCCAAGTCATTAATTTTGCTTGCACAAACTGTATTGTATTGGGATGATTTGTTGATCCTTGTCATAAACCAGGGCACGTCTCATACAGTAATTGTGTGTTCCCCCAATTCTCTTTACAGTAAGATAGAATTTATTGTTTCCTAGAGTAGGCGGCAGTCTTTGAACCTGTTAAAACATTTCAAGTTTTACCCATTACCGTACTACTAAGAAGGAAAGAGTTTTAAGTTAAATTTCATCGTAATAAGCTCTTAGTATATTTCTTTCTTAGTATATTTCTTGATGATAACAAGATTTTTATAATATGAGCTTCAGTAGTAAAAAAAAAAGAAAAAAAAGTTGTTTTTTTTTTTTTTTTTACATAAGTTTTACTGGGCATAAAAACAATGTATCTAACTAGTTGCTGGGTCTTGCAACTAACCGTGTGTCTTATCATTCCTTTTCATTTATTTATTATCACAATGTATGTGCTCACCCAAAGTTTGGTTCTTAATCATCCGCAGTTTCTGAGATTGGCATTTTTTAAATGAATGTCTGTTTCATCACATTTAAGATAAAATTTTATAAGTTGTATGATGTTATTTTGTATTGCAATGATTTCCAACTGGCTTACACTCAAGGAAGCTATACTTGTTTGATGTATGGATGAAACCTATTCAATTTTGTATCTTATGATGGTTTGCTTGATAAAAAGTTATTGCATTATATGACTAGATATTTTCACTGTTACCAAAACAAGTGCCCACTTGGAAATTTAGTGTGCATTTTTAAATTGATAACCTTTTTTTTATCTGTGGCAAGCAAGTAATTAGGTGGTTTAACTTCTGTACTAAGAATTATGCTCAGAATGTTATAACGAAATTAAACATTTACTTAAAGTGGGATAGCCTTTAATTTCCATAACAAAAAAAAATCTTGCTAACATATTTTGTACTTTTGTTTAAATGCTTTTTTTATTTTATATTATTTTTATTTTTTTATTTACTATTTGAGTTCCACTATACAAAACAATTTTAGTTGTCATTTACAATTGTTAAGTTAGTTATCAGCAAAAAATAATTTTTTACTCTTAACTTGTAACTACTGTAATATAGAACATTTTTTTTTATCTAGTGTAAGGTTTTATTGGTGTTATGTTTTTTGTGTACACTAAACAATTAGCCTTGAGTGCTAATGCTCTGCAGCTACTTCTAATGTACATAAACCTTTATCTACACATTATGTGTACATAACAATACCATACACATTTAATTTATTAACATAAGGTGTCTTCAGATGCCAAGAAACATTTTTTTTTGGAGTGTGTGTAACCTGGTGAGAGAGACTGAATGTTGAGGCAAGAGAGACTGGATGGATCAATACAATTTCTAGATTGATGTCTGACTTGTGGTGTGTATGAATTGAATGACACTTATTTTTGTAGCATTGATATTTTTGTCATTAAATTTAAAAGAAAAAGAAAAGAAATAAAAAAATATAGAGAGACTATCCAATTATTAATGGTCTCTCTATGACGTTAATTTGACAAAATCTTTTTTGTTTTGTTTTTGCAGTGTCCATGTGTCTGTGGTTAATCTTTTTACAATTGTTTTCAAATTAGATTGACTTGACAGAGAAATATTAATGTCGGTATGAAGCCACATTGTCTACAGCATGTTCAGTGGTATGCTTATTAGTTGTAAAGTGGTTACTCGGTACTCAAGGATGTTTCTTTTTTTTTTTATGCAACCATTGATCTACCATGGCGCAGGGTGTTTGTTGTCATGATGATGAGAACAATACAAGTTCATATAGACAATCGGGTTTTGGAAATTGGGGCAGATTCAGTGCATCTTGAAAATGTAGCAATCATCCCTTGACACAGAAATCTACTTCATAAGTACACAGTCGTAAACACCATATACTGGCTGTCAAACATTACTCTTTATAACTGTATGTTTTCAGATAAAAGTTCCCTACATTTACATGTGTGTGAAATCATTGGTTAAGATACAAATCCTCTACATTCATCATCAGTTACGGTATATGTTAACTAATGTTACCTTCGTTTTTAATACATTATTGCAGTTACGATATGTTAAAATAAACTAGTATATATTTCTGGTAGAGAACAAATTGCATTTGAAATACTAGCAGTGAAATTAAATATTATGATTGACTCGTCTTTAAGTGTACAAAACAAAAATGAATGTTATGTTCCACTCTATGTTGGGTTCACTGTTTATCTTCTTCAGAAATAGTAAGTACAGTAACTCATGTCCCAAACCTCTGACTGCAAACGTGGCGTGGCAACAGAGGAATGTATACCACCGAACCACTAGGGCCTACTTACTGAAATCACTGACTTATTTGTTTGTTGTTGGTAGATAGAAATAGATTTCCATTTCTTGTGTGCTGACGTCATTTGGACCTCTGAATGTGACAACATTCCACCAAAATAGCAACAAGATAAGCATATAACATGTCAACATGACCTGTGTATCTTGCATTACTATAACTTCATTAAAAACTGCCTGATTATTACATAAATAGCATCGTTACTGTAATTCATTTGGAAACAAACAACAAAACGTGGATACTTGATTAACATGCTTGCTGTGTTGGAGCCACTGTTTTACAAAGTACAGATCAATCGGAATGTCTTGAACCAGAGTGTGTTAAACACCTAGATTTTCTTTATTTTGTTGCTTTTTAAACTTCCTTACCCTCCTCCCGGTCACTTAAATAAAATTCAGACCGATAAATGACCACAAAATTATTCTTAGACTATATAGCACCAAAGTGACCACTATCTTGTTTTTAGACTACATAGGACCAAAATGACCACAATCTCATTCTTAGACTGCATAGGACAAAAATGACCACTATCTTGTTTTTAGACTGCATAGGACCAAAATGACCAATATCTTGTTTATTTATTTTTTTATAGATTGCATAGGACCAAAGTCAGTCTTGAACGCAATATTATGTTTTTATTATGTCCGATTGACAATAAGCTAACTCTAAATCACGATGTTGTAGGTCTTGAGACTATGACTGGTCATGCACTACACCACTCGCACCCCTACCTCTCAAACTTAGTGGCACTGTGTGCAGGTAGGCATTAGGTAACTGGGGGTGCTAGTCAAAAGCGAATAGCAAGCACTAGGCGAAACTAATAGGGTCGCCCCCAATGAAATAGAAAACAAATTAAGATCGAAACATACGCAACATACCGTCCGGTAGCACTAATGTGCTTCTTGGACGTTTCGTGATCACCAGACTAGAAATGACTTTTCGACATTTCACCCAATAGAAGTGGGTATAATGTTCTTCTAACATATGTAATTTAACTGGTAGATCTAAACATTTGGGAATATACCTTGAATCATAGATACTTAAAGCGAGGGCTATTAGACATAGGGCAATAGAGTTCTGATAGATTTGAGGCTATTAGAGATAGAGCAGAAGAATTCTGATAGATTTGAGATTTGAACCATGTTTTGCAATTTTTTATTTAAAAAATATTTCTTTGATAACTTTACTACCCCCCCCCCCCCAGCGAATTGGAGGCACTAGGCCCTGCTTGTATTTCTAATACTACAAAACTAGCTTTATCGGAAGTATTTATTTCAAGAAGTCTTGTTTGTTAACTCAGCGTAACGTTAATAAGCAGGCGTCACCCAAAGAGAGCTGATCATGTATGTACTGAATGACACGACGGTTAAAGTGCAAATAAATAGATCTAATTACAAATAGAGATTGATAGATAGTGTTGAAACTTGCCCGGTTCACCCAGTATTAGTTCATTCTCTGCCTGGTGCATTGCTGACAGCATTAGGGTAATCTATTATTTCCTAATGGTCAGTCCATGGTTCAGAACTAAGTTAGCCAATGAGGACTGTTAACAGAACTGCAATTCAAACGTGTTTCAACAGAAGTGCTGGACAGACTTCATATGAAGATGAAGGACATATTCCAAAGGCTGGAGATCCATGTGGACACCTGTTAAGTTTCTTCCTGTTGGGGGTATAGATGATGACATGCTGTTGAAAAACTGTTACTTGTCCATGTTTGTATGATGAAATACAGGCAAATTGCTTGTTTAATGATGTCATTGATGCACGAGCACTTTTCGTCAACTAACCAGTACCACAATCACCAATTGGCATATTGAGGAAGCTGGCTTCTTTTAGTAATGATGTGTTCTCATACTTTGCTACTTCCATTCAAACACTGCTAACTCAAGCCACGTCCATTGCGTCATGTGAGAGATCATTCTCAAAATTCAATCAAAAAATCTCAGGAACACAATGATGCAAGGAAGACTTGGCATGGCTTTAAGGTCAAAGGAGTCAAAAAATGCTAGATAGTAGGCCTATTGATCTAGATTCTAGATGATGGTATGGATGCCTTTGCTACACAGAAAGAACGAGAATTGAGATTTGTCACCTGAGCCATATCTCACCAATAAACAAAGGTATAATTCAATAAAAGAGTCTTGATGATTTTTTGTTTGTTTTACTGACTGTACTAATCGGAATTAAGATGTATATTATTAAGTACATTATCTCATGTCATCATGTGGAATGTCAAAATGCAGGGGCCCCTCAAGAGGTCAAGCCTCCTGCCCCCCCTCCAATCCAACTGGTTGCAATGTCGACTTGTAGTCTACTTAAATAATGCTTTCTTTTTTTTTTTTTATCTAAGTAAACATGAGTATTAGTATCTACTATAAAAACATGAGTGTCTACGTACATTGAAACTAAAACCTCTAAGGGAGGCAATTCATGAAATTCTCTTTGGTGTAGAAATATATCTTTGTTTTCTAAAAGTGTCCGCAAGGGCCGCCTAAGAGTGTGTGTGTTTAGTATTCTAAACAACGCCCTTCTATTTCATGCTTGTATCATATTTCTATCTGAATTTTTTTTTTAGATACGGTATATAGTAGTACATATTTCCTCTATCCTACCTATTTTTGTATGAAACAAATTAATAAAAAAAAAATCCTTAGCAACTCTTCTTCAACTGAAGTATTTTCTCAAAGTCAACCACACATCGAATTTTACTTTACAAGGACATAAACATCCCCCTCTCCTCCTCCTCCTCGCTAGAATTACAAAGTCCCCTTCTATTATTATAGCAATAATTGTTCTCCGGTTGTTTCTGTCCAGCCAACATGTCCATTCAACGTTTCTCCTGCTGTGTCCTGCTCATGGCGGCAGACGATAATACGTTTTATGCAAGCTAATGATATGCGTGTACACACGCCCAGTGTAGTTTGAGGCCGCCCCTCTCCCCTCTTGAAACCCTTTGAAAATGATCGCAATGCGTTTTTTCCCCCATCAAAGTCTACACTCTACACCTAAACACCAATTTACCTTTTTCAATTCCACAACAAGTTTTCCCGCCACACGCTTGCCTCGCCCCCCCCCCCTTCCCCCCGTGCCACTTCTGCTTGTAATAGGTGACGTTGTTATTATCTCCCTTATGTTCGTGACAGGACATGTGGCTACCTTCATTAGTGGCCAAGCGGATGACCTAATTAGTACCTCCAGCACCCATCAGTCATCCCCCCCCCCTTTACCCCAAACCAGTTACGCCAGTCTCAAGCTGTTACATCATCAATCGTTCTGTGCAAACCTTTTTGGGAGCAGACGACAAGTCCACTGCCTGCTCATTGACCACACTTGCCAGTCCAACTAGATCTAGAACAAATAAAATCGATTCAGTTTTTCAAATTGAATGTTATAAAGACTTTGTAGAATTTTGAGACTCAGTGATTACCCACAGTATTAAGGAGTGCAGGCATGGTTAGTGTTTCATGGTTCACCTTTACTTAAACCCGGCCCTGGATATCCAACCACCTTAGCCCGTGAGCCTTAAGTCCCAACACATGTCTCAAGGACCACATCACTACGCCACCAATAGAACCGATTCTCTGTGGCTTCACAGAAGTTTGAAAGGACCGGATCGCAAAGCATCACGGGATGGTCTCCGGGCCGTAGTTTGTAATTTTTTAAAGTATACTTAAGTAAAGTGCATTTTAATATTTGGCAATACACAAGAGAAATGTCCTACAGTCCTAGACAACACTAATTGTTAAAACCATTTCACCATATTTGGGCCGAACCTACAGAATTAAGACTGTTAATAGAAAAGTGATTTTTTTTGTTAGCAGGTGCCTTCTTAGAATCTTTCACCACCTCTAGGCCGATACCATCAGCACTTAATAGCAATAGAAAATATTTAAAATTTTAACTGATCTATCTAGATCTACTTCTCTTCCCGAGAAGCCAACAGACAGCAAGACATTTCAAAATGAAACAGCTTTTAATGCGCTGTAAGCAGTGGCGTAGCTAGGGTGGGGGAGGAGGGGAGAATATGAAAATCCCCCCGGGCCCCACATGAAGGGGGCCCCCCAAATGTTTTTTTTTACATTAAAAATGTAATATTACGTTAAATGCTGGGCCCCAAAAGAGGTCAAGACCCCCGGTGCATCATAATAGCTGGTGACCTTTCTACACGTACAGAATCAAAGACCTATTTGAAACACGGCACTCAACTCCTGGCCGTGGTTGTCTATTTTATGTCATTGTCAAGATGGATATAAATGGACAAAACAACTGAAGGGAGATCCCCGGATGTAATCACCACGCAGTTGAGCAAATCAATTATTTCTAGCTTGTGTGGGCCCTAGGCGTGCCCCACTGCTTGGCAACTCAAAAAAAAAACAAACGTGCAGCAACAAGCGCGAGACGAGCTTGTTCTTTAGAAAATAATTCTAGACGCAGACCCCTGCTCCTTTGTACTTCAGGCCCACCCCCGCACATTTCACTTTACCCTTTTTTTTTTGGTTTCATAGAGAAAAAAAAATCAGTTGTTGGTAATATCGATTTAATGTCTATTGCCATGACAGCCGGCCGTCTCAGGTATTGGCATGCTAGAACAGGTAAGTGCAGGCTTTAATTGGGGAATATTGATGGTCTAGACCAGGGAACTTATACGGCTGGGGAAGGGAGGGGCAATGAAACGGCGACTGAGTAATGCTTACACGACGTGAAACAAGAAGAAAGTAGAGACCAGAGAAGATCTTCTAGTGGAAGACATGAA
>JADKLZ010005243.1:10243085-10253260 GCA_021533235.1 Biomphalaria straminea | reverse complement strand
AAGTTGTGGCAGTCGAATCGGCTGTAGAAATCGTTTAATTCATTGGCAAATTTGTTATTGTCAGCGACGCACATTGGTTCGCGCTTTGGTACGTAGCCAGTAATTTGTTTCAAGCCGCTCCAACAAGCTTTAGAGTTATTTTTTTAAATGTTTTCCTTGAATCTCTCTTTTCCTTCAAATAATTTCTTTTTAAGGGCTTTTTTGGCTGAGATGAATTCAGAAGAACTGCTCTTGAACATTCTTTTCTTGTATAGAATCGCTAAGAAAGTATTCGCTAAGAATTTATATATATATTAGTTAATTACTCGGGATTGTGAGTTAACAATGAAGGAGGAAGAACTTTTTTAAATAGTTAAAAAGAGAGATAATCGTAGAATTTTCAGCAGCTGTTCTATTTTTTTATCCTGAATTATTTCCCTTGGCGTGTATTGCCTTTTAAATTTACTGGATAGTCTCCCTTATACCGAAATTTAACAAATGTTTATATATACATTAATTTTCTTGTTGTGATGCACGAGACATTAATCTGTACATTAAATAAATAAATGTATATATAATTTATAACGTTTCAATTGTTTTTTTTTATTGGTAACACTAGAAGTAAAAAGTGCATGGTTTGTTGTTACCAACAATAGAATACTCTTAGGTCATTTTTGTATGTACAGTGTGTGTGTGTAGATATATTATAAAGATTTATATATATATATATATATATATATTCAAACGCGGACCATTATTAAAATCAAACTCATACTGGAGGTCATCCGATTGACTCGTCAAGCGTGCAAAGGCTGACTCATAAACATTTTTAAAAACATATAATTGAATGAGAAATGACGTTTTCATGTGAAGATGGTGTCTAGTCATTGATTTGTTTCTCATTTTTCTTCTTCTTGAATTACGACGGTTAAATTACAGTTCCTCTTGGGCATACAAAAATAATAAGATCAGAACATAAAATATTACTTAGAAATCGTTCTAATAATAGGTTCAAATTTTTGGTATTATTTTATTCTCTTTCTGACAACAGGCTTTAAAAAGCGAGGGGGGAGGACTTTTTCTTTACTTAAAAAAACTAACAATTTAGATTAACAATGTTGTCTGCCATTTTCTAATGCATTTTAATGGAGTCGATTAATATTCAAACACACATCCCCACACATGTAGTGGTGAATATGAGTGTTGTGGTGAAAGGGTTCAGTTTCCTCTCCGATGGGGGGGTTGTTCTTGTCACTCTTCAGTGTTACGTTTACTAGAAATGACTTTTTTTTGTGTGTGTATCCACTTAATACTAAAATACCATTCAGTTTTATTGGTGTCTGGTCAGTGAAGGCCATCTACTCGAGATAATGAAATGTTTGTATACTAGCTCCTTCTTCCTAATGTACGCATTAGTCAATGGGGGAGGGGGTAGACACGAGTAATACTCAAGTTTTTTAATAGTTTTCGAGTGCTCCGGCTAAATATAGAAAAGCTTAAAATAGCGTACAAGAATAAAAACCTCGACGAGTTGAGAGTCAAACATACGCCGCAAGTGTGTACAAAAAAAAAGGAGTTAGAGAGAGAGGAAGAGCTTGTGTGAGAGAGAGAGAGAGAGAGAGAGAGGGAGAGAGAGAGAGGAAGAGCTTGTGAGAGAGAGAGAGAGAGGGGGAGAGAGAGAGAGGAAGAGCTTGTGAGAGAGAGAGAGAGGGAGAGAGAGAGAGAGAGAGAGGAAGAGCTTGTGAGAGAGAGCGCGCGCGGGGGCAGAGAGATGCAGACAGCGAGAGCGATAGAAAGTCGGTGACCGAGATTTTATTATTGGACCCAAAGATCGGGACACTGTGTACCGGAGAATGACCTTAAGTTTTATGAAGCTGTTGGTTTGATGTCTATGTACACGTACGGTGTCTACACAAATTGTACAACTGCTAGTTCTAGTCCCGATCTGGAGAGAGACTAGGATTGTGATCTTGTTAGACATAACTTTCTTTTATCACTTGGGCTCAAACATTGAATGTTAGGTTTTTGTTTGGTTTGTTGTTTAGTTCTACAATAGCCCATTTCCTAGCCAGAGCACTGCAATGGATGGTAGTGGTTAGGGTTAAAACCGGGGATATCATGGAGACGACAGCCTTGCTGTTGATGTTATTGTCTTTAGCTTTCATTGTTTTGTTGTTGTTTGTTGTCGCTGTTGTTTTTAATATTTGTAGTTTTATTATTTCTTGTTTCTCTGGTCAGATGTTGTTTGATTTGTTTAGTTGTTTGTAGTTGTTTGTTGATGCTTGTTAAGTATTGTATTTTTTATTTTTTTTTTGCTATCGTGTATATTGTTTTTGTTTGTTGTTAATTATTGTTGCTGTCTTTGTTGCTATGGTTGTTGAAGTCATTTAATGTTTATTGTTGACGAGGCTGTTTTGATTTTGTTGATCTATTTTCTTGATGGTGGTGATGATTGGTTGTTATTACTTATGACGTTTTGTGATGTCTTCATGACTAAGTTGTTGTTGGTGAAGTTGTTGGTGATGGAGGTTTGATGAAGATGGTCATGGCGGGTTAGGGTTAACCTTCATTCATAGAAACATCTACCATATAGATCGCAAGGTCTGAAACGGGCACTTTACTGACCTTTTTTTGTTTTGGCAACTGTCTTACTTGGTTACATCAAGCTTCTGGTGACAACGTCTCGAGCCACCACACAGCACGTGCAGTCTAGATGGCGCTCATTGCATCGATTTACATAACCTTTGCCAACATCTAGCAAACTTTGTAAAACGATGCCTGGGGCCACTGTGGGTAATGTAGAGCGCACAGATGTCCAAAATGGTTCTAGACTTCGTCCCTTTAATGAACCATGTGACCAGAAAAAGGCTTTTATCTCATGACCAGGATGAGAGATTGGCTCTTCACCGACCTCTCTGTCTGGAGTCTCCCTGCAACTATGTGATCAAATAATCACATCCGTTTGGTCGTAGACACGGCTTTAAGTCACACAATTGAAAGGAAGGATTAAACAAAATCATGGCTATTTAAAAGTACATGTGTTGGGGCGTAATTAAGTACACTAACAAAGAAAATCACGAAAGCAAAGAGTTTTCTTTTTATTGTTTTGTCCACATTTAAAAAAAAATCAAGTCCACTTTGTTGTTACTCTAGCTTTTCCCAAGTCAATGACTTAAGTCAGTTACTCGGATGATGCTTGTCAGCCCTGGTAGAAACGGTCATTAGAAGAGACGATTAAGCCAATAGGGAAACAAAACAGGACCTCAGTTGTGGCGCCACGAGTTCATTGCACATGGCAGGGATGTAAGAAATTCCCACAAAAATGTCCACACACAGTTCCTTAAAGGGCAGTTATAAATGGCGGACTCCCAACACGTGTGTGATGTGGTGCAGGTGGAAGACAAGGGAGAATTTCAGTCTCGACGTATGAAGAAAAAAGTTCTTGGTATTAGAGGTGTAAACAAAAACAGATCTGCCTGGATCTCACCCAGACAAAACAGTGGTTCTGACAAGCAGAGTCAATGGAGCTTAAATAGGCTCAGAGTTCCAAGAGTCTTCGACTCAATTCTTACACAAATTACAAAGAAGAAATAGTGGAGACAGAACAACTCTACCGTCACGCATCCAGGCGTCGCTTCTGAATGAGGAGCGTACTTATACTATATTCTTTGTACTATATTCAAAATATTTTCCAAGAGTGACTATAAACAAGAGAGGTCAGTAAATGGTCAGTAGTAGAAGTTTATCCTAAGTATGAACTTTTTTTTATAGCAATCTACTAACTCAGTTGCGTTTTTTAAAAGTACTACAAAACTTTACAACTAGGGTCTTAAATAGCTGCGATCCGGAGTGACTAAAAAAAATGTTCCGGATTCGAATCCTGCCCTTTATTACGTTTGGGCTAGATCGTTTCGTTACAGCCTTCATCCTTGAAGAAATGTCTGAAATTTATGTAAAAAAACACTAAAATGAAATATACATGGATTCGAACTCGGGTCTTCTTGTTTTGCTGAGGCCAGTGTCCTAACACTAAGACTTATAATCTCACAGCGTTGTTAAACAAACCCTAAAATGAACTTTCCAATTTAACAACTAGAAACCGGTCATGTGGCAAGATTATAAAACTCCTAAGATTAGATACTTCTCAAAATGTATTAGAACCTCATTGTTGACCCAAACATCTGGACTGTGTGTGTGCTCAACAAACTGACCGTCTCGTACCCAAACAAAACCTCCTCCTCCTAAACAAACCTGTACTTCAGACAGTTACAGTCTCAAACCTTGTTTACGCCCAGGGCTGAGCGTACCCCCGTTATAGTCTGTTTTAATAACAGGAATGTTATCTTCTCGGGGCGTATCGGCAAGAGAGATAACCCAGTCTTTATCCATGTAATTACACAGTTATCGTTCTTCTACCGTTATGTGTTCACATTCATGGTTGCATCATCAGCTCCTTGCCTCTACAGAAACGTTCACATGTTGGTTTTGGAAAATCATATGTGTATTGCAATTCCTTATTACTTCCCTTTAAACTTGTTGTATCTCTCTCTCTATCTCATTTACCCGCTAATGTCAGTGTTTTACAGATCCCCCCCCCAACATACACATAAACATGTTTTGAGCCTGGCATCAAGTTTTATCCTCATTAAATGGTTTAGACCCATTCAGTTTAGTACCTTTTATCTATCTGGCAGCGCCGAACGACATTTTGAACAATTAAATTTTAAAAATAATGGAAAATTGAAAAATCAAAGCTAAATGGTGTTCGAATTGTCCTCCGTTACATTAATTAGAAACAATACAAACAAAAACATGAAATGTTGCGATAAGCAACGAGCCAATATTTTAATAAGCGAAACACAAAGATTTGTATTTTTAAAAAGTGTTTATGTTCAGAAACGAGCGACTTTAATTACGCCCTCCCCCCCTGTACATGTTCATCTAATGACGTTTGAAGAGGAAATAAAACTCCAAAGTTGTAACTGTGTAGACCGTTGGATTGTCAAAAGAGCTGAGCCGACGGCTCTTCGAGCTCTAGGTGTGTAAGCCTGCATGAACAACCGTTTTATCTGGAAGAGATCCAATTCAATGCCTATTAAAAGCATTACTATTTCCGATATATCATGCACTCCGGGCGCATGGACTAGAATGCATGGCCGAAGGCCGAGTACACCGGGAACCTCCGCCACTTTTCTATGTTGTACCAAGCTAACCGTGAAGGACTCGCCATTAGTGTAACGGTCCCTTGAGAAACGGCGCATGGATTATCGACAGGGACGTGGAAGCTCTCTTTCAACTCCGCACCGTGCAATTGGAAAGCTCTCGCATTCCTTTGGACACTCCCACCTGAGTTTTGTTTTGCTATTCATTCAGCCTAATTACTTCCTCTAGCGATCGTATCACCCGAGTGCCACGTTGAGGCAGAGTAGCATACCCGGGACTGTGTAGACCAGAAGCATCACTAGATCTAAAATTAATGAGACATCTCTGATTGACATTCTACATGTACATCTCCATGACCAGACGTAGTTCTCAAAACAATGGTGATATTTTTGTATTCCTACCATTAGGCTCAGGCATTCTTCGTAGTCAAAGGATGGATCATAGTCAAAGTGTGGAAGGTGGTTAATTGAATTATTAAAATTTCGCACTAAATAAATGGAGTGGTTGTAGCAGTAGAAGTATGGCTGGTAGCTAAGTGGATAGAGCGTAGCGCTAATAACGCGAGTGTGATGGTTTCTATCCCCCAACCTACTGAATTTTGTACCCATTAATTTTTTAATGACAAAATATGAATGTTTGTTTACTCCTTTAGAGAAAGAAAAGTTCTCCTTTCAGAGCCTGCAATCTATAGGGTAGATGATGTTAAGATCATCTGTTGGCCTACGGTTAACAAACAGGCTGTGTAATTGTATCACTGTTAATGTATTCTTCTTGCTGTTTGTAGATTACTGTATTGAAGTATTTTTAAATTTCTTCTGGATACTAGATGCTTGGGTATAGTTGTATCGATGAAATTATTATGTGCGAGTTCACAGTGAACAATCACAAGAACAAGAACACATACTTGAATAAATAAGTTGACTTCGCATTAACTTTAAATCATAACATTTATTTACAAGATGGGCCACAGTCTAGTCAAAAGATAAATACGTCTGATCACCCCGAGAGCCTAGCAGTAACTGAAATCCTATTACGTCAATCTTAATCTCTAACCCTACAGTCTGTGTCGTCATAAAAATGTGCGTTCAATGTCGGTACCAAAAAGTGCGCAATTCTAAAAGACTAAACTAACTATCTAAAAAATGTGCGCAATACTAAACTACATTACCTAACAGCTGTCATGTGGTATGCATAATGATCAACCGCCTTTACTTTCCCTAACATAAGTCAGGAGTTGGGTGGCGCTTTAAAAATCCCGAAATTTAAAATCCCAGTCTTCACCGAGATTCGAACCCAGGACCCAGGTTCGGAACCACTCAGCCACCCCGCCCCCCCCCCCCCCCCAGCTCTCTCATTTACTTTATTTTTGAAACATTGAATTAGAATTGATGTTATTTTTTTTTTCTTTTGGTTAGGTTTTAGAAGACTTGTTATAAGAACTAGTAATAATTGTATGAGTCATTTTTTATTTAAATACTGTAACGAAGTACTTCTGGTCATCTTATCAGTGATTTGTTTATTCCGCACACCAATCCAACTATCCAAGTACCAACCGAGATAGCAAGAGAGCCAATTCGGTCACTAAAACACATTTGAGCTGGACTGTGTTATCAGCCTGACCCTGCCCTGCCCCGAGGAGCCCTGTGACAACATTCCCATGCTGACCAATACCCACGCGAACAGAATCACGCAATCTGTGTACTTTAAGGTGAAACCTCAAAGAGTAACAGTGGATAGGATGAGAGCAACCTAAACAGCGTAGTTCGAGTCCTGATATTACGTTACGTTTTCAAATTAGGTCAAAATTTAAAAAAATGAAAACGTTTATAACAAGTTAATGTCCCAGCGGCGTGTCTTTTGGAGGGGGACTGATCTAGGGGGTGCTGAATGTGGTAGATTAGAGAAAAAAAACTGTGTTTGTGTGAGTGGGAGGGGGGAGAATTTCGATCTAGTTCGGGGATGTTTTAATGGCTCTTCCCCCCTCCCAATTTCTAGACTTAGTTTAACAATCTTATATTCGCGGCTCAAACCAAGAATGCCGTCATATTTGTTTCATAATGTCGTCTATATGTTTTTTGTTTTTTAAAAAAGCCACACGTTCCTTATAAAACAAAATATGTTGACTTATTATCACATTCCAAAAAAAAAAAAGTAAAGAACTGTTCACTGGTATAAAACGTACATTCAGCATCCAGATAACAATTTCATAAGCGCACAAATGTTAAATGTCAAGGAAACAACCAATCTGGTGAAAACTTGAGGACTCCAAGCCCCTAACGGAACTACGTAAGTAATGATACATTTTTACACCTTCTAATTTTTATTTATTTTTTGAAAAAAGAAGATTTTCTACACTTTGTGCCGACATTTCGGCGGGCCGGATGAAACACGTCACTGGCAGGATCTGGCCCGCGGGCCGTACTTTGGGCATGATCATCTGCAAAATTGTATATTTAAGATACTCTCGTTTTTGCTTTGTGCTACACATTCAATTAGGATTGTATGTTCAACTGTTATCCCATGAATGCCCTCGAATCAACCCACCCACAAATATTGTTTGCTCGGTAATAGGTATACATGTTCACTCATTTCTATTCTAAGTATATCGTAAAAATTGCGGGAACTACTGCAAGCCTGGGAATGTGTTACAAGAGAGTGATTCATTGTTTCATTTTTTCTAATGGTAATTTTTTGTTTTATTCTAGATTTAATTGTATAGATAAAAGATCTGATGTAACAGTTCAAAGGCCACATTTATGAGTGCCAGAACAGCTGGCAACAGTGGAAGCTCTAGTTCATTCAGTAATCATAGTGAAATTCTAAAAAAAATAATAAAGTAATAATAATAAATTCAGATAATCATAAATTAACTCTGTTATTTCCCTTGCACTATTTTAAAACCATTGAAATCAGTGCGCATTTAAAAAAAACAACTTGGTTTATGAAGCAAAACATAAAGCTGCTCTATCTCTCTCTCTCTCTCTCACAACACTCACTTACATTTAGGGCAGGGGTCGGCAGCCTTTATTTTACTAGAAAGACCAAACAATGATTAAAAACCTAATGTCGGGCCACATGCAGGAGCGGACTGGGTGTTAAAATCGGCCCGGGCATTTTTATACAATCCGGCCCACATAATGGGCATCCAGTTATACAAGTCCTCAAGAGCATTGCGTAAAGTTTAATAATGTATCGAAAATAGTTAGCTATATGAATAATTTTTTAGATACTTATAAAACCTTAATTCATGAATCTCATCTCTTAATGTGAATAATGAACAATGTGAACGAATTCCTGCTCCATATACATTATCATTTACATGTTAATGAAGATCCTCCAGCAACAAATATATTGTTTATGCTTCAGTTTCATTTTTGCCATTACCTCAGGCATATGGACTTCAATTTACATTCTTAATCTTACATTCTTCAATTGCCCATCTCTCAAGAACTTGGCTGCCGAACCTGAGGTCCTGGATCTTTATAAAGACTGGGATTTTGAATTTCTTGAATTTTGGAGCGCCCCTGAGTCCACCCAACTCAAACAGGTATCTGACTTTAGTTGGGGAAAGTAAAGCCGTTGGTCGCTGTGCTGGTCACATGACATCCTGCTTGTTAATCGTTGGCCAAAGACATATGACCTAAACATTATCTTCCATAAAGAACGCAAGGTCTGAAAGGGAAAATTTATTCACAATGTCATATACCTATAAACCTACTTTATCTGTCTGCATCTCAGAGCTGACTACAAACACAACAATTTTACAACATATAGAAATCAATATCCTTACGTTCAGTAAAACAAATGCTATCAAAAATTATTTCATTTTTAGCAAGCCTCTTATGTATTTCCACTTTTGTCTATATTAACTCAATATCTTAGTTGTCTTGGCATTGGTATTTCTTATGGCATTGAGCCTGTTCATTCATATACGGTTGGTGAATCTCCTGTGCTTGCGAGAAAACTCATATTATTATAATTTTACTAATTTTTTTTAACACAGGACTCGTGCAATAGTTTTTATTTTATCTGACTTACTTTCTGTTCCTTCTCTTTCTATTCATTTGCTTTTTGATTCCAATTAACGCATTGCTACACTGTTCAAGAAAATAATTGTGATTTATGAAGGACTTCGTAGCGGGGCCCACTCGAGATCATGCGACAACTTCATCAAACCAATAAGAATTTGTGTGACTGAACTTGTCATCTATAGGACAACGTTGGTTGTTGGTTCCTTTATAGATTCACCCAGAATATATTCACACTAACGTCATTCTCTATAAGAAATAAAAGCATTACGCTCGTGTTTATCGTCTAGTATAGAAGAACTATATGGATTTATAAAGTATTTACGACAATGATTTAGATTTGTATTAGACTTTAAAGTGTATAATATGGTGTTGTTGTTTTTTAATCACGAGTCTCAATGTGTTGCTATTAAAGAGAATATTATACAATTTGAAAATTTACTGGCATTCATGAGGCCATTTCGGTGGCCCTACCGGCCCAGTGGGGTACCGGCCCACCGGGCATTTGCCCGAATGCCCATATAGCCAGTCCGCCCCTGGCCACATGTTACACTATTAGAAATATTAACATATATTATTCATTACAATAATTCTTTAGTTACTTCATCGGAATAGATTGTTAAAACAGTTTGCTTATAAATGTTTTAGTACCTATACTTAGTTTTATAACACAACATATAACATACAGTAACAAGTTCATTCTGCACACTTTATTAAGGGGAAAAGTCAAGTTGAGTGTTCTGCTGGCCGCAATAATCCCTATTTAAAACAAAACAAAAATATACAAATAAATTTCATATCAAATAAAGAAATAGATTTTATATGACTTTGTTGATGGATGATAGATGTCGAAAGAAATTGAATAACTAAATTACTTTCATCACATGTTTATACACTACACCACACTTTCAATGCACTACATCAGGGGTGGTCAACCTTTTTCAACCGAGGGCCGCATTAATGAAATTTGGGGACTAGCCGGGCCGCATATATATATATATATAT
>JADKLZ010005243.1:10231333-10242822 GCA_021533235.1 Biomphalaria straminea | reverse complement strand
TACACAACATGGGCCAATATATTCACATACACATATGTCTATCTGACTTCTCTTTGTTTCATTAAGGGAGAAAACCCTATCACGATCCTATACCTCAGACCCAGTGGAACCAAAAGATCCCTGAACGTGACCGTAGTCTGATTGTTTGGTGATTGAAATTAGCCCAATGTCATGCAAACTGTCCCACACCTGTCCTGTACAAAGATTTGAGGACATTACCGTATCACAGACGAAGTCATTGTGATAAGCATAAATTTATATACGTACGTCAAGGCACGTGTTCGGATTCTCCATTCATTCACTTCTTGTGTCGGCAACACGAAACATGCTCTACTACGTCACATATGTCACTTGTCACACTGTTGACTGTGACAAGTCAGTGACACCACGTCACAGGCATCAACGTCTCGAGCTGCCAGTCTGTCATGCCCCATGGAAAGTGGAATTGAGTAATCTGCTCGTTTGACCTTCTTGTATGTGTCTGTGTTTGTGTGTATGTGTATTTTTTGTGTTCTAAAATGTTAATGTGTGGGCCTATCAACTGTGTGTGTATATAACATGTTTGCACCTGGAGAGCCCAATCCCAGCTCCCCTCAGATTTAGTCTTCAGATTGTAAATGGGGTGTATCATGGGATGTATTATTCACATGCTTCCATCTCTCACGTCACGTCCCCAACAGTCAGTGAAGTAACCATTAAATGGGTCAAGACAAAGGCGGAACTCGTGATTTTTTTTTCCTCATTACCATCCCTCTGTTTCAAATGTGTGCTCTCCATTAATAAATGTCTGCCGCAGTAATAGCACTTACCTTCAGAACTTTCGTCATTACGCCTTTGATTATTTGGACTAATCACCGCGCAAAGAAATGAAAGTGGCTTAAAAAAACTTATGAGGGTCTGTAATTAGGAGAAAACCAAAACCAGTAACGACAACCAAATAAATAAAAAGAAGTAATGGAACCAAGGTTAATGGGCCCCCATTCCGACTGCCGCCTCTGCCTAATAGCGTGGCCACTGTCAGACTTGTTACTTTGAAAGTTGCGATGGAAAGTAATGGCCAGTCTACGGCTGGTATGTGACCTCATTAGTCCTACAGACATGACATTAATTAGACAAAAAGACAAGACTTACCCAGCCTCGCCCCTCCCCCTTTTTTATGTTTCGAAATCCTACAAGAAAAAAAAAAGGTATTAGTTAAAGTCTCGTGTTGGACTGCAGGCAGTCAGGATGTAGCGCTAGACCACGTGCTCCCCAGCCACACCCACCCACGGCAGTCTCATTGCGTCCACGTGTTTTGACAAGGGACTGCAACTCTGTAAGGCATGTGGGCAGTTTGATGTCACTGAAATTGTATATATATTACAGATGTTCTTTGTTGTTTTTTTTTCTTTATGAGTGTTTGATTGAAATCAACAATCTCAGTGGCCGATAGAAAGAATGGTATGGAAACCACTGCACAGTTCATCTCATATTGTCACAAGTCTCGCTTCTCTCTCTCTAGTGCCTGATGTCACAATCTCTTCTTGTGGTGTTGTTAGATGTCACTAGCTGATAAGAGAGAAGTCTTGTGCCGCCGGGGATTGTAAAGATTTAAATATTAATTATTGACGATGACGATCTAGGATTCAACTGAGTAAATGCCTTGATAAATTAAATACAGGAACCTTTATTTAAACTCAACATAAGTACAGCTATGTACAAATATATCAATGAAATAAGTAGTTGAACAAAAGCATATTTCTTAAGTAGAATTATATTAGATTTTACAATGCGTCTGTACTCCAGAAGATCCAGAACCCGACTGTCTTTGAGCTAGTTCTGCCGGCAAGCCTCGTTTTCAGCTAATCCGTTTCAACCAATCAAATTCAATACCGACGTCTCCAGATCATGTGACTGATGTTCTGGAAGAAACTAAAAATAACTGTTGTTTTTTTTTTTTGTTGACCTTGACTTGTGCAGAAAACAATATGTTTATGTGACACATATATTGGTCTAGTCATCTGAACACTCTAGCATAGTGATAACCTAGATGGAGATGGAAATGGTGAACACTATAGCAGGCCCTATATTAAACTATTTTTCGTATACATCTTCAATTGAGTGAATATAAAATTAAGTCTCTTCAGCCATGCATAAAACACAAATTGTGAAGTTTGCACTAGGACTAGGTTTAGGGACTACTCCTAGCTTTGTGGGGAATATAAGAATATGTATAAGTCTTATATAAAAAGTCCAGTTAAAAAATAAAAGTATATTAATAATCCAAGTTGAAATAATAGAACAGTCTATATACACACAAAAGCAAGTAAGAATGCAGACTATAAATCAATATGACTTACTAGTGAGTTTAACGAACTCACTTATTGTCTTCTGTTATTTAAATACCCTCTCTAAAGTCTAAACCAGAGAACTAGAACGTCCTCGAAATCAACAGCTACGAAAGTTCAATTAATTATTTTTTTTTTTATAAATTACCTCCCCTCCATCACTTACACAGCCCAGTAGAGACCCGAAGTACCTAGAATCAATATAGAAAAAAAAATGTACGTTCCTAGATCTATTCATGTAATGCAACACAGATAATGTTTATGATGTTCATAGTTTCCTATGCTGATATGTTCCCAACTTTACTTTCGAACTATTTATCTGGTGACAAGAATAGGAATAGGACGAAATTCTCCGTGCTTAGCGCTAACTTAGGCCGCTTGTAGCGAGCGGGTCCTGACTCCTGGATCGGTGCTCCTGGTTGACGTCTGGCCGTTGAATAAAATCCTGTCAATGGGACAATGGCGCCTTCCCCCTACTAATCTTTGTCAAAGGTGACAGTATATAGTGATTCATACAAACTAGCATGTTATGTTATGTCACCAAGCTTCGAAACTGTCTCCTAATAGTTGGTCTGTCATTTAATGTATTTAGATCCCTGCTATCATGGTTTAGTGGAAAAGCCTCTAGGATTTAGTCTCTTAAAACTAAACATTTCAGTTTGAACTGTGAGTTCAAAACAAAAGTAAAAAATTCGAATCCAGGCAGCCAGCCAGCTATTGAGGACAATTTAGAAGGTTGGTCGTTATAGTAACCAAGTGAGGTCTGGTCAACTCTGCTTCATCTTGACCATGAGATCTAGCTGTGAAACGTTGCAGCTTTAAAAATAATTACCACCCCTACTATTTTTTTTCATCTCCTCTTTTTAATAATCAGTTCAACTAGCTCCACTCATTGCATGTCGTTTTAATAATCAGTTCAACTAGCTATACTTATTGCATCTCTTTTTAATAATCAGGTCATCTAGCTCCACTCATTGCATCTCTTTTCAATAATCTGTTCAACTAACTACGCTCATTGCATCTCTTTTCAATAATCTGTTCAACTAGCTACACTCACTGCATCTCTTATCAATAATCTGTTAACTCTCTTCGATCATTCAATTTTTTTTAAATTATATTTATTTTTATTTAATTTCTTTATTATTTCTTTTTTTTTTATTTTAGAAACCCTTCCATTAGCCTACAGTGTTAATGGACGGACATGGAAAAACAAAAACAAAAAAACAATTGCCGCTAGAAGTTTAGATACAAATAGTGAGCAATTTATTTCAAGGTAAAATTTCACATTTAGTAGAATACATGGCAATAGAAATAACTTGGTGCTAAGAAAACGAATGTCATGGGATCGATCTCAATACCGGCCATTTTTATTGATTTTGTTCAACGACAACTGAAATCTGACTGTTTGGTTCATTCTATTATATCAACATAAAGTAGAAATTGAGTTTTTAAAATGTCACCACGTCCCACTTAGTTCCCATGACCTCCTAGACAGACATAAGAAAAGAATCTTCTATCTTGTAAACGACATTGAGTCTGACACTGATATGGGAGACTTCAATTAGCCTCTAGGCAAAATCAAGACATTACCCAGGCTCACCGCGGACTGTCTAGCATTTAACTTACTAACCAATTGGGACATTCCAAGGTTTACTTCAGGGAAGTGCCTACCACCAAGATACTTGCTTGTTACACGACGTCTGTCTAGAGAGTTGATCATAAAGAAGAAAGTACTGATGTATAACAACTGACTAACTCATTGTAGCTTCTTTAGCACGGCCTGTGTTCGCCAGTAGACAGACAAACATTAATGTCCTTTCCCATCTTTCCCATTATAATGCATTCATTTATAGAACATTAAAGTACATTTTGGTGCTACCACTCCTATCCCCTTTTTAGCCATTTTTTTTCTCTTTAATCAGCTCCCCCTTAGAAATAAAAAAAACATAAAAGGAAAACGTCTCCTTACTCAAACTCGTAAGTGGCCCATTTGAGTCCGTTGTCTTTAATGATCTGCTTTAAAAAAAAAGTTATTGCATTTATTAAAAGCACGAAAGAAATATTGTGACAGACTGCACAAAAACAATAGCGGCTTTTCCTGGAGGCTAAAGAACATCTCGTCTCAGATATCAACTTGTAAAGCGAGATTAGGTTCAAAGATGAAACTGCTTTACCTATACAGGTAGTCCTCGGGTTACGACGGTCTCGACTTACGTCGGTTCATGGTTACGACGCTGTTTACGACGGCTCAGTCCGACTTACGCGGTTTTACGGCGTATGTTGAATTACGTACAATGTACCCTGTACCTCTCCTGCCTCTCTTTACTCACCAGCCCCAGTATATCCAGCAAGTTCTATAGCTTCCTCCCAATAAGCTTGTTCTCTCTTTGGCATTGTAGTTTAAAAAAAAGTAAGTTCCACTTTCAGACATTGCGATATTTAGAGTGAAGGTCATCTGTTTTGTGGCCCACTGTTAACGAGGGTGTCCTGTGGCCAGCACAACAACCAACCGCTTAGTGTCTGGTCCCATTATAGCTGGGTGGACTCAGAGGCGCCCAAAGAATCCAACATTAAAAATCTCACCAGGACTCGAGCCCAAGCGTTTAACCGCTCCGCCACTGCAACTCCACATTACCTATAACACCCAAATACAACAGCCTGTTAAGTCGTCCTGAAAAATATATCCGCTGATTGATTTTCATTTTACAAAATAACAAGATTTTCATCAAGAATTTAATTTAAATTAGAGTAGTAAAAGTTTCACCTAGGACTGAGGGGGGAGGTGTGGCAATTGTTTTTTTTAAATCTATTTTCTTGACACTTCCCCGACTCAACATACGTACAACAACAACCGTGGTTTGGTGCTCCATATCATCACTGGGGCAACCTTTACCGTGGTTTGGTGCTCCATATCATCACTGGGGCAACCTTTACCGTGGTTTGGTGCTCCATATCATCACTGGGGCAACCTTTCATCCAGTGAATAATTATAAGATTATTTTTTTATAAAGTTAATATTAAACGTTAAGAACTTATGCTTGTCAAAAACAAAAAAAAAAAAAAAAAAAACAAAAAAAAAAAACATCATCAATAACATTACTAGTAACATTTACATTCACGACATAAGCATGTAATAGAAAATCCATAATTTTGATTCATAGTAATTTATAACGCAAATACCCAATCTTTAATAACAAAGAGTGTAAAAAAAAAACGCGCCAAGCCAAAATGTTCCACTGTGTGGCAGACAACTTTCCCACGGTTCCCCCTCTGGACACAAAGGTGAGCACCATCACGGTCGTGGTGTTCTGATCACAATTGCTCACATAATATTTTAAGAGCTCCATTTCCCTTTGAACAGCCTCCCTTTCATCCGCTCACGTCTGCTTGTACTCGCTCTTGCCACAAGGGAAAGGGGCGTTAACAAGTGTGATGATCAGCATCCTCTTTTTTTTTTTGGATCTAAAATTGTTTACATTTTTAAAAAAATACAACTTAGAAAGTGGGAATCATCCTCATTATCAAACTCTCACGTGATTGACATAGTGGGTTAGGGCTAGAGAGGTTCATATCCTCACTTTTAAAAGCCAATGAATAAGATCATCAGTTTTGATCTGTCTTATTTTTATTTTATTTTACTTACTTATAATAATTGACATTTTCTTTGGTGTAAGGAAGACCTATGAATGTGTGTTTGTGTATGTATAATATAAGTTCACTTCAAGAGATCAATTTGAATAAATGAAAAAAAGAAATGAAATGTCCAAGTCTTAAGGCACAGTTCGAGTCCCAGTACCGTAACTGATTCAAGTCTTAAGGTACAGTTCGAGTCCCAGTACCGTAACTGATTCAAGTCTTAAGGCACAGTTCCAGTCCCAGTACCGTAACTGATTCACATTTTTTCGTGAAATTTCCAGTATCTCGTGTTGTTTTGGTTTTGTGTGTGTGTGTGTGTGTATGTGTGTGTGTGTGCGCGCAATTATCTGAAGTAGTCTTTTTTTTTTATTCTGAACAAATTCAGTTACTTAAATCATTTATATAAACTATAAACAGAGGACCCAACCAATACTGTTCCTCAAAGTACATCCTAGTTTACTGTTATCTGTGTTGATTTGGAGCCTTTTCTTATCGCCCTATCAGGAAATCCTCTATTGATTGTTGCTTTATAGTTGGCAGCAGTGACCTTTGCTAATTGCGCCCTTGACATTGTTATTTTGTCTATTTTTATTTTAATTCCCAAAAATTTTCCCTATTCGTCTTTTTTTGCGATTTTCTTTTCCATTTTGTCACCACCACATTTCTTGATATCTTTCTTTTTTTTTTTTCTCTTTTACTGAATTGTATGGCTTGAAGAACACAGATTTAGACTTACTTAGACCTAGGTCCACCCGCGCCCTTCAGCGCATTGGGCGGCAAGCTGTCTCCATAAAGATCTGTCATTGGCAATGTCTGAAGCCTCCTCCCACCTGGTGTCCACTGTTCTGAGGTCCTCCATGAAGGTATGACGTGTTAGGTACTCAAATGTTAGTTGTAGTATTTAGCGACGCACCATAGAAGACGCATATCGAACGGGGCTAGTGACGTTTGGGATATGCTTTAAAATCCAAGCTTAAACAAAAAGCAGATTAGTCTGTTGAACTTTTTGTGTCAAAATCCCCACTGTTTTTTTTTTAGTGCGTGCACTTTAGTTCTTAAAGATAAAAGAAAACTACAAAATACCGGTATACCAATTGTATGTACATAAAGATCTATATAAATTATATACTAGGCAGTTCATGTTAGCCCATAAATTTGTTCGTGTGAACGCATCATACCTCAAAAGGACGAATAGAGGCCTATTAGGAGTTTCTATGTAACACAAACTCCTTTATTATCTTGTAATCGCCATCAAAGGACAACAATGCAGTTAAAATATTTAACTAAGTTGTTTTCAGCCAGCGACCTATGTGACATTAAGTCCGACATCTTATCGCTTATAACTCTAATAGATAAAATTACCATTATTAACTAGATTCAGTATCTATTTCAACGATAATTATATATAAATAATCTGTGACCTATAGTTCAGAGGTATCCATTCTGTTCAAATGTCCAGCCAGAAGTGAGCTCTGTGTCAATGGACAATTTCTTCATTTGAAGCATTAAGTAGCAGCGTATACTATCTACTTTACATTTGGTACGTGTAAGAAAACAAAGGGGGGAGGAGGGGAAGCAGAGAGGTGCGAAGTCTGAGAATATAGTTCGAGACTTACGTCTGAGAATATTGTCAAAGAATTACTTCAGAGAATATTCTTCAAGACAGGTTCTGACTACACAGGTATAACTATGATTAAAGTTTCCACAAAACGCTATGCGAAGCAGAAAGCCCAAAAGAGAAATGTTCTGCTTTCACGGCGCCCATATGTCATAAAGAACAAGATCACTCTAGTGAAGAATCAAAGAAAAAGAACAAAAAAAAAGTTTATTGAAGATATAAAAGAAAACTTTGAAGATGAAATAAGATCAAACACATGTGCGAGCTTTGACTGCTGTCATAGTAGGACTCTTAGGCAAGACGCTAGTGTTGGTTATCTCTCTCTTTCTCAAATATATATAGATATATTCAATGTTAACCTTAGTGATATAAAAATGTGTTAAGTTGACCTATAAATAAACTTCAACTAAAGCAAGTAGCTAGGCGTTTGATATCAACAAAAAGAAGTGAATACTATGAGAGCCCATTCAGGTACATTTTGATTTCTGTGTGTGTGATTATTGTTGACGAAGGTCTCGCAGCTCAAACAATTCTTGTTTTAATGTGGTCAAGTCAGGCGAGCGTAAGGTCTTCGTAATAACGTAACAACTGCAATGATCGTCTTTGAAGACAAATTTTGTCCCTCCTTACAGTGGTAGATATCTGTTAATGCTATTGCAGCTTTCTATTCTTTCTTCCAATAAACTTATCATGTTTGTTGCTGTTTAATATATAGTTATGAATATTTATCACCTTTTATCAAGGTAGACAAGTTCATATTGATCATGGTTATGTTCACTTGAACAGGATTTATTACGGGTTTGGAGAAGACAGTATACATTCAATCTAGCGGTCAGCTGACTTCAGTCTTGTCCTCTTTTCTTTTTCAGTCAATCAAACGGAAGAAATCAACAGATGGCTTCAAATGACCTCCACCCCCACCCCCTCTCCTATTTAGTTTTCAGTGTCTGGTTCCCCCCCCCCCTCTCTCCCCTTCACGTTGTTGCTGTGGTGGCCAAGGGAGGAAGGATGGGGTAGGATCAGGACTTGGGACACGGCAACAATAGATGACCCCATCGTGACATGGCAAGAGGTGCAAACAAAGCTCCCCCCTCTCCCCCTGGTGTCTCCCACCTGCTCTGTCCACACGTTCCTGTCAAGGGTCTTCTGGTTTTTTTTTTTCTGGCGGAAAGGGGAAAGAAAAGTTTTTTTTTTGTTTTGGCAACCTGTAGCACGCGCAAGATTGTGTGTCTTTTTTTTTCTCTTGGCGTCTTCATCTCTCTCTCCTCTCTCTCTTTCTCCCTCTCTCTCTCTCTTCCTCTCTCTCTCCCTCTCTCTCTCCACGGTACGAAGGCGCCAATGTTTCCAAACTAGTCTCTTTGTTCAACCCCAAATGGTATGTATGACATGGAGACGGTAGGGGAGGGGGTGCTGTATAAGTGTGAGGTAAAAGAGGACAAACGCCCCCCCCCCCTCCAACCTAGACCTGGGGGGAAAGTAAGGGCGCTGACTACTTTGAACTCTCTGTTCTTTTCTGTTAAACGCGTGCTACATTCCCCTCCCTCCTCCCATTTTTTTGTTCTGGTCTAGACCCCACCGCCATTTCTTATTCACTCTTAAACATCATTAATTGATAATAGTCATGAGGTAAATAGTAGATATAGTAAGACACTTGAGTCAGTTGGACATTGTCATGATACACAGCAGTCTAAGGTGTTACACATATACACATCTAGATCAAGGTTTGAACTAGTTTACAGCAAGACTTGGCATCCTTCATACTAAACAACTTCTTTTCCCGTTCTTGTGAAGTTTGTCTTCAAAACAATCTATCAGATGTGTCTTCAATCAAAACAGTCTATCAGATGTGTATTCAATCAAAACAGTCTATCAGATGTGTCTTCAATCAAAACAATCTATCAGATGTGTCTTCAATCAAAACAATCAGATTCATCATCAAAAGAAACCTTTTTATTTTCAGTTTCTTTCAGTGATAGTTTTGTTTATTTTTCAAATTTACCTCTTATTAAGATCGACATGTCCTTATAATCTATAGCCCCCAAGATCTAATCATAAGTCAAACAGACCCAACCAGACACATGCATTTTGCTTGCTTGAGCTTGGAAAACATCTTGAACTAAATGACTTTTTGATGACATTGCACTCACATTCTATTGGTTCAGAGAGAGTTCCAATAGTTAGTACTATTTGTGTTGTTTTTCTATACTATTTGTGTTGTATTTGTGTACTATTTGTGCACTTCTTATGAATTATTTGCATATTTGTGTCTACTATTCACTTCTTTGTCAAATCTTTTGAGGAACAAAAAAAAAAAACAAGAGAGAATTGTATAACCAGTCTCTAGCCACCGATTACACTCTGCATTTTGAATCAAGAGAGCTCTATAATATTAACATAAATATTTAAAAAAATTAAATAGGGGCCTTTAAAAAAAAACAACAACTTTAGAATGTTATGGAAGAAAAAATCGTTTTTCGCTTGGGTTCCTCTAGCCAGGAAAACCAGAGACTTGGCAGAGTTTAGGTCATTGGTAAATAGGCATGACTAAATGCATGACGCATAAGACGTAGTCTTCTTTTGTGAAGTAACGTCTTTAACTTATAAGATAAGGAGATAAGAAAAGAGGACGAAACTCTGTTCATACATATTGGTTAGTTAAGATGTTAGGGTTAGTTAATGTGTTAGGGTTAGTTAAGATGTTAGGGTTAGGGTTAATAAGATGTTAGGGTTGGTCAAGATGTTAGGATTAGTTAAAATGTTAGGTTTAGTTAAGATGTTAGGATTAGTTAAGATGTTAGGGTTAGTTAAGATTTTAGGGTAAGGGTTACTTAGGATTAGGATTAGTTAAGTGCCAAAACAAAAATGAAAGTTTATGTTCCTTTTTTTTTTTTATCTTAGATGATTACGTCCTAGGCAGTTCGAACTCGGGACTATTGTGATGAAAGCTGGAAACGTCCAACCCACCACCTGGAAGTCATCTATGGTCTGGTGTGGAACAAGCGTTTGTTTTCCCCGTCATTGACGCTTGAGTCCCAATTAAGAGGTTATAATCACTTGTAAGTATCAGTTTCACTGTACTCATTACACGCGTCCATATCCACTCCAATATTTGATTAGGTCATCTTTCTATCACTCTTGATTCAGTGCAGAGGAATGGGATTGCCTGCTGCTACCTTCAGTTACCGACCTATTAACTCTCTCTCTCTCTCCTAAAAAATTCTTAATATATATATATATATATATATAGCTTCTCCTTCGTGATCAGTTATGAGCACATTCCTTATATCCTATAGTTTCTAAGTGACTGTAAAGTCCAATCCTAGTTTTAAAAATATACACAGTGTATTACAATGAGTTTGGTCCTCATTATAAACCATCCAGGGTTAAGTCAGTAGGTGCCCAACCTGTTCACTTATTCAAAAACAAAATGGCGGGAATTCTCACGTTCTGAACTCATTCAGTAAAAACAAGGAAACTAACCGCGCGCATGTGAGTTCATATGTGAGGTTTGAATGATCCATCGCTCTCACCTTTCCGCCAAATTTTTCTCCTAACAGTGACAGTGTCTACTCCCTCTCCCCAACCAACCTCTCCCTCTCCCTAGTGCGCCCCCCCCATCCAGATTTGAATTGCTACCTTCAACAGGTGCGCGTGATTAGACTGATGAAAGGAGGATATTTTACCTGCGTGTCACCCTCGTTTTGGAAAAGAGGCCAGGTGGGGGGGGGGAGAGGAAGGCCGTGAGCTTGAGGTGCCCTGAGTGTGAGCCAGCAGGTGTTTAGTGGCACCTGAGGAATGGGACAACGAGAAACGCATGCGTGTGATTGCTGTGTCTGTGTGTAGAGAGAGAGGTGACAGAATGAGACAAACATGTCTGATTGATATAGCGAAAGATAGAACACTTCAAT
>JADKLZ010005243.1:10114230-10144676 GCA_021533235.1 Biomphalaria straminea | reverse complement strand
TTCTTCCTGTCTTTCGTTCACTAGTGCGCTCTGGCGCACCACAAGCACTGGTACAAGGCAGGGTTACAACAATATATTTACGCGTGGTGAGGTATATAGTGAATGATATATTTAAACAAAAATGCGATAAATATTTACCATCCCTCAATCTCGCTTCCACTAGAACAAAAAAATCCCTGGTTAAGCGAATGAAGAAATCAACTCTTAGACTTAGGAGTCAGTGCGCAAAATGTTAATTTTTGTCTTTTTATGAATTAAACAGTTTAAAGAAATAAACTAAGAAGCGGGAAAACCCGCTGACGTCTGTTCAAGAGACATATTTAGTAGAGACTCATCTACATGCATTTCCAAAGAATGATCATCATTTCGCTGTCGAATAAAAAAATCTTTGAAAGTTGAGAGAATATCCAAAAGTCAGGTTTTAAGGTGTACGACAATGCATAAATATTTATGGGTGGTTACCATTGGGGTTCTTTGTCAAGGAAGTTGGAATTCATCTGTTTCGTGGGTAATATTCTCATCACCGTTGTAGGGATATAGACTAATTTAAGCTTATGTGTATATCACAATCTGTACTCGCGAACCCTAACGACAACGCAGCCAGGACTCTCTATAAAGCTTCTTGTCACACTCTGCAGTCAAAGATCAGGGAACTAAAAAATAATTGGTGGCTGGAGCTGTCCGTAAGCATGCAGAGACATGCTGACACTGGAGACACACGCTCATTCTATGAGTCGCTTCGTTGTGCCTATGGCCCAACCTACCAGACTACAGCACCGCTAAGATCATCCGATGGTTCTACACTATTTACCAGCAAGGTGGACATACTAAATCGGTGGACAGAACACTGCAGTACGTTGTTTGGTGATAAAAGGCACGTATCGGAGGAATCGCTGGCAAATGTCCCTCAGAAAACCATAAGAGAGGAGCTCGACGACCCACCGACATCCGAAGAAATTGAGACAGCAATATCTAAACTCAAAAGACACAAGGCACCTGACTCTGATGGACTTCCTGCGGAAATATTTAAAATGGGTGGTGTCGCCCTAACCGAGAGGCTAACAGACTTGTTCGCTCTATGCTGGGAGAAGTGCGTGGTCCCACCTGAACTTAGAGACTCCGTAATCATACCCCTATACAAAAAGGGTGACAAGCCTAACTGCTCCAACTATCGAGGCATTACACTTCTGTCGGTAGCAGGAAAGATCTTTGCTCGAGTGTTGCTCGACCGACTAAACCAGTCTTTAGTGGATGAGGTCTTATCTGAAAGCCAATGTGGTTTCAGAGCCGGTAGAGGTACAACTGACATGATATTTGTTCTGCGACAGTTACAGGAAAAATGCAAAGAGCAGAACCTAAACCTGTACGCAGCTTTTGTGGACCTCACCAAGGCTTTCGACACGGTCAGACGCGATGGTTTGTGGAGGATTTTGGCTAAGCTGGGGTGCCCACCTACGTTCCTATCCATCCTCAAGCAGTTTCACGTTGGACAGAGAGGCCAGATCAGACACAATGGTGCTCTTTCTGATCACTTCCCAATAGAAAATGGCGTGAAGCAGGGCTGTGTACTTGCCCCTACTCTGTTCGCTATCTTCTTTGGCGTAATGCTGGGTCAAATGAGGCAGCGATTGCATGAAGGCATCTACATCCGGTTTCGTTCTGACGGCAACGTGTTTAATTTCCGACGTCTACTATCCCACACAAAAACAAAGGAGATGGTCATAACGGAGCTTCTCTATGCCGATGATTGCGCCCTGCCAGCTCACAATGAAAATGACCTCCAGACTGCGGTAATTGAATTTGCCTACGCTGCCGCCTCTTTCGGTCTATCTATAAACCTCGGGAAAACAGAAGTCATGTTCCAGAAGTCACCCAATGAAACATACTCAGCACCAAGGATCACAGTAAACGGACAGCCCCTTAACGTGATAGATCACTTCACATATCTTGGTAGCATAGTGTCAAATGACGCCTCACTTTCAAGGGAAGGTGATAACCGTCTGGCCAGGGCCAGTAACGCCTTTGGACGCCTACAGGCGAGAGTTTGGAAGAACAAATCGCTTCGCCTATCTACAAAAATAAATGTCTACCAGGCGGTGGTTCTCTCAACCCTTCTATATGGCTCTGAGACATGGACACTATATAGAAAACAGCTAAGACTTCTTGAGCGCTTTCACCAAAGATGCTTGCGCTCCATCATGGACATACGATGGCAAGACCGCACTACAAACAGCGATGTCCTTGCGAACGCCGGTATGGACAGTATAGAGGGACTTCTTATGATCCGACAGCTACGCTGGGCAGGGCACGTATCCCGTATGGGAGACGAACGTATGCCAAAGGCAGTCTTTTTTGGTGAGCTAAAAGGTGGTCGACGTAACAGAGGCGCCCCACGGAAACGCTTCAAAGACCAGCTTAGGCGTCAACTTTCCTTGGCTGACATAGAAGAGAGCACCTGGCTGCATGCGGCGTCGGAACGAGACAGCTGGAGGTCACTCACAAAGGCCGCGGGATACACATTTGAGACCAAAAGAAAATCTGCCGCCGAGGACAAACGCAGACGACGAAAAGAAACTCTAAACCGACCACCTATGGACAATGGTTTTGCTTGCCCTGGATGTGGCAAAATATGTAGGTCACAGCTGGGACTGCACAGCCACGGGAAACACTGTGTTCCTCACTAATCTTCGGATTCGAAGACAAGCCTATTATATCACAATCTGCAATACACCAAAACAAAGTTGATAAATCGGTATTTACATTTTAATAATAATTTTGAAATGGGTTATTCATATTTTCTTAAGAATACATTTTTTAATTATAAAAAATAAGTAAAAATAAATAATTAATGCTTTATTCAATAAGAAGTCATAGTTATTGTCACTGTGTGGTCCTATTTGACAACCTCTTGTTTTTGAAAGTGTTAAGTGCTATATATATATTTTTTTACATTTATTTATTTACACTAAAGAGTGCAAGGCCAATTACCTGTTACCTTTGCGAGTCCGGAAGATCTTGTTATATGGCCATAGATTTTAAACTGTTTTTCACAGTAGTTAGCAGGTCATCATGGGGTCCGATCGCTGCAGTAACCCTGTCTCTAATATCTTGGTTTGTGATGCGGCCTTCAAATGTTATGCCTAGGATCCTTCTGTAGCATCTCAATTCCATTGCTAGGATCCTCTCTAGCTCTGCAGTCAGCGTCCAAGACTCGCATGCATATAGAAATGTGGCCATGACCAGGGAGCGCATCAGTCTGATTTTAGTGCCGAGGGCTAAGCCTTTGTCTTTCCATATTATTTTAAGTTTTGAAAGGGCTGCTGTGGACTGTGCTATTGGGACCAGTAATTAGGGTTTTGTTCCCTCATCCGAGACAATAGCTCCGAGGTATTTAAAGCTGCTAACGCTAGTTAGCTTTTCACCTCCAATACTGATGGCCCTTATAAAGCCCTGTTGGCTATTGGTCATAATTTGTTTTTTTTTCTGCATTTATTTGCATGCCATAAGCTGCTGAAGTCTTGTCAATGCGCATCACTAGGTCGGCTAGTTCGTCTTCTGTCCCTGCTAGGCCATCGATGCCATCTACGAAGTGCAAGTTTGTAACTTTTCTTCCTCCAATGCTTACAGTACCTTCAAATCCTTCGAGAGCATCTTCCATTATCCTTTCAAGGAAGATATTAAAGAGTGTTGGCGAAAGTAGGCAGCCTTGTCTTACTCCAACTGTGGTTTTGAACCAGTCCACAATATTGTTGTTGAAGTACACCGCACTAGTGGCATCCTTGTATAAGTTCTGGATAACTTGTATTATATTTTTATTAATGTTGTATTTTTCCATTGTCGCCCATAGTGCCCCGTGCCATACTCGATCGAAAGCTTTCTTGAAATCAATAAAGATATGGAAAAGATTCTCTCGGTGTTGGAGATATTTTTCACAGAGTATTCTGAGGTTTAGGATTTGCTCTGTTGTGCTGCGACCATGTCTAAAACCCGCCTGTTCTTCTGATATGATTTTGTCCGCTATCGGTTTTAGTCGATTTAATATAATTTTTAACAGCACTTTACTGGGATGGCTTATGAGGCTGATGGTGCGATAGTTTTGACATAGTTGTAAATTGCCTTTCTTTGGAAGAGTGATGATGAGTGATTGGGTCCAGGGTTTGGACCATTCCCCTGATTGCCAGATCTTGTTTCAAATCGTATAGAGTGCGTTATCATGGTTTCTCCTCTCGCTTGTAGAAGTTCACCAGGCATGTTGTCAACTCCGGCCGATTTTCCCTTTTTCAGGACTTTTACTGCTGCTGCTACTTCCGAGAGAAAAATCGGATAGTCGTCAATGTTGGAAACTGCCGGGACATTTAGTATCTCTGTATCTCCTGAGATTTCAAAAAGAAGATTCCTATATAGTATATACGATCTAGATCTAGATTTGTGTAGAAAAAAAAATGGAACAAAAGAAAGTTTCGAAAGTGTTACTAAGTGCTTAAAGCAGAAGGAAGTGTTAATGAATACTAAAGATATTTAAATGTCATCTTTTAAAAAAAATATTGGGTTGAAATAGATTTCGGTAAGTTTAACGGCTGCGGTTTCAATCGTGATAATAGCGTAGTTGTTCTATTTATCCGAAAAGTAATATTACGTTAAACTTTCATATTTTATCAGCAAGGGAGAGAATGAATGATTAACAGTAAATCACCAGGACCAAGGGTTTCATTCTGTATTTCCAAAGAAGTATACAATTAGTCAAACAACTTGGCCATAAAAAGAAATTAAAGTCTTCAAGCTTGGGACCTTTTGAAAAGTTAAAAGTCGCGGTATTTTGGATGTAAGTCTAGTGTCCCATAGAATGGCCGTTAGTTTGGAGTTCAAAGGTCAAGAATCTTTCAATTTATCAATTTCATAGGTAACAAATTTATCTCTGTATGCATATAGACTGATTGACTTCAGCCTACAAGTTATCTAAAATTTGTTTACATTGTGGTGTGTAGATTACATTGGTTTAAAATTAGGTATATTTTCAAAAAAAAAACCTACAGAAGGCATTCTTTAGTTACAAAATAAAAAAGAAATGTTTTTGGGAGAACGTAATTAAACATCTATGCATATTTATTGAACCAATTTTAATAACGATAAAGATGATTGTGAAACAGAATTCACCATGTCATGGAAATATCAAAATAAACAGCACTACATTTCTCTGTCTTTTAAAACATCCTATTTTATGATTGTGAATGTCTATAAAATATTCGTGCTTAATTTCAGGCGATATAGTATGAGCTCCATAAATGAGTTAAATTAAAATTCAGCATTCTATAGGGCTAAATCATTAATAGCTTTAACTCCCGAAGAAGACTCACGGGTCAACAATGTTTAGTTAAAAGTTGGTATGTAAGTATGTATGGGCAGTGTGTATGATGGTATGTATGGGCAGTTAGTAGGCCTATGTTGTTATATATTGGCAGTTTGTATGTTGGTATGCATGGGCAGTTTGTAGTAAGTATGTATGGGCAGTTCATACGTAAGTATATATGGGCAGTTTGTATGTTTGTGTATATGGGCAGTTTGTATGTTTGTATATATGGGCAGTTTGTATGTTTATGTATATGGGCAGTTCATACGTAAGTATATATGGGCAGTTGCAACAATCTCATGTTTGTTAGTGGAAGTGTTCAAGAGATATAGACTTACTCTTAGTCAAACACAAAGTGATAACTGTATTTACCATGGCAATGAAAAACGATGTGCTTATCCAACCCGAATCAGTCAATCAACCAATCGATCGATCAATCAGTCAATCTATCTATCTATCTATCTATCTATCTATCTATCTATCTATCTATCTATCTATCTATCTATCTATCTATCTATCTATCTATCTATCTATCTATCGGCGCTAAATGTCTCCGCTTAATTCCTATAGTTTATTTCTCTCTCTATTTACACCAAAGAGTAGAGCGTCAGTGGAACATTTGAATTGAAGCTATATTTATTTCTTACTAATGTTGTCAATATGTAGCCAGATTAAAGAAATGTGTAGCCAAAAAGTCTTGGCTCTGTGGAACGTCCTTTGAGCCGAATGAAAATAAAAATTGAAATCATTTTTTAAATTCATAAGACAGTGACAGTTCTGATGTATTTATCGATGCAAGGGAACTAAATCTACTATACGTTCTTAAAGTAGTTCTCCAAGTTGAGTTGACATTACTTCCCTTGAATCGCATGAAATACCATCTTTAAAAAAGAGAAAAATATTTCCAATTAATTGTGCATTAAAAAAATGTTTTGTGTAAGTACACACACACACACACACACACACACACACGCCATTCTAAGCCTTCCTTTTTACAAAGCTTACATTAACTGACTCTGTCTGTCCGGTGCAAACTTTGTACTTTATTTTTTTTTCCATCTACCATTCTCGTATGTAGTTGAAATTTGGAACAGACATCCATAGTCTATGACAATACACGAATCAATGAGAAAAAAAAAACATTATCTATAAAGCTAGTTAGACAACATACATATTTTAGAAGACCATTGTCTCTTCCGGTAAAACGATATTTCAAGTTTGGTGATCATGCATCTTCAACGAAGCACACTCGTGCTATCGGCGCTATATGAATGTAACCTATTTATTGATTCAGATACATGAAGGTGTTTCCGTCTTAATGTTTTTCTACTTCATTAGGGACCAACCAATTCACTTCGCCTAGGACCTCGCAGGCCGGACCTGCCCAATACGATTTGTTTTCTCTTCAGACATCGTGCCCTCTGGTATTTGTTTCCTCCCCTTCCTTACAATGGAGCGTCTTGCAGGACAACTCTTTGTCCACAGTTCAAAACGAGTGAATTCTGTCCCTTAACCAACTATGAGTGGAGAGAGCTTGCTGCCCTATGCGCAGAACGGTTAAGGAGGAGTTCAATTAAACTTAGTCTTGTCGGCATGCATCACTGTAGAATGTATTGGTGTACTTTTCCTACTGCCAGCTCAACATTTCAAGTTTCTTTACAAAGATAACTCAAGTTTAAAAACAACCAAAGTTTGCTTAATACTAAGGCTTGTCTTCGCGTCCGGAGATTAATGAGGAATACAGTAGGCTATATAGGAAGCCCCAGCTGTACCCTGCATGTCTTCCACATCCAAGGCAAGCATAACCATTTTCCACAGTTGGTCGATCAAGACTTTTCATCGTCTGTGTCTGTCTTCGGCAGCGGATTTAATTTTGGTCTCAAATGTGTGTCCCGCTTCCTTTGTGAGTGACCTCCAGCTGTCTCGTTCCGAAGCCGCATGCAGTCGGGTGCTTTTTCCTATGTTAGCTTCAGCAAGCTGGCGCCTAAGCTGGTCTTTAACTCTTTCTTTTTCTAATTATTTACCACATTCTGATGGAATCAACGTTGATATCGTTAGTTAGGAGAGGAAGAGTTAAAGCGTTTCCGTGGGGCACCTCTGTTACCTCGACCAGCTTTCAGCTCATTAAAAAAGACTGCCTTTGGCATACGTTCGTCTCCTATACGGGATACGTGCCCTGCCCAGCGTAACTGTCGGACCATAAGAACTTCTCAATACTGTCCATACCGGCGTTCGCAAGGACATCGCTGTTTGTAATGCTGTCCTGCCACCGTTTGTCCTTGATGGAGCGCAAGCATCTTTGGTGAAAGCGTTCAAGTAGTCTTAGTTGCTTTCTGTATAAATAACCATGTCTCAGATCCATATTGAAGGATTGAGAGACCGACTGCTTGGTACACAGATTGGTTTGGTAGTGTAATGTTAATCATCTCGATTACATGCAAGTATTTCTTCGATCATATCTCCTAGAGAGTGTTTGTACAAATATATCCCAATGCATTTTGAACACAGTATGCACGAAGCATGAAACCGGAAGTTTCGTCATGAACTAGTTGTACTTTGGACTTGTATTACATTCAGAAAGACGGTCAGTATTTCAGCAGAAGGCTGGGCGAGCAATTATCCATAGCCATCCTGGAGCTTCCTTAGCTCGGCCAATCCATATATTTCTTTCCACTAGACGGCGCTATCCAGAAAGAAATATTTTTGACCGAGTCAAAATGTCAGAGAAAGCTGAGCATGTGAGTGGAATCGTCCTCCAGCCATTATGGAAGACGCAAAAGCTGGATTGGGTAATCTAAATGTTTTGAATTTAACGAAAGTATTAATCTATATTTATATTCAAAACACATAGATCTAGGTTACCTTAAATAAGTCTAGATTTTTTTTTTCGCATTTCTAATACACGAGCAAAGCGAAAGTGTTTAAAGTAAAAGTTGAAATGAATGATTTTAAAATAAAGTTACAGATGACAAAGTGTCACAACGTCACAGAAATGAAACTATTTTTGTGATCTTTCGAACATTACCTGCTAGTATATCTAGGGTCTACTTGTTATCATTCCTATTACGTATTCTAATAAGAAGTCTTTTTTTATGGAAATAGTGTTTAACTATACAAATGTACTTTCTGGAGATTACATTGGAGAGACTCCAGGTTTACTTATTCAATCATACCACTGTAATGAGGGAAGTGTCTCCATGTTTTCCCCTCTCCCTAGGGAAAGCAGGCAGTGCCGACAATTGGTTCTTTCAGAATTGAAGATTATTACATCCTATCCCAAAACTCACGCAGTATTGGAAGGTGGGGGGCATGGTTTGAACACGAGCAGGTAGCCATGTTACCACACGACAAGGAAGCCATGTCACCACACGACTAGGTAGCCATTTTACCACACGAACAGGTAGCCATGCTACCTTACGAACAGGCAACCATGTTACCACACGAACAGGTAGCCATGTTACCACACGACCAGGTAGTCGTGTTGCCACACGAACAGGTAGCCATGTTACCACACGAACAGGTAGCCATGTTACCACACGAACAGGTAGCCATGTTACCACACGAACAGGTAGTCATGTTACCACACGATCAGGTAGCCGTGTTGCCACACGACCAGGTAGCCGTGTTACCACACGATCAGGTAGTCGTGTTGCCACACAAACAGGTAGCCATGTTACCACACGAACAGGTAGCCATGTTACCACACGAACAGGTAGCCATGTTACCACACGAACAGACAGCCATGTTACCACACGAACAGGCAGCCATGTTGCCTGAACTGGTATGTAAAATCATCTGCTTTGTAGTCAGAATATAAAACAAAATGACTGAAATAGCGCTGTGAACTAACGTAATGTAGGCTCAGGACGCCAAAGGAATATAAAAGGCATAGATAAGAACAAAGATGTTAGACTTTTAACCTGATGCGTGTGGGCCTCACTGTGGACGTTTGGGGCTCAGTGTTAGCCTAAGTGTGGTCCGTGGAGTTGGCCTCGGTGTGGAATCTTGAATTGTCTCATCGTACTTGGAACACTAAGGCCAGTAAAAGCCAACAAAAGCTCCCTTTCACCAGCCTGAAATGGGTGACTTGCGGGTTCCCTCTACCCGTCACCCGGGGGGGGGGGTGAGACTCAGTGTGGTTCATAGAGTTGGCCTCAGTGTGGGTCTCAGTGTGAGTCTCAATGTAGGTTCAGGGTAGGCCCCAGTCTAAATGTAGGCTACATGTGGGCTTCAGTTTGGGCCTTAGTTTGGGTTTTAATGTAGCAAGGTTCGGTGTGGACTTCGATGTAGGCTACATGTGGACTCAATGTGGGCCTCAGTGTGGGTCTCAGTGTGATTCTCAATCTGGGTGTTAATGTAGACTCATCGTGGTTCTCATCCTGGGTCTCAATTTAGGCTCATCGTGGTCCTCTGTGCAGTTTCGGTGTGGGCCTCAGGGTTGGCTTAACTATTTTATATTTTTATGAAACCGTGGTTCGCGCCGCTCTTCATAATAGGCCGACGAAGTACTCATATATGGGAGGGGTTGCGAAGTCTTTCAATTTATTTTTCAAGCGACGGGAAAAAAATCGTTTTCATTGTAGTTAAAAATCCCAAACGGGTGCGCAATGTAGCTGAAGTAACTTGCTTTAACGGGACTCGTTTCCTTCTTAACTAGACCTGATCTCTACAGAGTTGTGAGAAACTTCATCTGCATTCAGTGTAGAGATGGGAAACGAACCGAACCCGAACCGAACAAACCGAACTCGAACCTCACATATGACTGAACCGAACCCGAACTTTGAAACTGCTCGGTACGAGCCGAACCGAACGAACTCTCCTTATCTTAACCGAACTGATTTTGCAATTTCAATATTCTTTTTTTTTTATAGTTTTAACTAATACCTTTCATTAAGCCTAAAAACTTAATTTAGTTATTACATAATTTCATATCATCAAACCGAACCGAACCCGAACTATACTCGTCATCGAACCGAACCGAACCCGAACTATACTCGTCATCGAACCGAACGAAAACCAAACTTAAATCTGACCGAACCGAACCGAACCCGAACTATACTCGTCATCGAACCGAACCGAACCCGAACTATACTCGTCATCGAACCGAACCGAACCCGAACTATACTCGTCATCGAACCGAACCGAACCCGAACTATACTCGTCATCGAACCGAACGGAAACCGAACTTAAATCTGACCGAACCGAACCCGAACTATACTCGTCATCGAACCGAACGGAAACCGAACTTAAATCTGACCGAACCGAACCCGAACTATACTCGTCATCGAACCGAACCGAACCCGAACTTAAATCTGACCGAACCGAACCGAACCCAAACTATACTCGTCATCGAACCGATCCGAACCCGAACTTAAATTTGACCGAACCGAACCGAACCCGAACTTTAAAAGTTGGGTTCGATTCCCATCTCTAATTCAGTGTTTTGTTTATCTTCTTCTAGACCGTCAGGAAGAATGTGTTTGAGAAATGTCCTTTGAATTACACCATCTCACTGACAGACGACCGGAAGGGAAGACACCCGTACTCATTTAGAAATGTAGGTCACTGAGAGTTTGACTTTGAATTACTTCCTCATTTAATAAATAAGCCAACCTCATCTGGCGGTTACTGCAATCGACGTCTCTCTTAAAACAGTGTTGACTAAACTTTCCCTGGCATGGCAGACGTGGACATTACCATCAAAAAAAGTATCGAGTCCTATCTTTATTATGCACTGCGGGTATGACCAGCGGTCAGTAGATTTGGAGGCACTGCTTTAATACAATGGTTACATTGATGGCCATTGACAGATCAACATTTCGACCTTTGAACTTTTTTTTTTTGGGAATTGAATTTTTTTTTTTTTTTTTTTACAAAAGCTCATTGTCTGTCTGGTATTAACGTTGTACACGTTTTTTACCTTCCAAACCCAATCTTGGATTAAGCTAAAATTTAGCGCAATTATTTCTTTTACCTAACAACACTAGATTCAATTAAAAAAAAAAATAACCAGTTAATTAATTGACTATTGGTAATTTATTATTTCTTTGGTATCTTGAACAAGGGAAAGAAATCGTACTTGACAGATATGGTGGTATAATTTGGATTAGTGCCCTTGAGAACTCCTTGAGGAGCCCTAGGTGAATATTAAAAAAAAATGCATTTAAAAAACGATCATCCAAAGTTTTAACCATTCACAAAGATGCCCCTACCCCCTTTCACAACAAGCAGCGGTTCTCAACTTTTTTAGTTTGGCGACCCCTTTTTACAATTTCTCACTTATTCACGGCCCCCAACAGTAAATTATTTTCATTAATAACTGTGCTTTCCACAATATTACAAAATTATAACAAGAGACATAATGTATTTGATTTGCATTGCCAAAGCTTATTAATCACGGTACAATATTTAATTATATTCTTGAAATGTATATTTCTCCTTATCATCCAATAACAAATTAATGAAATAATTTCTTCACGAATGCATTTATTTACATACTAATTTCTTATCCACATTATTCACATTATCCACACATATGGGACGATTTTCTGATAACTAACTGACTTGTAGAAACAAACGTATATTATTGCAAATGGAAGACCAACACAGGCAAATCGGAACATAACTGCAAACGCTTGATCCAGATTTGTGTAGTTAAAGAGAAATGTTAAACTGTTTAACTATTTCTGTCTCTTAAACATCTTTAATTTTCATTCGATCTCTGTCAAGTTCAAATGGGATGTCAAGTAGATTTGGAAAGTAGGAGGAAATGTCCACGTACATGCACAAATGTTCTTTCCTAGAATTTATCATTTGATTTGTTATCTAGGTCCAAAGTCATTCCCTCACAGAGAGCAGATAAGGTTGGAAGCATGTAAATATTTTGGATAAAAATGACATACTGGGGTTTTTCAGTTTCTGCTTAAACAAATGGGGCAGGCAGTGGTGCATGTCTTACAAAAGTGTCTAAGAGCTTCAGGGAGACAACTGAATGACCACTAGGGAGCTACGAGACTTAGTACGAGTAACTACGTTCAACAATAGAGTTTCTTACTAGAGAAGTAAGAGAGACCCATACTTGCTCCTCTGCTACCATTAAGAGTTCATCCAAGGTTCATATGTCTAATGCGTTATGGATTTCTAAACAAAGTTTACGTATTAAAATTAAAATTTATGGATACCTTATTTAACCCTTTTTAAAACGTACACCGTTTAGTCCAAATATTACACATTTTCACCCTTTACTTATTGCAAACGACATGAAGGAATAAAAAGCTTCATATATCTAAATGGACAAAGAATCCATATTTTCTATGGTCATATTCGACTCCCAAAGGGGGTGAGAACCCCTGAGCAATGAGAAAGCTGAAGGCTAAATTAACAAACAAAAAAAAAAAACAACAATTATTACAAATGTTTCTAATCGCACCTATTTATCATGTCGTGGTCAATCGTATATACAATTACATGACTGATTCAATCTAATTGATATGCTTTTTTTTTTAAATATATATTTTTAATTTTTAAAAATTGCTTAAGTATAGCGCATTGTTCATGCTTATAGTAATTTATAGCATGCTTAGTTTGCAATGGTCCAATCCAAACAATGGTAAGAGGGGGGTATCTTGGAAGTTTTCATGTTGCCTTACGATACCCAGCAAACATTTCTTAGGGTTGGGTTTTGCCTGTCAGCCACACATCCCTGTTTTGTAATCATGAGCGTAGCCGGAGAAGGGGTGCTCGTGGTTCACACTTTCTCCTGTAATAACCAACTTTCCCTACCCAATCAGAACTAACTTATTGAAATTTGATATGTTTTTGAGGTATTAAGAAACATTTATGTCTATGTTCTTAGGACATTATAATTCTGAGTGTCTAATTATTTTCCCGATTTTCTTTTCTTTATGTCAACAAATATTTTATCCTTTGAAGTGAACTTTGAAGTTCATTGTTTAAAATGTAATTCTTTTCCCCAGGACAACCGGAAGGAGACAACTTACATTCTACAGAGAGAGCTAATTGGTAAGTCAATTTTACATATTTACAAACTGCTGTCACAAGTTGCTGCCACAAGCTGCTGCCACAATTTGCTGTTACAAGCTTGTGACGGGTCGCCGCGTGTGATGTGAATTTAGCTTGTTTGGTGTCTAGGGGATGATTATTTTTGATTATATCACACACTGACCCATCAGCAGACAAATCGGGAGCAGACACGCAACTAGACAAGCAATTAAGAGAGATACAAATTGATAAAATATAAAGAATATTTATTTACATAAATATTTACATAAAAGAATAAAAGGGGGAGGATTCGTATCTAACTCTGAACTATGCTAAGTTTGATCATCACTTATGCACGTAATGAGAGAATGTGTCACTTTGTCCTTGGTACTTAGCTCTTTCTGTCTTGGACGAATCGTAGTTGTCTGTATCCTGGCCTGAAGTGGCCTGAAGGGACGCCGATGATATAGTCCTTGTGGAGTTTCAGTCCAAAAGTTCCAATATCTGTAGTGGGCACAGTAGGGCGGTTGGCCGGCTACCGTGGGCACAAGTGTACTGCGGGCAGAGCTGATCTGCCGTGGGCAGCGTAGTCGCAGGATAAGTCCAGTGAATTGGCGAAGCTATGACGTCTCGCACAGAGCGGATCTATAGGGACGTCGTACCTAATGGGCTGACAGGCGGACTGTCAAATAGGCGGGCTTGAGCCGATAGCGCCAAGTGGACGATGAGTAGTGACTTTCAGCGCTGAAAAGCACTTAATAGTACGTGATACTCGTAGTGGATCCAAGTGAGCAAGCGATACTGATTAGTACCAAATAGGCGAGTGTAGTATAGGCTAGGTAGATCCTAGTAGGTAGCAAATAGGCAAGTAGGCAGGTCCTAGTAGGTAGTAAATAGGCAGGTCCCAGCAGGTAGTAAATAGGCAAGTAGGCAGACACCTGAGGGAGGCTGCGGATAAATAAGGACAAGTTAGGACATGTCTCTCATGCATCTTGTTGATGCCCTCGACTGAGGTGCATACGTCAGATTGATAAAATTGCTTTAGTGCACAATGGGGAAAAATGATGACAAGTGGGATTGGAAAAATAGAAGGGTGATAATGGTAATACAAAATGTACATAAGAGGGGAAATAGAAATATAAATGTACATAAAGGGGGAATAAGAAACCCCAATAAAATACAAGTATAACCGCCGGGGGGGGGGGGAGAAGAGGGGAGAATTGGACGCTGGTGGTCAATGAAAGTGACGCTATTGTCCAAACACGGACGGGGCCATGACGTGAACAATGATTGTCCGTTCAAGGGGAGGGAACAACTCTTGCAAAAGCAGAATGTTTAAAACGAGAGAGATTTCTTATATCTCTTTAAGGCGACCAGCCGAGATAAAGAAAATAAACTAAGATGTACATACATGTTCAATGTTGCGTCAATTATCAATTGAGCAACGTAGCAATAATATTGCCGACATGGGTAAATGTGATATATAAATTAGGGACCTGCGAATATTCGATATTCGATTTGAATTTCGAATATTAAAAGAATATTCGAATTCGATTCGAAATTATTTTAAATTTTCGAATGTTCGAATATTTTCAAAAAAAGTAATGCTTTTTTTTGGTGGATAATTCAAGCTCGGTTTTGGTGTGCAACTTTCAATCAATGCTGCTTTAGATGCTCAAAAAATCATTCAGAACCTAATCAGTCATGTTGACAGGATTGCTGGCTTTTTTTCATTCATCAACTGTTGGTCAAACTATGCTGTCCAAATATCAAACTGATCAAGGAATGAAGGAATCAAAGCCTCCTTTAGATGTTATTACTAGATTCAATAGTACATATTATTTGCTGGAATGGATTGACCAAAACTCTGTTCCTGTCTCTCTTGCACTTGTAGAATGTGGTGTTAAAAAGAAATGTGCAAGAAATCCACCAAAACCATTAACACAACCTTTACAAGATACTCTGAAAGCTTCTCTTCCAATTCTAAGACCAACAGCAGAAGCAACAACAGTTTTGAGTGCTGATTCCAATGTCAGCATAAGTTTGATCTATCCTTGCATTTTTACATTGAAGGAAGAGTTAGTGTCCAAATCACCAACAGGTCTCCAACAATTTCGAGATGAGCTATTGAAACAACTTGGAGCAAGATTTGATTTGACAATGGATCATCTCCTGGCAGCCACATTCATTGATCCAAGATTTAAACACTACTTATTTTCAGAAGCTGAAACTAAAAAAGCTGTCTTATTTGTAGAGACAATATTGGCTAACTCTGACGGAAGCAAAATTGGCAAACATTCTGATGAATTGCCACGTGAAAGTCTTTTTCAAGACAGGAATAGGGGAAGCCTTATGGATTCAATGTTCAAGAAAGTGCATGATGCTCAAGGAGATACCAGAATCAACAAAATTTCCACCATTTCTGAGCAAATTAAGGATGAAGTCAGTTTGTATTTGAAGCAAGCAGTTGTAAATCGAAACATTTTAAAAGTATTAATATTTTTCCACTTTTGGCCAGAGCAGCTAGGAATTTGCTTGTAATTCAGGCAAAAAATTGTTCATATGAAAGAGTTAATTCAGTAGGAGGACAAATTATTACTGACCATCGTCACAATCTCTCGGAAAATAATGCTGAAACTTTGATTTGGGCCAAAATAAATAAAGATCTACTTTTTTAAAACGCGAGGGCGCGGTGGTTGAGCGGTAAAGCGTTTGGCTTCCGTATTGGAGGTCCCGGGTTCGAATCCTGGTGAAGACTGAGATTTTTATTTCGGGATTTTCGGGCGCCCTTGAGTCTACCCAGCTCTAACGGGTACCTGACAATAGTTGGGGAAAAGTAAAGGCGGTTGGTCGTTGTGCTGGCCACATGACACCCTCGTTAACCGTAGGCCACAGAATCAGATGACCTTTACATCATCTGCCCTATAGACCACAAGGTCTGAAAGGGGGAACTTTTTTTTAAAACGCCTGCTTTGCAATTTAATTATTGCTAACATTTTAATGTGTTTCAGTATAAATAAACATAATATAATAAAAATTTTGAAGTTCAAGTTTTAATTTACACCTCTTGGTTGTCAAGTTTTTTTCAAGAATATTCGATTCGAATTCGATTCGAAATTCGAATATTTTCTGATATTCGATTCGATATTCGATTCGAAAAAAAATTCCTGATTCGCAGGTCCCTAATATAAATATATACATATGCAATGGTTAAGTTTCCTACTTACGACAGTGAGAAATACACAATGCACAAATTAAATATAAATGAACTAAATAAAATACACAGGATAATATCCAGAATGAAATATACACACAAGCTAGATATATGGAACTTGTGACTAAGTTCGGCGTAATTAACTCACCACCAAATATTCCTCTAAGAGAATTAACAAATGAAGTAGTCCAGGCTCATGTGGCAAGTACCAGCGGGAGAGTGAAATGAAAATGAGCTAGTGTCTACTTTGAAATAGATTAGCTTATAAAGGTCAGAGATGAGAGCGGATACAGGAAATGTGACAAGATAGGGATTGTCTCTCACGTGGTCGGCTGATTATTTTTATTGGAAAGAGGCCTGAGATGTGCGGACACACCTTGGAGGGTCGATAGACGTGTGGCGTCGAATGATCTCTTTGATCAAGGAGAGAGAGACACGTGTTGAGGCGGGAGGAGTAATACATTACATTCCTGCCCATATGGTATCAACTGGGAGGGCTGGGCATCCGGCCCTCAAGGCGACTACCTGTTTGATCTCTTCCCCGGTCAAGGGGAGATAAGAGACAAGGGTTGGCCTAGTTGACAGACAGTGTGGCGGTCTTAGTCTGGCGAGGGGAGGAAAGAGGGGGGGGGGGTTAGTGAGGAAATGAGGCATACAAAGGGGAAATAATTGAAATAAAATAAATAAATAAGGATAAATAATAATTAATGCTGTGATAAAAGTGAGCGAATCTGACGGCGAGTTTTTGACTTGTCACAAAGCTGCTGCCACAATTTGTTGTTACAAGCTGCTGCCACAATTTGCTGTCACAAGCTGCTGCCACAATTTGCTGTCACAAGCTGCTGTCACAAGCTGCTGCCATTATTTGCTGTCACAAGCTGCCACAATTTGCTGTCACAAGCTGCTTAGACTAGCTGTTGCCGCTTAGTGCTGCTGTCAGAAGTTGCTGTCACGTATTGCTGTCACAAGCTGTTGCCACATTTGGCTACCATAAGTTGCGGCCACAAACATCTAAAACTGAATATTATTAAAACTCTATATAAAATATAATATAAAATCTATTAAAAACAAACATTTTCTTTCTCCGGAAGTGACGTAGGTGTGCTTGACTGTAACGCTGAACGTCTTTGATTGTACAACAGTTGACCCAGTTCTGAAAGCAAGGCAGTTTATTTTTAGAGCATATTCTATACACATCGTAAAATGTGGGCAAAACATGACCTAAATGGTGTCCATGTGCTAGGCAATAGAAATCGTTTAAAATGCCAGCAATGCCAGTGTAAAATATATTTTGTATGTTTTTCGCTTTAAGCTTTGATTTTTCAAGTAACAATTCTGTTTTTGACAAAATAATATTTCTTTTATTTCTCATAGCATTGTTGACTGATTTCTTTCAGAACGCAATAAGGATCGACCCACTATCCCACAGAGATATAGACCTCCCTACAACAGGAAGCGCTGGAACACCGATCTCACAGGGAAGCAACTTCTGCCAAGTCTTCCCCCGATAAGGACTGAGCCCCCGTTTGTTGTGCCGTTAGATTGATAAGATATGGACACTGGTTGGCATGTGCGAGCTTGTGCAGCTATGACTGTAGGGGGGTGGGTATGTTTGTATATGTTTGTGTTTGTTTGTTGAATGACGATATCAGAAAACATGTGATGATTGTTAGTCAAGTAAGCAAGTTATTTATTGCAAAGCATGTGATGTCATTCTTAGGTTTTCTAAATTTAGTGACGTCTTGAGATTGGAGTCTTGGATATTTGAGTCATAGATTGACTTTAAGGTCCACATTTGTTCTATGATAAAACCATCTGAGTAGCTGCATGACTTTTAAATATGTCTTTACTAAAAAGAAAGAAACTTACACGACTTGAGGGCTGTTTGCTTGGCTGATGAACTTCCTTAAGTCACACTATGTGATTTGTTTGTAGATTAAAGAACAGAGTTTTAGAGAATTTCTGCAGATTATTATTTTTTTTTTAAATATTTGAAAATAGTTTAGAAAAGCTGGTCTGACAGCATGACCTGGCTTAAATGAATAAAAAAAAAACTCTCAGATCAACAGCGCCATGGTTGAACTAAATCAATGCTCTTCCTTGGCGTAAACACTTTGTGTTTGAACATGACCTTAACGTTGGATTCAAACCCGAGAACATTGTGCTTGACGGAACGAGGACGTAACGGTCATCAATTCTTGCAGCTTGTCCTAAACACTCAGAGTTTACAGGTCCTCAACCAATCATTCATTTTAAAATGAAATATCACTGTGTGTGTGTTTGTGTTACGTGCTTGCTTGTGGTCCCTTTTGAATGTTGAAAGTGCACATAGATCGGTGCACATAAGCCTGGCTTGGTCTTCAGTAGTTCTGGGAGAATTCATTATTGCATGGAGCTGTTGATGGAGTCTGACGTAACAAATAATATATTATTGGTTGGACTATTTTACATAGATATGGTCGTTTTAGTAATCTTTCTATGTACACTGTCTGGTACTTATAGAGTGCACGTGTACAGTTATGTAGAAAGTATACTTGTACATTGTCTACTATTTACGTACATGTCAATGTCCTTATACAACAATCGATGACATGTACACCGTTTTTTTATACTTATATTGTACACGGACTAAATAAACAGACACGGAGTTGTATACTCATGTTTCTTTTTTTTCTTTTGTTTACAGTCAAATTTTGTTTACTTGCTAATATTATCTACTGTCAAATGTAGTCTACAGTCGAATCTTGCCTACTTTAAAATGTCGTCCACAGTCGAATCTCATCTACTGTTGAATACTGTCTATTCTGAATATTTTCTACTCTTAAATCTCGTCTGCTATCGAATCTTGTCTACGATAACATTATTGTCATCTGAGGGTCTGGCAGAACGACCATGTCCAAACTTAAGATTGGCCACTTCTACATCACACACTCCTTTGTCATCTAAGGGTCTGGCAGAACGACCATGTCCAAACTTAAGATTGGCCACTTCTACATCACACACTCCTTTGTGCTGAAAGAGAAGAGCCATGGAACATATCCTCCTTATTTGCCCCAGATAACAAGTTATTAGAGAGAAATATTTTAGAATAGACAACAACAAAAACATAAAGCTTCATATTGTTCTTTTTGTTGGTGTACTGGTCTTTATCTGAGAGTTGGGGTTGACAACGAAAATGTAATTTGAAATAGGGCAAAGTAATTGTGAATATATACATATTGACAACAGAGTTTTATAAAATTATACACATTTTTACTATTTGAGCTATGAATGGACCTTTTTTTTTTAATAACTTAACTTTAGAAAATTTAGCCCTTGAGCTATAAAGGGGAAACAACCTTTGAGGAATTGTTTGCACGACATGACCTAAATTGTGCCGATGTGCCAAAAACATATATCAAATACAGGCTTTGCAAAGGAAAGGCTGTCCAGGCCTGAGCAAGCTATTATAATACAGTGCAGGACAGGCCACTGTCCTGTTGGTTCATATTTCCCACAGCTATTGCCAAACTATGACTTAGTGTGCCCTAGATGCGGTGAAGGAAACTGTCTCATATTCTTTTTGACTGTCCCAGACTTGCTGATCTTCATCTCGACAGGTCTGGGAAACCAAAAAGTTCTAGAACCATATGTATGCACTACGCAAAAGAGAAAGGTTTCTTTCCAGGGCTTTTGTAAGTGATGTTTCAAGCCTCTTAAGCCCTCACTCGAGTGGAGTTTGAGGATGATGGCAACGTAAAGAGCTAAGGCCCTAACCTTTGAACAATTTAAATAACTTTAACGTCGAATGGGCCCCAGTCGAGTCTCTGTCACTAGTTTGTGTCGCCTCAAAACCCTAATAAGAACCGATTACAATAATACAACAAAGTAAACCTCTATATAAAGCTCATCCTTCGTGTTCGAAGATGAGCACATTTCTCATTTCCTATGGACTGGAAGATGGCTGTAAAGTCCAATCCTCGCTTTAAAAAACCGGCCGCATATGTGACATGGGTGGGTTTTGTCGGTTGCAGATGGGCCTGCTTCTTCTCTTTGCTTTCTGTTGGTTCGGCGCTCTATCGCACTGGCCACTTTATTCGCTTCAAATCTTAAGACTCCGAGACTCTCAGCTTCTCGCCATGCGGAGCGATCTAGAGCTAATGCTTCCCAGCCATACATGTCGATACCGCATTCCTTGAAAGAGCTCTTAAGGGTGTCTTTGTAGCGCTTGTATTGGCCGCCTTGGAAGCGCTTTCCATAACTCTCCATACAGAAGTCCCTTGGGAAGGCGATTTTCTGGCATGCGGACTACATGTGCCGCCCATCGGAGTTGGGACCTTTTTTACTGTCGCATTGATACTGTGCATGTTGGACAGCTTTAGAATTTCTGTATCTGGTAAGTGGTCAGACCAACACACCTTATGGATACTCTTTAGACAGCGACGATGGAATGAGTTTAGCTTTTTGGTGTGACGGGAGTATAGGGTCCATGACTCTGATGCATATAGGAGTGACGGGAGAACTACAGCACTGTAGACTTTCAGTTTTGTGGTTAAACTGAGTCCTATCCTTTGCCACACTTGTTCTTGAAAGTCTGTCAAAAGCAGCACTGGCACGAGCAATACGGAAGTCAACCTCATCATCTAGGTTGATGCTTGCTGATATGGTGCTTCCCAGATAGACAATTTTTTTGACATTTGCTAATTTCTGGCCATCTATGAGAATGTTTGGTTCTGTGACAGCTGTACTTGGAGGAGGTTGGATGCAGCACTTCCGTCTTTTTTACATTAATGCTGAGTCCAAAATTTGTGCAGGCATTAGCAAAGAGGGACAAGCTCTTTTGAAGGTCTTCTTCGTTTGCAGCGTTTAGGGCACAGACATCAGCGAATAGCAGGTCTCTGATGCAGTCAAAGTTTACCTTGGTCCTTGCCTTGAGTTTCTGAGCATTAAATATGCTTGCATCAGTGCGATATGTCAACTCCAATGCTTTCTCTGTGAAAGGCATCCTTCATCATGGCGGTGAACATTATGTTGAAAAGTGTTGGAGCCAGCACACAGCCCTGCTTCACGCCTTTGGAGACAGGAAAAGGCTTGGAGTAATCTCCGTTGTGTTGAACTCTTGCTTACATGTTATCATGGAATTGACGCACTATTGTAATGAATTGGTCAGGGCAGCCGAATTTGGACATGATTTGCCAAAGGCCTTCACGACTGACATCATCAAAAGCTTTAGTCAGATCTATGAAAGCAGTATAGATATTTGAATTTTGTTCTCTACATTTCGCTTGAAGTTGGCGGACTGCAAGGATCATGTCAATCTTGCATCTACCCTGCCTTAAGCCGCATTGACTTTCCGGGAGTAGGCCAGTTTCTAGGTGGTGTTGTAATCTGTTTAGTAGCACCGTAGCCAGAATTTTGCCAGCAATGCATAGGAGGGATATACCACGGTAATTATCACATGACTGCCTGTTACCCTTTCTCTTGTAGAGGGTGAATGATGGAGGCCTCTATATCCTCGACGTCATTACATCTCGCATTCTATGTCCTTTAACTGTAGTGCGTTGCTAAATGAAATATTGCTTTACTCCCTACCCACTTTTCTGAAAAAAAATTGTAATGTCTTTTCCTAAGTTTGCCCTTACTATTATAAGCTTCCTATAAGTCTTTACAAGGACCTTTCAATAAATGGGAAAAGACACAACCAAACCTAAGAATAAGAAACATGCTTCCTGCCCGAGACAGTCATGAGGCAGTAATTAATATGGTCTTTCTTTGCTCACTTTGCTCTGCTGATATCGATAGTTTTTGCTAGTCATATCATTTGACTACTTAGAAGATTTTAACTGGCTTTTCTTGTTTGACGTCAATTGTGTACATCGCTGGAGTATGTAATATGGATAAAGTTTGAAGATATTCAACTCTAAACGAATAGTATTCAACACACTGTTTCTTCAGTGTATTGCTAAAGGGGCAGCTCCCAACCTGTAACTGTAAGTTTACTCCGAGAGACCGAAAAAGTCAACACAACGCTCAGTTGTAGTCAAAACAAATTTCCATTTGTTTGGATCAATAAAGTTATCTTATCTTATCTAAATATAATACGTGACATGAGTTGATGACATTATTGAGATACACAAAAGAAAAAAAAAAACAACAACACAAAAGAATGAAGAGATTGAGTATAAACATTTGTATTTATTATTCCAACAGAAACATCAGTCCCATTTCAGTGTCACTGTTATGTCCAGAGTGTCATCAGGGCCGGCCTTCGGTAGTAGGAGGCCCTAGGAGAAGGTGGCTCCAAATGAAAATTTAAAATAACGAACAAATCAAATCACGCAAACCTATTTGTATCTATTCGAAATCAAGACATATGACTTCGACACATTCTAAAAAGTAAATGTAAACTTTCATGAATTAACCTTGACTCATGGTAAAAACTTAGAGATAGTCTAGCAGACGTAAAGCAATAGAGCTTTGCTATGGGTAAAGATATGAACCAGGTTACTCTGTTTTCTTCCCTAAAAAAATATTTCTTGGTCATATGCCGCTCCTCCACCAATGCGGTGCCTAGTTTGCCTATCTTTAGGTCGGCCCTGGTGTCATGTCAATGTTGAGAAACAGAGTTACCCGTTGATACCCAGCGTCCAAGTGTACACTTGATGCTATTACTTGGGGTCAATGGTACTGTAATGGCTTCGTGAATACACTCGACTTTGTTAGAGTACGCGTCACTTTGGGCAAACAGTCACATGGCGATAAACGTCACATGGTGTTAAACGTCACACATGGCTAACAGTCAAATGGTGCTAACCGTTTCAAAATGTTAAAATGTCCTAACACATTTTTTATAGTATTAAATAATTATGTACAATGCAGACTAGAACTAACTAAGCATTAAATTGACTTATGTTTATATCCCACACTCACACACACACACACACACATCTTAATCATAATACATGTCATTAGTTAAGGCACATCAGAACTTTCATTGGAGAGCTCTCTCGCAAAGGGAGCTTAATGGAGGGTAGTGTACTCTTGTTTTTCTTTTCAGCACTAAGTTCTTCCTTGTTTTTCTTTACTCGTGCATTGCTTGAAGACGAGTTCTTTCATTACATGGACTTGTAGCCTTCTGATGAACGACGTTTGTAGCACTGGTATGCTATCGCCGCAATGATGATCAGGCCTACCATTAAGCCAATGCCCCCGAAGAAGGAGCCGACGTCAAAGGAGGAACCGGAGGAGTGCTTCTCCGTGGTGGTGGGGATGTGGGCGGTGGTGCTCACTTTGGTGGAGGGACTGGTCACGTGGGTGGTGGCGTTGGAAGGAAGCACCGTGGTGTTGTGTTCTGTGGTGTTCTGTGGAGCAATCGTGGTGTAGTTGCTGTGCTCAGTGGTGGTGGATGGGGCCAGGGTGGTCACATTGTGACTAGTGGTTTTAGATGTGACGATAGTGGTTGTGTGCCCGGTGGTGCTGGCAGTAGACGCAGTGGTAACAGTGGTAACTGTTGTTGGGGGTGTTGTGGGTGTATTCGTCGTCGTCAATGTTGTCGCAGTCGTTGTGGGTGCTTTACTTGTACTTGCTGTGGTTACAAGTGTAGCTGCGGTCGAGGTATCAGGATCCGCTGCCGTTAGTGCAGCGCCTGAAAATTTAAAAAAAAAAAAGTTAAAAAAATTATCTTTTGAGTGACTTTTGTAAGAAGTTAATGTGGATGACTATTTATGTCAAAGTGTATATGTGTGTAATATTGTTCCCTGCAAATGCACAACATACAACCACATATAAGAACAAATCGAAAAAAAACTTTATGATAAGTGTGATTGTATCAATTACTTTGGATCAGTCATGTAATTACATTTTAATAGATCTTGACTTACATTAATAAATCTTTGCGATTAGAAATATTTGTACCAATTGTTTTTGTTTAGCGCTATTTCATACGTTTAGCTCTCTCAGTACGCTATGATCTAATCACTTGCCTGGACCAGATGGGAAATGGTATTGGCAGAAAGAATGGGGTATCTGAGTGAATTTTTTAGTGATCGATTTTTAAATGCATTTATATAAAACAAATGTTGAAAGACCTGAATTCCAACTGAAGGGTTCAAGCCTCCACAAGCCTGTGCCAGCGAATTGCTTATGTTTTTCTGTTTCCTCTATGTTGTGTTGTGCGACATTTACAGCTTGATCCGAGATTGGGTTTTGGAAAAATAACGTGTACACACTTTTTTACCAGACAGGCAGACCTAGTGAGTTGATTTAAGCTTTGAGAAAAAGACAACCACAGTATGACAAAACATCCAAGGCAAGTGTGTCTACGGCCAGATTTAAGGAAGGCAGGCGGGACCACAATAGAGATTGAAAAAAAAAATATATATATATACCAATTTCGACAAATTAGAAATGTAAATTGGGAAACATATAAGTTCATTTTCACATCTCAACTGACAACATTCTAACTCTTAATCATTGACAACACTGAAGTGGTTAAGAAGTGTCTACTTCTATCATGCTCGTAATAGAGAAAAGCAGCTCTGGATTTACGGCATTTCCCCCACAAACTCAAAAATATACTAAGATACACAAAAAACTGATTCAAATATGCAAATTATTTTTTAAATAAGACATTTACAGCATTTGTTTCTGCTAAAAATAAGGCATGCTTTTAGATGTACACGTAGGCATCCAAAAATCCTTTCTAAGAAAAAAGTTTAGGGCTTACCCCCTAACAAAAAATCTACGTGTGGATCTAAAAAGGGACCCTGAACTAACAAATGAGTATTTCTATATGCTTTGATTTAGTGCTGTTAACAGCAGTCTGTAGATCCAATGCTAACAAAACAGACTCGTAGATGGATTGTCCAGTGTACAAAATTTCAGGAATAATCGAAATAATGTAATCAACTAATTAAGATTGTAATGCACTGTAATTTTTTTTCCTCCCAAATTGAGATTTCCTATAGCACCTAAGAAATAGACTACTGTATAGAAAAGTATGTTTGCACATGCGTTCAGTTGTATGCATATCATGTGCAATCAAGTTGTGGGCCGTAACGTCCGGGTAGATAGACATTCAGTTCGCTCCTAAACAAACACCATTCAGTCTGTCATATCTCCCAGTATTGCGATGCTAGTAAGAATGGACCTCATTGACAAATCGTAAATAAACACATGTAGCCACGTCATAGTATTTATTAAAAAAAAGAAAAATACGTATCACGTGACAGCCACGATGGATGAAATACTTTGAATAGAAGATATAGAGAATCACGTAGCTAAATGGTGTTTGTTTACGATTGGTGAATGAGGTCCATTGAATTTGTTACGAGTAATTGGTTAACTAATGAGTTAATTATTCGTGTGTTTTCATCGACAAAGAATGAATATGCAAATTTTAATTGATCCGATCTACATACATTAAAACACACACATACACACAAACACATTCAAAAACACACACACGTTTCACTGTCTGACGTCTCACAGAGACGCCCCCTCCAATCCACGATTAATCTTCAGTGATAGCTAGATAACACTCATTACACACACACACACACAGAGTAACAAAAGACACTGTACAAAAACACGCATCGACCCACTAGATAGTTTGCTACAATAGTTGAAGGAGCACAAAATATAGTATACTCCAATAAAACAACTGAAAAGCCCCTGGTATTGTTTTAAAACTGAGACCGTGTTTCTTACATTGTCTGTGTTAAAAAGTTTGAACTACAGATAGATTTGTCCGAATGAAGACGTGAATAACGATAGAGGTCTAGCAGTAAGTCTTCTTAGTGGCCACACTATGATAACACCCAAGCATTGCAATAGGAGCTAACATCATATTTAATGTCTATTCAGTGGCGTATCTAGGGTGGGGGGAGGAAAGGGGAAATTTCGAAAATCCCCCCCCGCGCCCCCACTTGAGAGGGGCCCTCAAATGAGTGTTTTTTACATTAAAAATTAAGTATTACGCAAAATGCAGGGGCCCTTAAAGAGGCCAATCCCCTCTCGGGTCCTCGAACGATGGAAAGTTTCTAGCTACGCCCCTGTGTCTATTACTTTTTACCGTGAATAGATAGCAACAGCTATTTACGAAGAATAATAAAAATAAAAAGTAAAGTTCCCAGACCTTGTGATCAATAGGGCAGATGATGGAAAGGTCATCTGTTTCTAAGGCCTACGGTTAACGAGGGTGTCATGTGGCCAGCACAACGACCAACCGTCTTTACTTTTCCCCAACTAATGTCAGGCACCCATAAGAGCTGAGAACTCGGAGGCGCCCAAAGATCCCGAAATAAAAATTCCAGTCTCCACCAGGATTCGAACCCGGGATCCGGGTTCGGAAGTCAAGCGCTTTACCTTTCAGCCACCGAGCCTCGCAATAAAAATAAAATAACATTAAAATGTAGGGCAGGAAGATAGAAATGTACAGATCATTAAATTGTAGGATATTATAATCTGGGACACTCCTTAGCATAACAAAATAGCAACAAGATAGGTCACTTTCTATCCGATAGGCCACTTTCTATCCGATAGGCCACTTTGTATCCGATAGGCCACTTTCTATCCGATAGGCCCCTATCTAAGCGCAATATCTTACAGATTAAAAAAAATATAACATTCATGTCCTATAAACTTTTAAGACAATATCACTTACTACTCAGGGCTACCAAAAACCTTCCTTCAGGGAATAGTACCAGAAAAAAAAAAAAGAAAAGGCAGAGAAAGTGATTGGAAGATAAATGTCAACGAATGGACGTCCCTGACTTTAAAAGAGGTTCGCATCCAAAGCAAAAGACGGAGAGGAATGGAGAAAGCGGATCGGTTCCCCAAACAGCTCAACTACTACTGGACAGGTGAAGGTGTCCCGGGACAGGTGAAGGTGTCCCGGGACAGGTGCAGGTGTCCCGGGACAGGTGAAGGTGTTTCGTAGAACAATGTCTAAGCTTCTTTACTTTTTTTTTCCCTTTCATTATCCCTGTTGTAGTTTTAAGAGAAACTAAAAAAGTGAGAGCTTTTTCATTTTATAATCGCCTTAACGAAACAAAGAAAAACAAAAACAACAAATGAGCACATTTACAAAGTTCTATCAACACTGTGTGTGTCTGTGTGTCCAGAAGTGTGTCCACGTTATTTCTCCGACACCTCGGAGCAAGCTGAAACGTCTTTTACCTGACAACAATGCACACAAATTTCAAGGAAAAGAAACAGTACTTGACTGAAGAGGTGGTATAAGCTGAATTAATCCCCTTTATATTAGGCTGCCTACTGAGGCTTAGTGACCACAAACATAAAATAGAAACAATAGATAACTATACAATCTTCCATGTTTAAAGACTGTTCGCTAGCAGTTGTTACCAGTGTTGGCTTGAGAAGCCTGAGATAGTCCACAAGCTCGATTTTAGGTCGTTTCCTTTTTTTTTAAATTTAATACATTTAAAAAGCGATCATCCAGGTACCCCGTTCTTCCCCCCCCCCCTTTACCAACTAGTCCAGACAGAAGAACAGACAGAAAGACAGAGACCTTAATGAATTATAGATATTGAGAAACCCTTGTTGAAACAGCTCTAGGTGAGACCGAGACCACTGAAGAATTATCTGCACCACTCGAGACAGTTTGTTACATCTCTCATGAAATCGAGAGCAAAAAAAGACTTGAGACTTCAGACAAAAACTTACGTTCTAAATACAAACTTTGACATCAAGATTGCTCTTTCCAGAGGAAAACTGCTGGCAACAAATGGCTTCACAAAGAGCTCGACGACTCTTTCAAAGGTCACAGAACACATTCAGGACACTGGGAAAAGCTACTGGAGAAGCGTAGAGGTGAAAATAGAATTTAATGGACTGCGGGCAATAAAGGCTTTGTTTAGTTTGATGTTGAAACTGTGTAAGACGCAACTGGATCTGCGTACATGGACTACTGAAGACCTCTAAATCTTTGGACTCAAGCTTAATTTGAAAGTTCAGTCTGCTATGCTGGTTTCTTGAAAGCTACATCCCAAGAACGTTGTATGAGCCTTATCTCCCTTGGTTAGCTCTGCCTGGAGGGTTTTAATTAATTATGTATAAATTAATCAAAAACATTTCCTTGTGGTCTGAGTTAACTCCTCCCCTTTTCAATTGGACAGTTTTCTATTCGATCGGTTTATTGATAGTTAAAGTTTGCTGACACAATGTAACAATAACTATGGTTCTCATTGTGTTGGTTTGTAACGCATTTGGTCAATACATTTAATACATTGACTTCATTTTTGTACAGTTGAGTGAGGTCAGCATTCTTACTCTGTCATACATTTTTTTTAAAATTAAGTTTTAAAGTTTTAAATTTTTTTAAAGAACGAACTAGAAGGGATAGAAGCTCATACTATCCGCTAGGACCCGCTAGAAGAGTTACCTTCTTGAAAACATTCAACTTAGTGAAGAGCTTAGAGTTAGAGCAATTCAGTGGGACATTTTCCTCGAAACGCTAATCAAAGAAATATTTCTGTTACTGACCATAGAAAAAAAAACGACTTCAAATAATAAAAAAAGAAAAGAAAGCCTATGGTACAATGTTGTATGTCCCAATCACTTTAAACAAAGGTAGATAGTACCTAGGGGTTCGGAGGTTCTTTGCATTAACATACAGTCTTCAACATAATCTTTACATTAGATTACAGTCTTTGATAAACATTTTAGTATTTTACATTAACATACAGTCTTTGATAAAATCTTTACATTAACATATAGTTTGTTATATAATTTGTACATCAACTTATATTAATATGTACATCAAGGCCTAGTTCACATTATCTTGGTGAGTTAGTTGATGTTTTTTTTAAATTGATTCTTGTGTTGTCATCGACCATGAGCTTGTGTGCTATTTTGATGATGATTGGATGTGTAGAAATGGTCGAAAAATCGATTGCTAAACATAGAAAAACCCAAGAAGCATACAGAGAGAGGAAATATAAGCATTATCAAAATCACAATCGTTTGAATACATATTTTTAAAATATTAAAAAAAAATTGTCTTCCTTATTTATATAGTCTCTACTTTTTTTCTGTCAATTGTGAACAGTTGTAAAAATGTATTTTGAATGGAAACTGCTTTCATATTTAAAGTTAAACGTTTGCTTTCTATAAAGAAAATAATTGGCTTAGCTCCAGAACTTTTAAAGATCTAAACGGGGCGGACGAACAGACAGACAACACAAAATATTAGCAGATAGGAGAGTGATACAAAATATTGCATATCTCTATCCAGAGCCACTACGTCCTGACCTATTTTCCGACACGTCTCGTACTTTAAATTTCCTAGAAATATTTAAATTAGACGGATTCGGTGAACATAATCATAGTAGCAATCGCCAAACACTCAGCCAATGGCATCCGGAGCTGTACAAGTTATCTACCAATGAGCACATTGTAATGAACTGAACAACTTCCTGTATCGAAACACATATTTTATCATTACTAATAACGATTTTAAAAAAAAAAGCCGAATTGGATGTTCAAGTTTACTTCGAAAAACACGAACATTGAGCTGTGTGGCAGGGGGATATGGGCCACGGCTTAATTGAGGGGGCTAGTGTTCGAATCCAGATGTACTGATGTAGACTACGACAATTAGATATTGACTTAAATAAGGACTAAACCCTCACTGTCCCCACATGCTCACAAAATGGATTTCCCACTTATCATGAAGGAGTAGAAGAGCGATATTTGTGGACGGGAGTGTCTCTCCAAAATGGGGCTCCACAGCCACATGAAAAGGTGTTCGAGATGAATCATAGTCGTTCTACGACTGAAGTAGGTCAATTAGAATAATAATAAGAAGAAGAATTATTATTTTTATTATTATCGCGGTACGACTAACCCACGACTAACCCACGTCTAACCCACGACTAACCCACG
>JADKLZ010005243.1:10100060-10112149 GCA_021533235.1 Biomphalaria straminea | reverse complement strand
TTACCCATCACTTCAGCACCCCTTTACTCCCTGTACACACAGTACACACTGTACACACTAACGCTGTTACACTCATACTTTTATTACATATAGTATAGCACACAGACTTCTAGCAAGTTTAAATACTTACACGATGGAGGCATTAGTTAATATTCTAAAAGCTACAACACAACAGTATTCCACATGCTAGTTATTTTCCCCTAAATATTGTTTTTTTTTTTATAGCCAATGGATACCTAAATTAATTAGTAAATAAACAACTTAAGGCTCCAAAATGATGTAGCAAAATTAAAGCAATAAATTAAGCATAATAATAACGTCTCTAGTTTCAGATACATTTAATTTTTAAGCACAAAATAATGACTTTATGAGGGTGTTAAAATGAAAATGTAATTAAAAAAAAAATTTACACATGACATAGAGCAGCTGTTGCATTATTATTTTATGATTTTGTTTTGATTGTATTCCTGCAGTACAAAAACAAATTATACTTTCATTGGTTGAATACTTGCATCACAAGGGGATGTCTGCAACTCTATTCCAGACAATAAAAAGAGAGCTGATTGGTTGTTTTCAAATGCGAGAGGAAGTAGATGGTATAAAGTATATAAAAGACAGACATAGCTGCTAGCTTGAACGGCGTTTAAATTAAATTGTATTGAACATTGTCTTTATTAGTCAAGTGATGCCTAGTTCCAGAATTAAAGCTTCGTATTTAGTGTTGAAGGATCTGATGTTTTTTTTTTAATTTGTAGTTTCCATATGTATCTCCGGCATCATGATATTGTTTGAGTGTTGAGTAATTTTTTTTAAAGAAGATTAGTATGCAACATTAAAACATCAGAAACACATTGTCTGATCACACAATGTCACCGTGACACTCAGACATCATTGTCACCTGGCACTCTAATTATATCATCCAATAGAGACACAAACATATATTGTCACAAAACTCAATTCCACTTTTATAACAAGTATTTATATAGACAGGAGGCGCATTAGCTGAGCGGTAAAGCGCTAGGCTTCTGAATCGGGAGTTCCGGGTTCGAATCCTGGTAAAGACTGGGATTTTTATTTCGGGATCCTTGGGCGCCTCTAGGTCCACCCAGCTCTATTGGGTACCTGACATTAGTTGGGGAAAAGTAAAGGCTGTTGGTCGTTGTGCTGGCCACATGACACCCTCGTTAACCGTTGGCCACAGAATCAGATGACCTTTACATCATCTGCCCTATAGACCACAAGGTTTAAAAGGGGAACTTTGCTTTTTTTTTAGGAATATAGACACTTAACAAGACAAGAACTATTTACGTATTCTAGCATTAAATATTACTTTGGTCACAACAGACAAACGAACAAACAAACTTAATATAAACAAGTTTGATAATATGACAACCAACAAATAAAATATTTTCGCCTTTTGTTTTGCTTTGACAAATATACTAATTGACTTATCTGACATCTGCACTGGTCTGTTAGCATTGCGTTATCTTAGTAATATTGCGCGTTTTAATTCTGGTCTATACGACCAACTACATTGGTACTAGAATAGATGCAATCACTGTTACACTGACAAATAGTTGATTATCAATGACGGGTGTGAGACTATATCATTCATGTCTACCTGAGGACGTCTATATCTAGATGTATAGTTTATCATTAGACAAAGGTAGATAGTGTACACTATCTGTTCAATTGTCTATATGGGATGGTTTCTAGATTAGGACTCAGTATGTTCGTCTGTAAGTCCTTCTAAGAACCATATATTAAATTTATAGACTAAAATATCTTGATCCAATATTTTCTTTTCAATACATGGTTACTCTGAGTTATATATCAATAATAAATGTCCTACATTAGCCGTTTAGTTTTAAATAATTTTTTAAACAATGCAAATGATCAAGGAAAAGAACTCTATTTTCTAAAGCGATTTACAGAATATATCAAGAAAAAGATAATAAATCCTTTTTTCTTTAAACAAAGCTTATACGAAGTGTGATTCTGTCTATTAGTTTGGATCTGTCTTGTAATTGAATATAACATAGATCAAGAACAAAAACAATAAATCTGTTCGATTAGAATTTTTGTTAACCAATAGTTTTTGTTTAACGCTATTTTATGCGTTTAGCTTTCTCAATTCGCTATGACCATAAAAATATCTGGACCAATTGGCAAAACAGGGGGGGCGGGAGTGGAGGAATTTCAGGGTGAATTTTGAAAGTAATTGTGTTTTAAAATCATTTATATAATAAAAAGTGGAATTCGTGACTTAAGCCACCTCAAACCGACAGTCTAACCACTCTGCTAGTGAGATGTGTATGAAAATAGAAGATAATATATTTATCTCTTGTTTGTTTCAAACTTACTTTAATACTTTAATGCGTCGACCTACAAAGGGGAGTAACTCAGCTTATATCATGACCGCAGTCAAGTACAAATTCTTTCCCTTGTTCGAGATACCAAAAAATAAATTACGAATAGTTATCAACTAATTGTTTGTTTGTTTTTTTTTAAATAGATTCTTGTGTTGTCAAGTAGGAGAGATAATTGTGCAAAATCTCATTTTGATCCAAGATTGGATGTAGGAGCAATAATGTGTAGACACCTTTTACCAGACAGACAGAGTGAGTTGATAGATAGAAGCTTTCTAAAAATAGCTGTTTGGGAAATATAAAGCTATTTTCTACCCATTTGGAAACGTTAAAATAAAGATTAAAAATGAAACTTGGTTCAAATGTGTTTCAAACCTAATCGTAACGATGGTTTTGGGTGGTTCATATGTCTGTGTACTTTCTGAAGTGAAATCAGATGACCGCGAAATCTAAGTATATGTCGGACATCCTGGTTTTAATTTTTGAAATACCAAGATTTTTCTTATAAAACAAACTATTTGAATCCTTCAAGCAGAAATGAAAAGATTGAACACACACCAAGCAATAATATACTTTATAATCAATGAAAGTTTTACAACAGTAGAAGACAAAAATCTATAAACTTTTGCTGTGAATGAAATACTATTTGTTATGATAGCTTTCAAATCCAAAGTCTTAGTAGCGGAACTAAATTTATTTAAATTCCTTTTTAACTATCTCGCTTACATTATTTATTTTTGTTTTGTAGAAACTCGAAGCTAATGGAAGTCGAAGTGTGCATTTATTTTTCTACACACTTCTCTAGCAACCTTGACGCGTACATCACGGGACTCTTTTTTTCAATCAAATAAATGCACTTTTAGAATAAATGTTATGTATTGAAAAAAACAACAATTTGTGAACGATACAGAGTGTCAATACAAACTATATGTTACTAAAGCCATCAAGGTAACCAGGGCCGGATATTTGGGAGGGGACTCAACATGAGAGGGCACAAACAAGAGAAAAAAAAATCAAATTTCGATGACTCAGAAACTTTTACACAATTTTATTACAACTCTTTATATAATTCAAATCTTAGAGTTGGCAACAATTATGGTGGCTAAGAAGTGTCCGTACTCTTCAAATAGAAGTGCAGCTCCAGACAGAGGCTCGTCTACCCAGGGCCTTACCTTCTACAAAGTCAGCAAAGAATTTTTTTTTTGGCTATAATATGCTCTCTCGATATAAAACAAAAAGAAGGAAAAGTAGATACAATTTACAATTATCCTCTTTCTACTTTCTACTTTATATATAGGCCTAAATAGTAAAATTCATAAGTGGATGTTTTGTATTTAGGCTTTCGAAAAAGTTTAGAGGCCTCCAAAAATCCTGCCCCAGGGCCTACATTTACTGAAAGTAACTATTTGTAAATCAGTTTTCTTTATTTTTTTAATAATATTTTTGGAAAGAAGAAGCTTAAAAGCAGTATCTAGTTTCTATTTAGGTCTAAACTACATGCAACGACTACAAGTAGAATTAAAAGTAATTAAAACTAAGTTTTAAATTGATCAGAAGTTCTGGTAACTACAAGATAACAAACAGATAATGAGGCGGCAGGTCAGTCGTACTCATTACGTTGCACACGATACTTATACCTACATCGCATTCTTTAGTAAACCCGAATCTACCAACCACAGACCATTATTATCAGTATGACTTGTCGAGATAAAAGATGATCTTTATCGACGTATTTTACTTTGTGTCTGTGTGGCAATCCCATACAGCTGTTAAATAACTAGAATGGCCTCTTAAAAATTTTTGTTTTTAAAATGGTTACACACATATTCATAACAGGGCCGGCCTTAAGCCACTGCAACCTATGTGGCCGCATTGTGCCTCGCACTTTCATAGGCACCGCGCTAATTCTAGGTGTAAATTTTAAAATTAAATCATTATAACTTATTATAAAAGGGTTCCCGTGGTCTCCTGATTTAGCAGGAGCTCCTTCAAGTCTACTGAAATTGCATAATATATACGAACAAGTCCTGAAATCTCCTTGAAAACAAACAAAATTGTCACAACTGGGTTTTATTCAATATAGATGTCACAAGCTCCTTTTTTTAGTGCCAGATGTCACGATCTGTTCTTGTGGTGTTGTTAGATATCACTAGCTGTTATGAGAGAAGTCTTGTGCCGCCGGGGATTGTATTTTGAATAATAATATTGAACAATGACGATCTAGGATTCAACAGAGTAAATGCCTTGATGATAAAATACAGGAACCTTTATTTAAACTCAACATAAGTACAGCTATGTACAGATATATATAAATGAAACAAGAAGCTGAACAAAAGCATATTTCTTATGTAGAATTATATTAAATTATCAATGCGACTGCTCTCAAGAAGACCCAGACTCCGACTAAATTCAGCTAGGTCTTTGCCGGCAGACTCGTTCTGAGCTAATCCCTTTCAACCAATCGCATCGACGTCTCCAGGTCATGTGACCAAGATTCTTGGAACAAATTAAAAATAGAAATTCCTGGAACAAGATAAAAATAGTTGCTGAGTTATTTGGCCAGGGAAGTGACCTTGACTTGTGCAGAAAACAGCATGCCTATGACAATGGACAACGCCAATCCTAGTCGCGATTTAAAAAGAATCGGCATTGTCAGCTTTCATATAATAAAAAAAGTAACTATAGTGTGAATTTTAACCAAAACAAGAAGTTCAAATACTTAATTTACTTTAATAGTCACTGGAATATAAATATAGATCTAAATCTAGCTCGAGCTCTTTCACAAATCAAAAGTAATATTTTGCTAGTGGATAGTAACCTAAATCTAATATGCAGATCTAAAGGTTTATCGGCTCTTAGTTGGAAAACTACCTTCTACTGTAGATGGCTCGTAATCGTAAAGTTCATTTGACAGTTTGCAAAGACGAATTTATTTTCTAATACAAAATCTTAAATTTTGACTTATTAGTCTTGTCCCTACACAGACTAGGCCCCTCGAAATTCGTTTCGCATAAGGCCCCGCAACCAGTAGGACCGGCCCTGCATAATATGTGGTTAATATTTAAAATTGTTCAAGATATACTTAGTGTTTTAAAAAAATGTGTTACTACTAATTGATCTAGAGCAAATAAAAGAAAATCAAATTAGAACTTGTTGAGAATACATTAAGTGGTTAACTTTGACACTTGCTTTAAACAACCAATTTTACTTCCACGTTCTATTGGTGGAAACATCATTTGGTCTGCCCTCATTTGATCTATTAACGTAGCAAGGTCTCCCTGGGCTCGGCTTCAGGAATACATTTCACTTCCTCCAATGAGTTAAATGTGACTGGACCCAAACTGAGGCATACTGTATCTAATGAGAGACTAAATCTCCAAGGAAACAAGACAGCCGTCACTCTGAGTGCACGTGCTCCTCATGAGGTAACGAGAACGAGGTTCTCTAGCTTCGAGTCATTTTAAAAATCAATGTCGAATTGGGAGTCGAACACTTAGTGAGTTAGTGACAAAGCATCGCATGAGGTTTGCGGGACATGTTCTACGACAAAATGAGCTACTGCATGACAAGAGTTGCGATGACATGGAGGCCAATACGAGGAAAGCGCACACCGAGACGTCCTAGTATAACTTGACGCCACACTTTCATGGAGGACCTTAGAGCAGTGGACACCAGGTGGGATGAGGCTTCAGACATCTTCAGAGATCTTTGTGGAGACAGCTTGCCGCCCAGTGCGCTGAACGCCACAGGAGGACCTGTCGAATTCAGCTTTCAAGGAATAATTTCATCCAATAATCTACATCGAATAAAACCTGTTAAGTGGGCAAAACACGTGCAACTTTACGAAGTTGGATATTGTTACCTCACATACAGGACGATGCGTAGTCAATGCAATCGTCTAAAGACTATGTTAGATATGGTATTTGGCTAAGCAATCGACTCAATTTCACTGTTGATTCATAGCACAAATTCATGTTTCTTAACTGGGGACAAGTTACTGTAATATGAAAGAAAAAACAAACAATTTAAAAAAAGCAGTATAATTATATCTAGTAAAGTAATTTCAAGTTGTTTATATATTCTTCTTATTATTATTATGTTATTATATTATATATATTATTCTCTTGCACTGCCTGGGTCGAGTTTCGTTAAAGAGAAACAAAATTCATTGCAGTCTCTTTATCAGTGTCCACTGAGGAATTTTCTGGTGATGTGGCAGGTCTGCAACAGTACCGCCCTCTGACAGACAACGAGAATCTTCTTAGAAATGTTAAGGGTATAGAGGGTATCTGCGAGGTCAGTTGTCGCTAACCCCTCGGTTGATAAAACATTTAACAAATGGGGTATATTATTATTTTAGAAAGCTTCCATAAACACTTTATCTCCAAGCCTAGGTTCCCATATTTTTTACGCTTTTATTTCAGTACATTGTATATTATGGGACAGTGGTAGTGCGATGTCAATAATGGTAGCGGCTTTTTTTTTTCTTTTTTATCAATAAGCAGCAGATAAGTGTGATTAAAATCTACAATTTTGTTAGTCAAAATAAGCCAATCCCAAGTGTAATAAATGGTCAGTAGACTCGAGAACTTCCTGTGGCGAGTATTTGTAATAACACTTATTCACTCTCTTTGATCAAGCTATGTGTCAAAGCCAGGTGTATTAAGTTGTTACGTGGTTATGGCGACATTGGTAGGTATATTCTGATATATATGATATCTAGACTGGAAACCGGAAATAAATCCTTATCCGCGAATGATCGATTCACAGGCCTATCTATGTATAGATTCTTATGTACGTAAACTCTTTGTTCAGGCTCTAGAGGGAGTCGCCCCAAATAATGTTTTCTGTCTTAGAAAAGTAATGATCTTTAGTTTTCAAAGTTCAGAAATAATGGAATATCATTTCTTTGGGTATTCACGCAAATTTATGAAACAAAGCTATTTCCTGTTTGTTTCCATTGAGATATTGTTTCAAAAATCCTAGATGGAAATAATGCATGTTGATTTAAATCATCCTATGTTTATTTAAATATATTGAGTACCTAGATCTTTCTAGATTATATATCTAAAAAATTGCAAACATATAATTATGAGACGATTGTACTCTTATATTTGATGTTCAATTACAAGATCTAGATCTAAAAATTAAATTACATAGGTTAGGATTGAAAACAAAACTTTACTTCTATCAGCTACTCTACAAAACAACACTTTGATCCAGCTTCATAAAACTTTCTCAAGACCTTTTTTTGTAGTTTTAAAAAGTCTCCATATGAAATATAGATTTGACATATAAGTCTATGGGTTTAACTTTATTATTATTATTATTGTTACAAAATCTAGCTTTAGAATTTAATGACACGCTTTACTGACATTTAAGAGTAACATTCCTTTTAAAGGTTTCATACTAGAGTTAACTAGAGTAATAAGATTTAAATCTATTTCCTACTTTGAACATTCGATAAATATATCAGAAAACTTAAGAACACTAAATATACAGTATGTATCCCTTAGTTTGTTGGGCCAGCAAGAGTTGTCTTACCCCATTCCTCTTTGTCTTTTGCCTTAGTTACAACCTACTTCAGTGGCAGGCCTGTCCATTCTATTATGTTGTCTTCTTCTCGCTTTCTCTGTCTACCTCTTCTTCTTTTTCCTGGTACTGTTCCCTGAAGGAAGGTCTTTGCGAGCCCCGTAGACTTTGTAATATGGCCATAGAGTTTTAGTTTGCGTTTTTTTTTATATTATAGTTGGCAGGTCGTCATGGGGTCCGATGGTTAAGGTAACACTGTCTCTCTTCGTTCGTGATGCGGTCTTTAAAAGTGGTACCTAGGATCCTTCTGTAGCATCTCAATTCCATTGCTAGGATTCTCCTCTCTAGCGCTGCAATCAACGGTCAAGATTCGCAAGCATATACAAGTAGCGCATCTGTCTAATTTTGGTGCTGAGCACGATGCCTTTGTCTTTCCATATAATTTTAACTCTTTCTCTCCTAATCGACGGCACCATCGTTGATTTTGACCTCATTAAATTAAATTAATGTTTAATATTTTTTAAACTTTGACTTATATAAAAAAAAGAGCATGCATTCCTCCTTAATTCTATACCAAATAAAACATTTTCTTATAACAAACAACAGAGCTATTGAAGCCCAATCATAACAGGACAGTTAAATAGTGATGAGCAAAATAAAGAATCCCTTCAAAACGTGGAAAAAATAATTACGGAGAGAAAGAGTTAAGTTTTGAAAGAGCTGCCATGGTCTGTGGGCCAGTAGTTCAGGTTTTGTTCCCCCATCTGAGACAATAGCTCCGTGGTATTTGAAACTACTGACACTAGTCAGCTTTTCAACTCCAACACTAATGCCCCTCTTTGAATAAATATACAATGGTTTCAAATAAAATATTATAATAATTTTTAACATTCTTATACATCACATTTTTGTAACTTACAAGAACTCGTGGAGAGAGAGAGAGAGAGAGAGAGACGGAGAGACAGAGAGAGACGGAGAGAGAGACGGAGAGAGAGAAAGTGAGAAAGAGAAATAGAAGGTTATGGAAGGAGCGTGTCGTACCAAAAAAAAAAAAACTCTATGGTCCCAGGCATGAGACCCCGCGTTACCACTGAACATTGAGAATCAGCAAACCAAGGGTTTCAATGAAACAAGTTTTCAGCTGACATCAACATGTAGTAGAGTGAGCACGAGGTCAAGAAACACGAACTTTACACTATAGTCATGAATAAAGTCATAATTGTCTTAAGAGTTGAGTCTAGGGTTCTTGAAACTCTAGGCCTATACAAGCTTATCCTAAGAGTTTCAATGTATAGTTTATAGTGCATATAACATTAAAATAGTAAACTCATTTTATATGGTGATGTTATCTTGAATGTAGTGAACCCTTAGCTAGAATATGTGTATGCATTCAAAATGTCAGCAGGTCATTCGCAGTTTACTCTGAAATCATCTGAAACAATGTAGACTTGGCATCATTGCAAATCTGGAAGAATTTGTCTTTTTATTTTCGACAAGAGCAGGGACATCTTGGGTAAGGGTTTGAGAAACACTGGTGTGAAATTCAATTATTGCATTTTTTTTAATCAGGGGAAACAATTAAACAAAATAGTTCAGTTTAATTAAATTTTAAACGTTATTTCCCTTTCTTTACTTTCTTTTATAAGGAATTTTTCATTAAAATTGAATCGTGCAATGTTAAGATTCCGTTACGTTCTTCCTGCACTACAAGTTAGGAAAAGAAAATAGAAAGAGGTATGCAGAAATGTGGTGGCGACATAAAGACAGGTAAAGGAAAACGTCACATTTAAGGAGGCACGATTGTCAATGGACATTACTTCACATTTACAAACAAACATTTAGTAACGCGATAATATTGATAAGACAATGGGGAACAAAAACTCTCACGTGACAGCCTGTGTGTATTACGTAATTTGTATAGAAGAGATATAGAGCCACGTGGCTAAATGTTGTTTGTTTACGATTTGTGAATGTAACTTGTATCACATCTATAGGCTACCCAATGTCAAAGCGACCAGGCTGAAAGGTTACTGTTACCAACTTCCTACTAAAAGTACTTTGTGTGCTAGAGAAGACTACGATAAGAAATTTGATTTGTTTTAAAGTTCACGGATGTTTCTTTTGTTTATTCAAATAATTCACTTATCAAGACTTCCGTGTACATCCTGCGTGAGATACTCCAGTAGGAAATATAGAGGAGGTGGGAGCACACTTCAACATACAAATACCCGCATACACATACATTTGATAACACATTCATAGTATACATTCATACATCTTCTACAAAATAAAATTCTTGACCCTGATCATCCGTAACTGCTGTAAACAATATAATACGACAACCAGCTATTTCTTTCCTGGTAAACATTTTCATTTCACGATCGAAAGATTAGATCGTTAGATTGGTCAAAAAGATTTTTTCAAATCACAATTTCGACCCAATATGTTTTTTAAAGACGACATTTTAATTTCTAAAGTACAAAATTATGCTTCCTTCCGCCTTAAAGGCAGTGGCGTAGCATCCATGGCGCGAAGGGGTTCAATGAACCCGGGCCCAAGACCATTTAGGGGCCCACACCAGTTGGTGAAACAACTATGGGTTCAGTGCCCTCTATGCAAGTTCTAGCTTAGGGCCTCCATGAAATACTTAGTAGTTACATACAATATCTGGAATTATATGGGCCCCCGTATCTCAAACAGCTTGAGGCCTTTTCAACTATAAATATATTACATGGCGCGTAGGGGTTTCATATCGACTGGTTCCATGACTGATGACCAATTGTGTCCTGTTTTAGGGAGGTTCGTGGGATAGTGTCTTTCACTTGATTGGCTGCTTTATCGTCTAGTATTTCCCTGGAAAGTCGTAAGATGGTCTCGGATTTACACCCAGACACAGCACCAACAGTGGATGGGTTCAAGGGGTTCATTGCGCCCGTTCCCACGACCAAAAAGGGACTAAACTATGAACAGACCTTGATTTTAATTATTTAATTGTATACGATTTGGCCCCTGTTTTGTAAAGGGAGAGTAGTCCTTAAGGGACTGCGGGCACGACATGAAATTGTGCCGATGTGCCCAAAATAAAAAATCAAATCAAATCAGTTTAAATGCATCACATTATTACTATTACATTATTTCGTTCTTTTTCTTAAATTCTATTTCTGGTGTCCGAGCAAAATAAAAGATGTACGTCAATCTTATTGCTTACTGTACTTGTAAACCTTTAAAGGGAGGAAACTCCTACATTTTTATTACAGCGTTTTTTTTTAAATAAAACATGTTAGTTTTTTTTTCTATTTATAATAACGGTGATACCAAAAACTACTTGTAAACCTACTAATTATGAAGAAGTTCAATGTAATGTATAATATTCGCTTTTGCTTTGGTGCCTGTGTTATTTATTTCTTTAATATTGCAATAAATATTTACTAGTTAAAATACATGAATTAATAGTATAAGTAAATAGTTATTGTACAACAGTTATGTGCATTTAAATAATTAATAGTTAATTCGATTCCTATGTAATATAAATTACAGTAATACATCTATAAGGAATGAAAAGACAATATCTTATATTTATCTGTGATAGTAATGATTTAAGCACGGAAACAGAGCTTCAGATTTTTTTTCAGTAACATAATTCGGATGTTCCTTTTTAAGAGTTGAACATGGACGGGAGCGGGCAGGGCTTGAGACCGGGACCATAGATAAATCCAAAGGACAGTCCAGCACGCAAACCGCTCGACTAGGCAGCCATAACAATCGACTTATAAAATATACTACTCACTGGGTTAAACATTAATTTCTTTACATAGGTGCTTTAAAAACCATCGTCTCTTAACTAGACGAAGCTGATGTAAAACAGGATTATCTCATTGGATACAGTACAGCCCAGTTCGGGTTCAGTCACACTCAACTTATAGGAGGGGGCCCAACTTCGCATTCCTGAACCCGGGCCCATGGGTACGTTGCTACGCCACTGTATAATCCGCCAGTTGACCCGACAAAACAGCGCTGACAAAATAGAGCGAAATTTCGCAAAAAAAAAAAAAAAAAAAAAAGCGCATGTTATATAAGCATAGATTAGACAGCACTTAATGGATGTGATCCAATAGAATCAAGTGCTGTAGATATGTTCCATGTAGTAGGCTACTTGCAGCGGAATGTTCCGGAACCCATAATGACTTC
>JADKLZ010005243.1:10081636-10094750 GCA_021533235.1 Biomphalaria straminea | reverse complement strand
AAGGTTGAACTCAACTCCCATTTGGGGCGGCAGGGGAGGAAGGTTGAGCTCAACCTCCTCAAGGTGGCAGTGGGTGAGAGTATGCAAGGTACAAGCTCATATCACTCAATAACCACAACAATAATAAAATGAAAACTTGGAAGTATCCCAGCACACTTTCAACTAGAAGGTCACGCTCACGTAGACAAACTGGAGCAACAAGTCACAGGAATCACCCGGAGAAGGTCACAAAAAATAGAGTGAATCAAATGATTCAAATTTAGAAATGTTCTCAGTCAAACTTCAAGAAACAAGTTTGTCATTTTATAAGCAATCTGGACACGATCAACATTTACTTGTTCGCTTCAGTAAATGAGGAGGCGCGGTGGCTGAGCGGTAAAGCGCTTGGCTTCTGAACCGGGGGTTCCGGCTTCGACTGGGATTTATATTTCGGGATCCTTGGGCATCTCTGAGTCCACCCAACTCTAATGGGTACCTGACATTAGTTGAGGAAAAGTAAAGGCGTTTGGTCGTTGTGCTGGCCACATGACACCCTCGTTAACCGTAGGCGACAGAATCAGATGACCTTTACACCATCTGCCCTATAAAAAGACCACAAAGTCTGAAAGGGGAACTTTACTCTTACTTTTCAGTAAATGACAGTAAAGTGTTCCGGAATATGTAAATTGGAACTAGCAAAAACCCAGCCCTTTTGGGGTGTCATCAGAGAATCTTGACCGCGTCCTGCAAAGCTACACACTTTATCAATAGGCCCGAACAAGACAGTGACCCCGGAACACCTTTTTAGAAGTCTTAACTGTCTGAAGAACTTCCTGATCTGGACACACTTCAGTAAATGATTTAACTAAATGAGACATCACGTGTCATATAAGATGTCAAGGGGAACTAGCAAAACATAGTCCTTGTGGTGGGTCACCCCAGACTGCTGTCCACATCCTGCATACTTAATCAAGAAGCCCGAACAACATAGTGACCCCCCCAGAACACCCCTTTAGAAGTCTGAAGAACTGCCTGATCTGGACACGCAGTTCAAGACTGAGGACGAGTTGTCAGAAGAGTTTCAGCTTAAGGATGAGATCGAAGGAGTAAGAAGTAATCAAGCATGTACATTCTGAAATAACAGTGACTGATCGAAGAAGTAAGAAGTAATCAAGCATGTACATTTTGAAATAACAGTGACTGAACCACCAGGTGATTATGTCTCTCAGAATGCAGACATCAAAGGCGGCCAGTTGATCCAATCAAATGAGAAGAGCACAACACACGTCCCAGAATTCTCAGAACCTCAACAGTTTATTGCTTTCCCCCTCCCCCATAACTTCCGGTTTCTGTGAACTGCGGACCAGCTAACATAGGCCCCGCATGCGAAGTGAACAATGAAGGCACAGTTATAGTTGAAGTGAATGACATGTCTGTGTGTGTGTTTGTGTGCATGCACTTCAAGATGTAGATCTACTTTTGATACATTTCATTAGGTCAAGTTTTGACTCAAGTTTGGCAACAAACCTGTAGAGTAAATGTCTGGGGCATGGGATCAAGGGATACGTCCTCACTTCCCCTAGATGTCAGGAAACATTTCTTTTAATATAGCCCGTGCCCTATCGTACATTACTTTTAGGGGGGGGGGGGGGGAGTGAACAAACAAACCTACGTTCACATATAGAGGACTCCACCCTTCTCCCTCTCTCTATTACATTTTCGTCTTGTGAATGTAGTTTTATTGTCTCGAATATCAACCCCGTAGAAATAATGATTCGAATGTGCAAGTCTTAGCGGCGGAGAATGTTAACTAGAAAGTAACTACACGGGACTCTTAACACAAACACACACACAAATGATTGTGATAGCTGAAAATATTATAAAATCCAATTAGACCACAAACATCAAAGTTAATCAATCAACGAGTGTAGCTCACAGTCAAAACAGGCAGCAATTTAAACAACTTTATTTTGTTCCTAAAGGCGACAGACGGTTACGCCATTACATTCATGGACATATTCGCAGCGTTCTGCACCATTTAAATAACATATAGTAACAACAAGAAATTTATCTGTAGGATGAAACATTACACTATCTATACATATAATCCTCAAAGAATTAGGTCAGACAACAACAACAACAACAACGAGTAATCTATTTTTAGCTCCATTAATCATTTTTTTAACGCATTGGCTTTACTTATTTTATAATGCGAAAAATTAGAACCATATTTAAAACTCGAATTATTTATGTATTTAATAGTCAAAGACAAAGTTTTCTAGAGCGCAATTACTCTATAATTCTTTAGATAAAAAAAATCCATTGACTTGCAAAAGACCTTTAATACGAGTATTTGTGAACAATTGTGGTCGTTATAAATGACTATATTTTGTTAAAAATGTGTTTGATTTCTTTTAAACAATGATGCTGAAATTCCATTTTCAGAAGTAAATTGAATTAATTGAGAAATTAAATTAATAAAAGACAATCTTTTTTTTTCGAACGAATTTTAAATATCTTTAATTAACACAAAACACTAAGAGTTTACTAACAGTTTTCAATGAGCCATCATCTAACAAAAATTACAATGAAAGAGTTATATTTGATTGAAGCTGTTTGTCTGTCGTTCTGCATGTCCGTAACGTTAAACTATCTCAAAACTTAAAAAAATGCTATTGGATGAAGAAAAAATATATTTAGCTCAAATGACAAGAAAACAACATCTTGTTATAAACTATTGCACATCATTGAAAAATCTAATGCTAAACACGTAAAATTGTCAAAACATAGTATAGCTTCTTAAAGGGGAGACGATCATTTATCATATATTTAACACATTATGGAAACACTTGTAGATCTTTGGCGAAAATTTATTTTTACATATTTGAATTGTTAAGTTATGTAACCTTTGTTATACAAAGTACTATATTTACACACAAACAATGTTTAATAACTTTTATATAGGAAAAATATATTTACTATGCATTATAAGTTGGACATAATTTAGGACAATTAATGTTATAAGTCACATTGTTGTTTTCTCACTTCAAACAACCATACATCATTAGGATTGTATGTAATCAGGATGTGGATAAGTTAACCTGTTTGTCTTGTGTGTTACTGTAAACGAAAGTATAATCTGAATAAAAAAAAACAAACTACATGAGCAAGAAAAAAAAAACACAAAAACACGTAAGAGTACCAGACGTCCGACAAAAGGAGGACATGTCCTATCTCTACCACACTGATTATAACTTAATAATCATCTATATGATTATTCATACAAGTTTCTCATCAGTCAAGTGACGATACTGCCGTCACATCATGTGACAAAACAGCAGTGGACATTAGAAACTACTATGAATTGTTTTTCTTTTTATTGAATCTTGAGCCTTAAATTGATAGCCACTGAATATTAGTTCATGATTGGTTGTAGTTGGTCTACCACTGCTACTACTAATAAAATAATAATAGCTCAATAAAAGTTATTTATATAACCTATAATTACTCATGGGCGTAGGCACTGGGCAGGGGTGGTGTTTGGTGGTTCACCCCCCCTCCGAAAAGAAATCTCCCCTGGGGGGTGGGAGTCGGAATAAGCTGAGTGATTTTTTTCTTTGATATTGTTTATTTTAGGTGATATTTTAATACTAAACCATCAGTTGCCCCAGTGCAGCCAAGGCGGTTGTAAGTTTAAAATCCCCTACCAAAAAAAAAATGCAAACGACTATCACCAAATTCTAAGACCATAGCTAAGGAAGAATTAGATTCTAAACCCCCCTCCGAAATGTACGATACCCCACTTCTTCAGTATAAAAAAGCAATGTACACACTGAAAATGGTATGAGCCATCCCCTCCCTTTTTCAGCGTGGTTTGGTGCTAAAAAATACCTCTTCAATATAAAAATAAATTATACAATAAAATTCTTTGACCGTAGCTAAGTTTTTTTTTTAGTTTACCCCCCCCCCCCTCTCCTCCAAATGGCTTTTTTTTTAAAAATGGTTTTGAGTTTAAAGTTCCCCCTACAGAAGATTTTGAGGTTGAAAACCCCTCTCTTCAATATTATTCTAAAGCAAACTACTCCCACCAAATTCTATGAGCGTAGCTAAATGGGGGCTTTAAATTTGTTTAAAAAAAATACAGAGATATTTTAGTTTCAAACCCCTCAACAGATTTTAACGATAAAACTTTCCTTTCCGATATAAAATCTAAAGCAAACTACAGTCACCTAATTCCAAGAGCGTAGTCAAGATTTCTTACAGTGAATAGTCCGCAAAAATTGAAAAAGATTAAATGTGGCACAGAAAAAGATAGCTACGGCGAATTTTAGGAGTCAGTTATAGAGATAGGTCTCAATCAAGGAAATCCTATGCCGAACTGGTAGTCGACCCATTAGTAAGGTTGTGACAGTAAGTAGAAATGAGGTTTGCTGGACATGCTCTCCGACACACGGAAAGAGTTGCGATGACGAAACTAAAATGTACACCAGTTGTGTTTTTCCCAGGGTATCCACGCAATCTGTGGACCATGTGACTAGATTAACTTGCTTGGTGAAATCATTCACACTTTGTGAACATTAGATCTTACTTTAAAACTGGATGCTGCAGCTAGAGCAGCAGCCATGGAAATCAATGCTGAAAAGAGCAAAATATTTGTTTGTGGTGAGGTAGTACAATATAAGGTATACTGTTGAATGACCAAACACTGGAAGAAGTTGACTCATTTAAATACTTAGGGTCAAACATAAAACTTACGACGGATGATAAATAAGAAATAAAGCCCCATTTTAGCTTGGCATCAGCTGCCATGAGCGAACTATGGAAAATCTGGAAGAGTAACATCAACTTCCAAGTCAAAATAAAAACATTGTATCTTTCACTAGCAATATCTATACTCATGTGAAACTTGGACACTGAACGCTGAAACTGAAAGAGGAATCCAGGTTTTTGAGAGTAAATGCTACAGAAAAATGCTGAGTATCAGATACCAGGAAAAGAAGACAGACAAGTTTGTACTTTTACAAGTCAGCACTCTGGCTGGCAAAAAGGAGAAATACCACAATACTGTGAAGAGACGAAAACTGAGCAGGTTTGGTCATAGTGTAAGACATGACTCACTTTCAAAAGTCATTGATCATGGTACAGTGGAGGGAGCACGAAGATAGGGTCGTCCAAAGAAAAGTTGGCTGGATAACATTAAAGAATGGATCGGCCTCTCTCTTGATATCCTGTTAAGTACAGATGACAGGGAAAAATAGTGGGATTAGGTTACGCGAACTGTCACAACACCCCTAGGACGAAAGTAATGAGACAGATGAGATCAAGATGTTTAGTTGACTGCAGTGGTTTAGTTGACTGCAGTGGTTTAGTTGACTGCAGTGGTTTAGTTGACTGCAGAGGTTTAGTCTAGATAGCTGCATATTCATATAGTATGCCCTCTGTCGTTGAGTGGTCTTTGATGGAGCCGGGTTCGTAATCTGCCCGCCGTCCCGCGAGATATTTGGCCAGGATGTAATAGTCATCAAATCTGAAGGAACTTTGGAAAACATGTCAAATAGAGTAGAGCAAGTCTCATGGAGGTTGTTATAGTGGTATGAGTGTTTTGTTTTCAAAGAAACATCTTTCAATGTAGACATTGTGCTTCATACAGTTTTAACTAGACCACGACCCAGCCATTTCCTACCCATACTTAAAGCTTCCTTCACTTCATATAAACATCCCACTACAGGTATAGACGCCATAATGTACGAATAACAATTCAAATATGCCAGTGGAGCTGGTTCAAGCAGGTGTAAATTGACATTTCAGAAATGAGCAATATACTTTCACTTCACTGAGTGAGCACGTGCAACGACGCCCCCCCCCCATCCCAATCGCACTCCTCTTCTTTCTTTTCTTTTCATTTCTATGTGCAAATGTCCTAAAAAATAAATACAAGTAAAAATTCAACATGCCAATGACCGTGTAACCAAAAACTAACCAAACTTTAAATTCCCAAGAATCGATCTCCCTTTTTTTTGTGTGTATAGTCAAAGACTGATTCCCGCCCTTTTTTTTTCTCCAGACCTTAATTATTCTTTAGCTCTTTACTGGTAGAGAGTTCTCTGTTTAAAAAAAAATGGGACAGGATCGATACTTATGTAGAGTGGAGACTTGATCTGCTTGCTTGGTTGCGATACAAGGGTAAAGTCTGGCAGAGGCCAGATCGAACATTTCTGATGATCTTTCCTGACTTCTTCAGACCACGATGAACGAAAAAAAAAAGAATTTCAAGGAAGGGGGGGATTGTTAAAAAAATGGGGAAGCGATTCGCAGTGCGCCGTTGCTAATGCCAAAGGTGACACACAAGGAGGCGGGAGATCTGGGAAGAAACTTTTTCTGACGGCCTCGCAAGTTTCTTCGAGCAGCCGACAAACTCTCGTCCAAAACGCCAATCATCCTGGCGCGGGGGGGCACTTCCAATGACAGGGCCACGCAGTGTGGAGCTTAGCTCCGCCCATTTCCCCCTTTTTTTTTAATCGCGTTCAGGTGATAGGTCGCAAGACGGTAACGAACGCCTGACGATTAGGGATTTATGCTTTGAAGAGAGGGGGAGGGAAGCGAGACGGGGGAGGTCCTTGACCACCCTTGTAAACACATGTACGTCCTTTAGGTACTTTAGTACCACAGTATTCAGCTGAGGAGTCAAATCATACAGTGTATCAAAACTTCACGATTCTCTGTGGACAGACCATCCGTAGTTTTTTTACGTTAAAATCTTATACTCTTCGTGTGTGTATCTCGTTAGATCTAGTACCCGCGTTCGCCATATTGTGTTGCTGTTCTGGTCCGGGACTTGTGTTGTTTTCTTGTGTGTGTGTGTGTGATTCGGGTGCGTTCGTGTAATGTGAATTTCGAAGGAAAATAGCAAGGCCCAACGCTACTCTTGTATTCCAAGCAGTGACTCCATGTTAGATTCATCGCTTAAGTGTGAGTTCTCTGACCGCAGCGAGGGGGGAATGAGCCTCAACAACAACATGGCGACGCTGCCGTCCATGGACATCAACCATCTCCTTAGCGCCGTGGAGCAGGATTTACCAGCACAGCAGCAGCAAGGAGAGATGAAACACGGCGACAACAACCCGGAGAGGCATCTTAACGTAGTTCTGGAAGACCGGGAATTATGGGAGAAGTTTAAGGAGTTTACCAATGAGATGATAGTCACCAAAAATGGCAGGTCAGTGTCGATAATAAACAATTACATTATCATAAACCTGTATTGATTCACGCAACTACAAAGTTGTTAGAATAATAAAACACCGCACCTCAGGTCTTATCCTTTCATCAAAGTTGCCGACTCTGTAGACCTGGTACAAAGACAGATAAGAATGTCGATATATTGCTCGATTCGCTCTGCTTGTTTCCAATTCTCGCCATTTACATGTCTTCTATTTTATAAAACATGATGGCAGAGATTATATGTTGAATCAATGTGTGCATCAACTATGTCTAGCATACATTCCCTCCCCCCATTTGCTAGTTTAAAGATTTATATATATAAATTCATACTCCGCAAATCGTAAATATCGAGTTCCATCTGTATTACAATATTGGATACTTTGACGCTATAAGTACTTACATAATGAATACGTTATATACAGACTAAGTCAGATTCCGTAACACAGGACACAAGAAAACTTGAAATAGTTTTAACGTCTTTGGTTTTTAATGCAAGTTTTTGAGGTATAGCAAGACCCTTGCTAGTCTTATTTCAACTTGTTCAGATCAATCATAACATCATACCATACTAATAAAGGCTATGTATTGAATAAATACACTGCAAGGCATTGAGGTGAAATCAATGTTTTATATTATCATTTGCCTAGTTGTGTAAACTGTAAAGATTAGCTTTATAGTATTAATTAGTGAAACCTGTAAGTGTAGAATAAAACTTGTCACAATAGCAATGTTGTAAGTGTAGTCCTTAGGTCTATGATGTTACACTGCGGACCCTATGATCTATATACTACACAATTGAAAATCTAATAATGATTATTATTTTTACTTTAGTAGGTCCATAATATGTGTTCTGCTGGTTGGTGTACAGTAGATTTGAGTAGATCTATTAGGTCTACGGTTTTAATAAGTCAATTACAATAAATATTAAGGAAAAGCTACAAGTAGTTTCATATCCAGAATATATTAGAAAGTCACTGGCTTGTTATAACAATTATAACCAAATGTTGCATTATAATTCGTAGTTAAATTAGCGTTTACATCTAATGACCTACAATTGTCTGCAGTGTGATATGACATCATAATGGGCTTTATGTTAATTTTTTGTAAAGTCTTTCAATTTTAATAAATTACAATAATGAATTTTCAAATAAGAAAAAAAAACATCTTTGTAAAACTATGCACACATCTTAAGAAACTAGTTCAGTCTATGACGTCTTTAACTGCAGAGGATTCCCTGCACTCAAACCTCAACAAATCCTCTTTGTAACAAAATTTAAAACAAAATCAGAAAATCAGAACAAAATCAAGACCATAAGCAGATTTCAAAGATTCCTGAAAAAAAAAAAGGTGGTGGTGGTTAGGTTAATTAAAGAACATAATGCACAGCAATCAGTGTTGAATAATTGAAGAGTAGAGTGAGAGAAGTCAGAGGGAGTCATCCCAAGTCCTTGACTTGTCACCTCAGTGCGAGAATATGTAATCAGTAATGACAAAAGAGATAGAGTACATTTTTTTTTCAATGTAATGGATCTTACATCCATGTCATTCAAGTGGCTGGTGCTTACACGTATGTCCTGATTTTCACGAATCTATCCGCACATAAAAATGTTAGATCTATACCATCTTAGAACCAGAGCTGTTGTTGTATTGATTTTAAGTAAATATACGGATGTAAACAAATACACAGATGTAGTGTGAGTTAGAGACCTAGAATTTATCATCAACATTTCTTGTTAACTACACATTTAGAATCTGATTTGTTTCTTTCTGTTATAAAGGAATTCTTGTTTAATTTATAGTAGGCATGAAGGTAGATATTTCAATATTTTATTTTTAGGGGATGTATCAAAGAAATCTTTAGTTGGTGTCTATTTTCTTTGGGTTAATGTGAATTCATTGTATTGTCGTCCACTGCTCGGATTCAAGTCTAAACACAAATAAGTCTACTTTTTTTCTGGGATAATGTTAAGTGAACTGGTGATTGGGCAATGAGAATGTGAGTAGTGCTATATAGTACATATCTGGTTTTTGCGTTCCACTCTATATAGCTAGACAGCCATACAACAGCTTACATAATATTAAATTGTTATTTGCTAAAAAAGTTTTTTGGACGTTCTGTAGGAGAATAGAAGAACCGTTGACCATTGTGACGCCTGCCCAACAAGTTAGGGTAGGCTAAAGTATGAGGGGTGGTCATGTTGTACCTAGAAACAGGTGAAATTTACATCCCCCCCGCCCCCTTCCAGCCTCCATACGAACATGAGTTAAATTACAAATGATACGACGCCCTGACATTTTATTGGGCAACAAATTAGTGTCAACAACTACAAGTTTAATCCCAAGTATGGCGTTCGATGCCAACTGCAGCTATTTTGTTACATTAGAAACCGGCCCCCTTAATCCTTGACTGAGGTCAAATAGCAGACGGTAGGGCTTTAGATTTCTGTCATTTCTCTTGTGGTAAGTTCTAGTCCAAGAAGTCATACCAAGAAGGCCACCTGGATTTGAAGTTGTTTTCATCTCTCGGAACGAAATAAATTGGAATTAAATACGTTCAGTATACATTTCTTATCATTGTATTTACACTCTACGTTCACTACCACAGCTAACGATTTATGGAGGGCAAATTAAAAGTTATTCAATGCCCAATTCCTAATTATTTTCACTTGGTACAAGTCACATTTTTATTCAAGTCGGGTAGACATTAGTTTTTATAATTACATCTAACTTCTGTCAGCTAAAACATGTCTGTACTTAAGGACGGCCATCACAAATTCGAGACCAGTGTTTGCTATACACATGCAGGCTTCTATATCCATTTAATATTATATTATATATATTATATTATATATAATATTATATAGACTCTGTCATTATGTGAAGGAAAGTCAACATGTTGTTTGATTGGTTATTGACTTCTTGTTGTATTTCCAACATAAAGTGTCCATGCTTAACAAATTTTAGTTTAACGACAACAGCTGCTAATTTGGCCGGGGGGGGGGGGAGGGTCAGTTAACGAACTGACAGTGGTTGCAGATACCATTTAAAAAAAAATATACGACGTGTTACATACTATTTTTTATACGATTAACTTCACAATCTTACTAATCATCTTTTTTTTTTTAAACAAGTCTTATGTTGTTTTTATCTGTGAATATACAGACGTCTATTATGCTAGGAGTGAGTGTTTGTTTTCTACTGTCTATCAGTATGTACAAAATCTAGACCTAAATGATATTAAAATTTAAATTATCTTTAGATTTACAACGTTACATTCGTGTTTATATCTTAACGTAACCATGGCTACTCATCGAGTTTTATCAATGACATTGACATACTTAAAACACAGTTGAAAAAATCGAGGAAAAATGGAATTGAATTTCATAATCTAGAATCTGGATATGTTTTTATATTTAGAATAGATTCTATCTAGGTAGTATTTATTAATATTTTCTAAACTAACGATAGGGTAGCGTCAGGCCAAAGATTTAGAAAGAGTGCACTATTTTTTTTTATTCAATGGCTTCAATAATTTCGTAGTCATAATTTAAAGTCATAATTCAATGTTACACATAATTTCAGTAAGAATTTGTTTCATAATTAAGAGAATTCGTGGCTATTCCCAACAAATGTTGTCAATTTTGATCTTCTTGTGTCTATTCGACTAGCCAAATATTTCATTTCAATGTTGACCTCGCTGGATTTCCTTTGTTTATTTTTTCGTTATATCAATGACTTAGAAGCGGTTCTTAAAACGGTTCTCGGGTTTAGTTAAAGAATTTCAGTGAGTAGGTTTGATTGACAAATAAGTTGATAATGTCGTCTTTGTGACTGTTCCTCATGTATGTTATTGTGCTATTTATGTAAGATAGTAGGCCTATAGTCCTGCGTTTTAATGAAGTCTTCAAAAATGATAGTATGATCTTTGTATAGGATATTATTCTCCTGGTATGATTAATTAAAAAAACCTTTAATTCTGTTAATTTTGTGATATTCTAATATCAGAACGTAGAACTAATTTTTTTTATATAGATTTAACAGCTTTGGTGACCACTTGTTTATTAATGACATTTATTGAGCGATGCGACATGTCGCAAATTCTGTGTTTGATCTTGTACTAAAACAGTTTTAAAAAGTCTATTGAAGTTTATCTCTTCTGAAGAATACAAAGTTAACAAAGTAAACGCTCTATTGTTTTTACAAAATGTATTAGAAATAGATGAATAAATATCCAAGCTTACGCTCCCCTTTCCAGCCTTTCATTTTTGTCATTTAGAGGAAGTTTTACGTAGTCTAATTAATTAATTGCCGTTTCTTTGAAGTTACATTCTTTGTTCTCACATTTAAAAATAAGTAAATAAACTTAAGACACATATATTCTAATTATTATTGATTGTATATTAAACACAGATCTATAAGATAACAATCAATAATAGATGAATGGATAATTACCAACTGTTGAAACTATAGTCACCATAGAGCGTGTCTACCCTGGCCACTTTTTCAAGTAGGCTACTTTAAGTAGATTTAGGTTGACTTAGATCCTCGTGTAGACATTTGTGCTGATGGGACTCCTTGGGTATCTCTTTGTGCTATATTAAAGAAGTTTGAGTCAGTTGCTTATCAATTACAACATAATCTATTTTTTTTTTATTTGCCACGCGATGGGTTGGTAGGCCTAATTGAGAAAGTAATGATATCTGAAGTTACACGAAGATTTTTTTTTCTTGCTTTTTTTTTTAATTCTGCGAGACATCGCCTCTTTGTCTTCAGATGTATTTGTGTGTGTGTGTGTATGTGGAGACAGGATGTGATAATGTTGCAACTAGTCTGATTAACTGTCACTCCCTTTTTGTCCAAACAAAATGTGATACTGACCCGTCCAGTGACTTTTTTTTTAGTTAAATACAATGTTAGGTTTGTTGCTTCCTCTCCGCTCCCCCCCCCACTCGGGGCAGTGTCTGGCGCACTGATAAATAGACAAAAGGTCCGGCGTAATAATGAGCCCAATCTTTTGATGGGCCAGTCGCCGGCGATTGATAAGTGACCAAACCCACCATTGTCCGATGTCTGGTCTCGAGTGAAACAACAAAGGACGCTCATCATTTGGGGGCCATGATAGGTGCCCCTTCTCCCCTCAGCATAGGCGCCGGAGATCTGATTGACTTGTCATGAGGACCCGCGCTCCCGTCCCCTCCCCACCCTTACGTTTATTTTTTGTTGAATGGACACTACACGGGATCGGTCAACGGGTTTCACGTCTTTAAATTAACATCTAGCCGCGAACAGAGTGAGACCTCAAGTTTTGTCTGCCCCCTTGGTCTACTGGGTGACGGCATTCTCGGGATCAGTGCTTAGGTTATAGACACATGACCGATAGCGATACGTTTTAGGTCAGTGACACCAAGACTTAAGTGACGTGATAGACTACGGATAAACAGAAGATGTGTTTTTATTTATATGAAATTCAATAGACGATGACACGTCTAGGTATTGATTGGGATGATGGTTTCAGTTTGTATTGTTTGATTGGCCCATCACGACACCACGAAGAACTGATACAGTAAGTTATCGGAAGATTGAAAAAATGTTTTATATATCCCATCACCATTAAATGGATTATAAACGTATAGAATAAATTCCTTTAATTGAATTGTTACCTAATATCACGATATCATATCATTAAAGAACATTTCATTACATTTGAGGCTGCGGTAAAGCTGTAGTATAAAAGATCTGGGTGAACTTATGTGGCTTTGCATAAAGTCAAGCAAAAGTTTCAGACCTTGCGATATGTAACGCATTTAACGTGCAAAGGTGATCTTTTTCTATGGTCCACTGTGTAAAGGTACTATATAAAATTTCTGTGACCCACGGTGTAAAGGTGATCTGTTTCTGTGGCCCACGGTGTAAAGGT
>JADKLZ010005243.1:10050134-10062981 GCA_021533235.1 Biomphalaria straminea | reverse complement strand
AGGCGGGGATACTTACCACTATACTACCGAGGAGTGATTAATTGGTAAAATAAGATCTAGTTGTGACTCAGCTAGCCTTGAAACTTCACACAATTATTCACTCGATGGCAATAAATAAAATGAACTAATCATTTGATTTTGTTTTATACAGAAAAAGGGAGATGGGTTTTGCATTATTGAGTGATATAGCAGTAATTGTGCTGTAATTTCTCTTATATAATTTTTTTAAACATAAGTATAATGCTTGTTTTGATATAAGACAAGTTTTATGATTAAACTATATATAGTATATTCTAAATTTAGCTTAGCCAAAACAAATATGAAGTTTACAGATAGAAGAGGCATTATATACAAAAATATTTTTTGAAGAAGGTACGTAATACGTGGAGCCGGTTTGTATTTTTAGGCCAGGCCTGATTTTGATACCAACATCACCACTGCTTCCATGTTGCTCGTTTAGCGACAAAAATGTTCTACAAGTAACAAGGGAGTTGATCATAATCACAGTTGGTTCGCATTATCACGATTACATCCCCTGGACGATACTAATAAAATAGGCCTACGAAAAAAAAAAAATTGATCGTGGTCTGCAAAAAGTGTAGGCCTAGATCTATATCTGACTTTTTTTTCACGCAAAGAAACGTCAATGGCGCTTACATTGGAGCAGGTTTGACTGTTTTGATGCAAGACGAGTAGATTGTGATTGGCGAAGGTATATTGAAATATCTGTATTAAAAGTGCTTTCAAACCGATCTTGCTAAAGACGCCTCTTGCGAAAACAAAGTTTCTACTGCAAAGACGGAAGATAAAACAACGTCACTTGATGTAATAATTAAGTCAAATTAAGTTCTTAAACAATGGCAATAAATTATATTTAAAAAAGTAATTGTTCAATAGGCCTACTCTACTGATGGCAATCATTTTAACTACAGTGCAAATACAAAAGACTTTTGTCTTTCATGAAAAAGAAACTACGCCCCCTCTCTTATTGTTAGCACGTCCATGTGGGCTGTGGAGAAAGCACACAACCCTCCTTCAGATTGAAATAATAAATAGGTAAATATTGACATATTTAAATTCAATAGATCCAAATCAAATCCAAATATTGTTCCAACATTTTAGCTTGCAGAATTTCTCTTAAAAACTGAAACCCTACCGGAAATGAAGTAAAACACGTTTAGGCCACTGTTTACATTTTTTTGTGGTTATTAGATTCAAAGATTCTATTTTATTTGTTTTAGATCTAGAAATAATCTTGATCTTAAAATAAGTAAGTTATAAAGAGTGGAGAAATGAAGTTTTGTTGTTGTCCTGATAAACCTTATTATAACAACAGAAAATAATCTAGAATCTAGTTATCATCACTGTTAATAATGTTATGTAGAGCTTGCTCAGTTCGACAGTTGCTGAGTCGGCTGAGAGGATTACAATAATTTTCAATAAACGCGTAATGCCGTAATAGTAGATAGAAGCTTGAAATTTGGAACACATCTACCCCATTATTGATTATATACTTGGTTTTTAATTTGATTATTTCACCTCACATGCAGCTAACATTTATTCACACTAATCACAAATCAGTGAATCACAGCTAATATAATTCAATTGACAATTGTTTGAAAATTGATTTCACTTTGATCCTTTTTCTAGAATGCCGTTTGAGTTTGGTAGAAACTTCCCCAGCTTCATAATATTTTTAAATATAATGTAAAATAACAGCTTGATATAGCATTCTCTCCACTAGGTTGATCAAAGATAAGCTGTTAAACAATGCATAAAAGTCATTTATACTTCAAGTTCATATTATCAACTAGAATTACTAATGTCTGGCGCCACACGTCGCTGCATCATGAAGTGACTTCATTCGACATCATCAGGATGGGCCCAATTTTACCTTAATAATCTGATTTCCTTTTATATTTTGTGTACCTAAGTATTGATAAAAAAAAAAAAAGTTTTCTAACACTACTCTTTAATAGAAATATTGATTTTGATACTATGTAACTAGACTATAGTCTATAGTCATAGATTGTTATGGTAGTTATATTATGAGTTTTAATTATTCTACTTAAATATAAAACCATTTCGAAAAATAGCCTTATTTGGCATCATTTATAACACGTTGGGGAAGGTTTTTTTAATTTTGGAGGACAAAATTTCAATAAAAAATTATGAAATAACAAACTTTAAGCATAAATCTAGGTCTAAATTCAATAAAAAATTACCTAGCTTGCTTAAAAATGATATCAAATGCAAAATTATTCTTACCTATGACTTTACTGTAAATTTTCTAAACACGATTTTTATTTATTGACAATGTGGTATCATTCAAAAGCTTAGGAATACTCCTTTAAGATTAGCACAAGGGTTTTTAAAAAATGAAGCAAATGTAAAAACAACAATCAATCAACTAGCACCATGGGTTTGGAAGTCTAGCCATTCTGTTTCAAAACTATATGGCTGCTAGTTAGCAGTTTATAGGTCAGTAGAGAAAGGTTTGTCAAAGTACCTACCATAGTCCATACCATTTTGATTTTTTCTGGATCTACATTTTATTTTATTATATAAATTTTATATTTATTTAATTTTAGTTAAGATAAGTCTAAGAAAGTTAATCTAGATCTAGAAGTCTTCTTTACTTTTTTTTTAGTCTAAAATGTCTAAGTCGACTAAGTTTAAAACTAAGACTAATGTGACTAGTCTTTTAGACTTTGACTTTTGACTTTCTTTAGTGACCTACACTTATTTTAATCTAGTGACTAGTCTAGTCTAGTAGAAGCTAGACAACTAAGACTTAGTTAGGCTCTTAGTCTTATTCAGTTATTGACTTTGAAGAAATTCACTAGACATCTAATTACTTATTATTATTATTATTCACATTCAATCACTTGAATCACAATGATTAAATGATTAATGATTGACATTGTGACATTGCAGTCATTTACTTTTTAGTAATGTCACCCTTAATTCTCATTTGACTTATCTCCCACATCTCACTTCCGCTAGCTGCTAGTAGTCTCTATAAGTTCAAGTTAGCCAAATTGACAAAGGTTAAAATCATGAAAATGGCTATGTTACACCTAACAAACATTCTGGCAGTAAAGAACTTCACTAGTGATATTTAAGACAATTAAGTTTACTGTTTGTTATACCAAATGTAGACTCTGGGATACTCTAATTAATATATAAATATTATAAATAATAGAATAATAGAGGAAATAAGTTGAAATTAGGAAGCCAGCCAAATACAAGAAGATGTATCTAACCTAATACATTGCTTTACTTTAAGTTGGTTACTCAATTTGCAAGTTGAATTGATAACTTTTCATAAAGCTTTTAAATCATATTTACATTTAAAGTATTACCATGTTCTTGTTTGTTTTGCAGCTTGTTGTGAAGGCTTTCATAAGAATGGGGCTTACCAAACAATATTTGCGAGTTGCCCCTGGTCCTGTTTTTGGTGTGGTTGCTAGCCAACGCTCCAACATTATCAGCCTGCCTGGTAAAAAAGGAAAGTCATCCAGATGTGTTGTTGGTGCTTGTGAAAATGTTTACATTTATGATCTAACGACTAAAGAAAAAGTAACTATTATAGTTTTAAAATTACATAATTTGGTTCACTATACTTATTTATTACACTATTTCCCTCTACATATTTATGTATTTATTTAAATTATTTGACTTTTTTTAAACTGTTGTGAGTTCCTGACTTAAAAACTAGGTCTATCAAAGAATTAAAGACTTTGGTTAGTTATTTAGGAAAATATGTGTTTATTAACAACAAAGAATTAAAGACTTTGGTTAGTTATTTAGGAAAATATGTGTTTATTAACTCTTTATCTCTGAAATTATTTTTCCACGTTCTGACAGAATTGTTTATTTTTCACATTTGTACATTCTACCTTGTTATGATTAAACTTCAATTACATTTTTGTTTGTAATCAGAAAACATTACTTTTGATATAAAATTATAGGAAGCATGCTCTTTTTAAGATAACATCAATTATAGTTTATAAAACCAAAAATTTATTAAATTTAATTAATTGGGTCAAATCAACGATGGTATCGTTAATTAGGAGAGAAAGTGTTAAAACAATTTTCACTGTAATAGAACACGCTCCAAAAATTCACATTCTTGTAAACCATCAGATCTGTAAAATAGTTTTAATTTGTTACACCTGTTTCATCTACAATGCTACCCAAGTAGGTGAAGGATTCTAGTGATTAGGGTTTAGTAATATCTGTTAGTCTTAGTCCTTAGTGATAAGCATTCATTGACTGGCATCAGTGTGCTCTGTAGTTTTAAAACTGAAAAGGCCAAAGAAACAAAGATAACCTATCACATATTGACCAAAAAAATGAATGTTAGTATATTGAGTACATTAAAAAGTGACAGTATTTTTTTATTATGTGTAAACATTGAGTTATTAAAAGTAGTATTAAAATAATACTTTCATTTTTCTGTCTTCAAAGGTATTGACTCTTGCTGGCGAGAAGTTTGAAGTCACTTCCTTAGCTAAAAGTCCTAACTCTGAACACTTAGCTGTGGGCTACATGGATGGCAGCATTCGTGTCTTCAGTCTGGACACATGTCAATGTGAAGTCACATTTCAGGGTCACAAATCTGCTGTGACTACTTTGTCCTATGATACAGATGGACTGAGATTAGTTTCTGGATCAAAAGTATGGGGAACAGTTTAAATCTTTTCTTTGATAAGATGGTCATAGCTTTTCTGTATCATTTTAAAAAGTTACAAGTTTTTATGATTACTTTTTTACATTATATTCATTAATTCATGTGTAATAAATTACTTTTTTTTCTTGTCTTTTTGTGCATAATATTTTGCTAAAATGTTGATTTATGTACTGTTACTGTGTTTTTATAAACGTCAAAAAAATCCGCAACCATGAAATTCTTCCTCCTAAAATCTCCTAAAATTTTGTCATTAAAAAGTGCTACCAACCCTGATTAAACGTTAACAATTTATGTTTTTTTTTTTGTTGTTGTTTTTTTTTATCAAAACAGCTTTTTTTTTTTTATAGCTATAAATTAAATACAAACTAACCCTTTTTTTAAAATTATGTATGAAGATAATTAAATTACCACTGTGCAAATAGTAAATAGTTTTTCTTTAGGAGCTTAGAGCTCCATTATTTTGTTTTCTTGAGTATCTTATTTCTAGTTGAAATGAATCCCTCCCTAGCAACGTGACATATTTTTCTTGTCTGCAGGACACAGATGTGATTGTATGGGATGTTGTTAGTGAGTCAGGTTTGTACAGACTGAAAGGACACAAGATGGAGATAACTAAAGTTTTGTTTCTGAAAAACAGAGATCTACTTGTATCTAGGTCAGTTCAATTTTTAACATAAGTGCTTCTTGCATTTCTTGCAATGTGCTACATAGTTCTGTATATTACTTATCAGTATTTTGATTAGGTTTTAACTTAAATTCTAATTATTGTTATGAGAGTTTTTATATGTTTAGTATAGTCATGGTTTTGTGTCTGAATAGTAATTTTTACTCCATTTAATATAATAACTATCACATGTATACTGTTAATAATTTTAGGAATGTATTTTTTTTTTAGTCTGTGACATTTTATGTCTCGGATGATTATCTTTTCCATTTGCAACTTCTCCTGTGATTACCATAGGTGGAAGCATTTTCAAACTTTTGTTTGTTTCATTGAATTTTCACCATCTGCAATCCAGGACCTCCTTTAGAGCCTGTCCTGTGCTTTTTTTTTGTCCCAACTGATAGTGTCTAATTCAAAGTGCTTCATGTCACACTGGATGGCTTTAATACTTCGTCACATTTGCCAACTTTCTGATTGTAGCTTTATTTATTTTCTTTTTATTCTGTAAGTTCTAAAGACACATTTATCAAATTCTGGGATTTAAAGACACAGCATTGTTTCTACACTGTGGTTGGTCACAGAACAGAAGTTTATGGATTTCTTCTGCTGCGAAATGAAACAAGACTGGTGTCTGGATCAGCTGATAGTGAGCTCAGGGTTTGGGAAATAAACTATTTGGAATCTCAGGTGAGCTAACCTCTAAAATAGTTGCAATATTTTTTTTTGACTCAATGGTCTATTTATGGAATGAAAAACCTAATTCAAGTATTATATAGTTTAGAGTTTAGTACATACAAAAAAATAGAAAAGAACTATAAAATATGAATCTTTTATGCTCAACTTTGAACCAAAAGTTAACAAAAAATGTCTTTTTTTTTTTTTTTTTTTTTCAGGAACAAGAAATGGAGGTTTCTGAAAGCACTTCAGGGCCTCCTTTCAAAAAGCCAAAGTTGATTGAAGAAGATGAAAGTAGCTCTGATGAAAGAGATGAGAATGAGAAAGCAGAAGATGAAGCAATGGTAGGAAACTACTTCTATCTTTAGACCATATGGAGATTTAGGAATCTTTCTGGACTCTTATTACAACTGTGTCTGTATAAGTATAAACTGGTCCACTTATTTGATATTATTCATCTAAAAAAAATTTTTTTTCTTTATTCTGTTGCTTATTTCCACCTAGTAGTATGCCTTGTCAGGTGTCTGTGCTTATAAAATAATTTTTTTTTTTTAAATATTCAGAAAATGATCATTTTGTTAGTTTTATTGTATTGTACAGTAGATGTAAATATTGTGTTTTTAATTACGTAAAAGACATCTACTTTGAAACAATGGATTGTTATAGAAGTTGACTCATGAATTCATTTTATGTATTAGAAAATCTTAACTTGCAAGAAACTTGGTTCAGTGATGAGACAGGGAAGGTCAAGGCTAGTGACAATGTGCACTGACCCTGAAGAAAAACTGTTATTTTGTCATGTAAGTAACCTATGCATCACTTCTTTGTATTGACTGGTATTCCAGCTAGATTGCTTAAAGAACTAAGCCACGATCTAGCACAGTGTTCAAAATACTTTTCCAGGCATCAGGGCAGGGTAGCAAGGTACTGGATTGAAGCTAATGTCACTCCCTTGTTTAAAAATGAGAAAAATCAGATCCAGAAAACTATAGACCAGTATCACATGTAAAATACTAGAACATATAATATTTAGATAGATATAATGTCCTCACTCCATACCAACATGGCTTTAAGAAATATAGGTCATGTGAAAGTCAACTAATCGTATTAGACTTTTCTAAGGCATGGTTCATTACATCAATGGATTCATAATTTCAATACTGTAATTAAGTAATAATAAATTTCTCTAAATCAAAACCAATAATAGTAAACTCAGGCGTACCTCAAGAAATAGTCTTTTAAGCCCACTACTGTTTCTAATTTACAACTTTAGTTAGTCCAATATTAAAATATGCATCTTCTGTTTGGGACTCATCATCTCAAGAAAACACTAAGAAACTAGAACAAATACAAAATAGAGCAGTAAGATGTATAACTTCAGGTCATGTTTTCTGCTAATCCAATGAAGGATAAAGTCCATGCTTATTTCATCTAATCAGTTTCCTCCCTTTCCTCCCCACCTGCTAACACCTTGAACTGTTGTTGATGAAACTGAACTTTTAATTAGTTTTGATTTTATACTTTGACATTCTTTAGGGAAATGACAAAAATTTGGAAGTGTTTGCATTACCAAGTGATGATGAGTTGAACAAACTTATAGCCAAGAGAATCAAGAAATTAAGGAAGAAACATTTGTGAGTTGACATCCACTATAAATAATTTGTGTTACTGGCTGAAAGTCTTTGTATACTATTGTGAGAGTGATAACTATTCAATCAATTAGATATTTCATCAATCTTAGTTAAATATGGTGGCTATTTTTCTTTAGAGGAAGCCTAAGCTCTTGTATTTTGTGGTAAAGTTAAATATATGTTTGTTTGTTTTTTGTAGCCCACTTCCTTTTCTTCCTTAACACTTTGTAATAATGATTTGGTGTCACAAGAGAAAGCAGTGTGGACTTATATCATTATTTACTTTGTACTTTCTCAGAGAGTCAGGTGCTGAGGTGGATACCAGCAATGTCAGACTGCAACTGAATGATGAAATGAAACATTTACAGACATTCCGTTTCTCTTCTAAGCTCTGGTCAGTCCACATTTGTTCTGATACTGGACATGACCTACGTGTATGTAAACCATCAACTCATTTTTGTCTCTAGTATCATTTAATTTAATGCACTTTGTAAAAGTTGATCAAATTATTCAGATTTTATCTTTAAGACTAAGTTATCAATATTGAAAATAGTTTTTGTATATTGGTTAACACACATAATTCTTTTCAATTCTCCTTTTCCTATCCATATTTCTGTTTAACTATATATTGAAAAATCGACATGCTAGTTTTTGTCTTTATAGTTTGGTTTTCTCTTATGAGAGTTGAGTATTATTCATTTGATTTTGTCTCTCAAAGTAATGCACACACTCACAAGTTGTTTTTAATGATACATTGAAGTAACGTGGTGTGTTGAAGTTGATGGAAGTTTATATCTTTCAAAGTCTATCAAGGTGTAAATATCAAGTAAAACTAAAGTTCCCCTTTCAGACCTTGTGGTCTATAGGGCAGATGATGTAAAGGTAATCTGATTCTGTGGCCTACGGTTAACGAGGGTGTCATGTGGCCAGCCCAACGACCAACCGCCTTTACTTTTCTCCACCTTATGTCAGGTACCCATTAGAGCTGGGTGGACTCAGAGGCGTCTAAGGATCCAGAAATAAAAATCCCAGTCTTCACCAGGATTCGAACCCGGGACCCCCAGTTTGGAAGCCAAGTGCTTTGCCGCTCAGCCACATCACCTCCAAATCTTAAGTATTAAAACCAAAATGTAGCTTCACTGGCAATATGACATGATTAATAGTAACAGTGTGCTATGATGAACCTTCAAATTAACTTAAATGAAGCATTAAATATTGCCTTGTCTTTTTTTTATTTCTTCCATTAAGATCTTTGTAAATACTGCAACCATTCATGACCCTTCTTCCAAATATTCTATGAAATATTTTTTCTGCTTGCCTGCAAAACTGTTTACATAACAACTTTGAAGGTCTTTCCCCAAAGTTGCATTGGACATCTTAAATGTAGTGTTTTCTTTCTATTCTTACCTATGTCAGCAATTTACTGGATAATGTGCAGTCCAGCTGGACAAGTGCTTATATTTCAAAAGTTGTTTGTTATATTTTTTACACAAATTTTCAAGTGTCAATTGTGATGTTCTTTTTGTTTCAGTTTAGTGCACTGTTTGCAAACAACAAACTAGAGACTGGCACATTCACTTATGCTAAGCATGAAATCAGTTTAAACAATGTTGTGGCTTACACACACACTGGACACCGTACTGATGTTAGAACTTTAGGATTCAGCTCTGACAATTTTATGATTCTCTCTGCCAGCTCTGAGGAGGCCAAGTTGTGGAACAGGTAAGAACCATTTATTTGTTGATCAGAAAATCTTTGACTCATGTCCTGGTGAAGATATTGTTTTTTTTTTTACTTGTTGCAAGAACGTCAAATTTAAAACTCTATCTTAATCAATTATAAATGTATATATAATTTTAGCTTTGAAAGTAAATCTGTTTGGTTATTCAACTAGATGCAATTCATGCATGTCAGTTGTTAAACAGTGAAATGAGTGAACTCCCTTCACCCTTCATTGGAGAACCTATTTTTGTCTTTTAAATTGATAAATATTTGAAGTAAATTATTTAATAATTTTTAAGACAGTCACCAACAAATTGATTTTGTTTGATGAATAGTAGAAATCTCCTGTATAGTTTTATCATTATTTCTTATTGTATTTCTTACTTGACAGAGATACTCAACAATGTATTCGAACATTTCAATGTGATTATGCTCTATGCAATATGTTTGTAGCTAATGACAAGCACGTCATTATTGGAACTAAGGTAAATGATTGTTGTTGTTTTTTTCTAATATTTCCTTAGTACTTGATAGTGTTGCATTTCAAATTCAAAATGCAATAATTTCAAACAGTAATTTTTTTTTTTTTGAATAGAAAGGTTCAATTCATATGCAAAAGCTCAATTAAGCCATACTAACATCTGAACTCAAATGAACTCTGAGTCTATTCTTGTCATTTCTTATATTCCACTATTTTAAAGGTGAAAGTAAATTTCTTTATACTTATTTTTTATTACAGTTATAAAAAGGTTTGACCTTTAATGCCCCTGATTTAACTAGAATGAGTTCAGTTGGTTAAGTGATTAGCTCTGTTGATTGCTGATACTCTATAAAGTATTAATTGTTAGGATCAGATATTTACACACTTCACCATATCCCATAGTTTGTCACTTCTTTACAATTGATCTCCACTTACCTAAGTCATTTACCATATTAAATTGCACAGATTTGTTTAAAGTCATTTACATTTTTATTTATTTACCTAAATAATTTACCCAATTAATTTGCACATATTTGTTAAAAGTCATTTACATTTTTTTTGCAATCATTATTGCTTAGTTTAGCAGAATTATTTGTGTTCATTTTGCAAATCTTGTATGAAACTTAAGATAACATAAGATGTTTTAACAGTTGTGCATACTATTTAAGTGAATGTCGAGTAAGAGTGATGAAATATTTATATTGTCTCCCCTCTACAGACAGGCAAACTTCAGTTATTTGATATCGATGGAGGCACAATGTTGCATTCTTTTGAAGCCCACCAAGGAGCTGTTTGGTCTGTGGCCCCAATGCCAGATAAGGTCTGTATAGTAACTGGCTGTACTTTTCTACTTTCAACAATTTTTTCAATTCCTATAAATCTATATACACTCTAAATGTCTGGTTGAAGAGATCACCAGATATTTCATAAAGTTATCTCTATATGCAGTCTTTACATAAGAATACAGTCTGCTTTGATTTGTTCAGACATTTTTCAAGTTACAATTTTATTTTTCACCCAAGGATAATTGAAAACTTTTGAGTTTCATTTCATTGATTTTTTTTACTTAAGGGCATGATTTTAAGATATATTTTACTTTCACTCACACAATTTCTTCTGTCGAATTGTGAAGATTTTCATTTGTGACGATCCTATCAAATCATTATAGAATCATATGGAGATCCTATCAAAATTATTCTTTGTTCACATGTAGAATTCATTAATGAATAAAGCACAGAAGACAATGCACAATTTGAAATTCAAAAAATGTAATATTATTTAAAGAAATTTAAACAGTATAATTATTTGAGTACCAATATTCAATTCATATGTTCTAGCCTAAGTCATTTTAACATCTAAATCAAAATGAACCCTTAGTCTCTTCTTTTGAATTTTTAAAATTATTTTTTTATAGTCTCTGGTCTATCATTCTCAGTTTGCAAATGTCTTGACCTCTCAGTAATTTCCACAGATTTTAGCCATTCTAGAAAATGATGTTTGTTATCTTACAAGTTCTTGAATACAAAAGTTCTCACTGACCTTTACATTTCTATGATTGTCGGATTAGCAGTATGAAAATAAAAGTGTATACATATCTGAACAGTAAAGTCATACATAAATCTATAGGTTTTTGTTTTCTTTGACAGAGAGGGCTTGTATCTGGAGGTGCTGACCATGAGGTCAAGTTCTGGAATTATGAACTTACCATGGATTCACAATCTAACAGGTAAGAAGGGCTTAATCAATTTGAAAGACACTTGCCTATCGCAGCAGGGCTTTTCGATTGATGAATATGGGAGATGAGAATATGGCTAGGGCGATGAAAATTTATTAACGTTAGGGATATTTGCACTGCATTAGCCTCACTCTCTTGCCCCTTGTCAGCTGAATCCAGTGGCAGAGTCCAGACAAGTGGAGCTGATTTGAGATGCAGTGGATGACCAGTCTGCTCTGCATGTCCCATGGTGCTCCAAAACATTCCACAGTATTTAATTAATTTGAAAACACAGTTTTTCTGTTGAACCTATGCCTGTATAATAATTAGCAAAAAACATGTTTCATTTCATGACTGTTTCCCTATGCTACATAGATATGTAAACAATATCTGTAATTATTAAATTGTTTCTTAAATCCTATTTTTTACAAATTATTTTCTATCTGCAGGAAAGTTTTGTCTCTAGAACATACAAGGACATTGAAGATGGATGAGGATGTTCTCTGTGTCAAGTTTACGTAAGTTGCTCTGTAATGTATTGCAAGTTTACCTAAGTTGTTCTGTAATGTATTGCAAGGGAAGCATGTCTCATGATGTCCAATCAGTAATGAGCGTTTGTATCTTTTGCACAGACCTGACCAAAAATTGCTGGCCTTGGCCTTGTTGGATAGTACTGTCAAGATTTTCTTTACAGATACTTTGAAGGTTTGTAGAGTTTATTCTTAAGTTTCATTCTCTTACGTCTGATCAGTTTATCTGCTGCACCTGAGCAGTCAGTGCTTCTCAGATTTTTCAGTCAGTGCTTTTCAGATTTAGTTTTATTTAGTGAACCCTTTTTTTCTTATACCACTCTTCTTTGAATCTGTTCATGTTGACAACTAAAGCTTTATTGAAATGTAAATGGTACAGAGAAAAGTAATTATTGACATCAATTTAGTATTGCACCCCCAAAACAAGAAATATTTAAAAATATTAAAATAAAAAAAAACAAAGCTTATATTAAGGGTACTTGTAGCAATTAGTTTGGATCAGTCATGTAATTAAATTTGTAATAGATCTAGACTAACAATTAAAAAAGCATTTATTAAAATTTTAAAAAGGGGGAACAGCTTGAATTCCAACTCATGGCTCAAGCCATCTCAGACTTCTCAAGCCAATGTGGTAACTACTTTCTGTTAGTGGAGAGCTTATGAAGATTGTAGAGTTATGGTTTCTAGAGTCTCCTCCTATTTTATGAACATGGAAGATTGTATAGTTATGGTTT
>JADKLZ010005243.1:10035903-10046940 GCA_021533235.1 Biomphalaria straminea | reverse complement strand
ATTGTCTTAAGTTATCTGTTGGGGTTAGGCTGTTAAAAAACAAAGGGTATGTCATTGCTTTCAAACATTGTCTTATTTAAGTTAGGAAGCATTGATAAGTGCAAGCTTTAGTCTGATGCATATTAACTTCTATATCTCTCATCTCTTCAATATTTCCCAAAGTTTGTAAGGCTGTGTACAGAAGGCACATTCATCTGCATAGGTATGAATAAACACTATATGCTATCTGTACCTTCAAATGCATTAAAAAAGAAGCTGTGCCTTTCGATGATAATCTTTAAAAAAAAATAAAAAAATGGGCCTTATAACCTCATGAGCTATTGTGAGTGAAGAATGATACAATTGAAAAATTACAAAATCATAAACTAATGACCCATGTTACAAGTATCTGAGATATCAATATTTTTGTTTTGCAATCACCAATTTAAAGAGGGATAATTGTAGAAATTATATTTTAAAATATTCTATCTTTAACAAATAAAATACTACTTTTTATATTTTGACATTATTCAGCTTCTACACAGTTTTTTCTTTAACTGGACACTATTTTTGCTTTTTATTTTAAGGCCCTGCCAGTTTCTCTGTCTACTAATTGTTCATTATTTGTTCCCAGGATATAACTGCATTTAATGCTGCAGGTTTGGCGTTCATGAAAAAATATGTTGAAGAGAATAAAGGAATCAAAATGTTTGCTGACGCTACAGTCAAAAGGAAAAAAAAGAAACGTGCAGTTTTAGCCATTCATTAAAAGTATTTGAGGCCCATTTGGTTTTCACTTTTTATCATCTTTAGGCAGTAAGTTTTTCTTAGGGTCTCACTAATGTTGTGTTGTAGTTCTTCAGAAGCCAACTCATGCCATATGAAACAGAAGTAAATTGACATCTGTTCTGGTCTTTAAATAACTTTCCAAGAGCACAGCTGTTGTACCTTGGTTGCCTGGTCAATTTTAGTTCAACATAAAAAAAAACTCTTTCAAGTTGCTTGATGAAAATCAGCTGTTTCATAGAGTATCTTCTAGTAGCTTCCAAACCTTCTAGGAAATTAAACAACTATTTTTTTTTAGTCACTCCCATTAGACAAGAGCTTCATCTACTTAGAGATGTGGCATAATTTATGTAAAGGATTTTTTAAAGAGATGTAGCAAAATGTTTATTTAATGTACATTAAAACAAATCTTATTTACCGGTATTGTTTTAGGTGAGGCCAAGTGCTTCTATCTAGCTATTAAGAACAAAGCTTCTAATATTGACCAGATTATAATAATTTCAAATATTAAAGTAAAAACAAGTCCTGTACTTTGAGGTTAGACTTTAAAAAAACAAATTTTTGTTAATAAATAGAATAAGAATAATTTTGAATGATAGACTTTATTGGTGCTGAGCTATGAGCTCTTTTGCAGACTGTGACAAGGAAAAATAGTGTGCTCTTCTCTTAAGTTGTTCAGCACTGCTGTACAGAGTGTTATGTTAGGCTGTAGTGTGTGCCTAAGGTGGATTAGGAAGGGGTATTCAAAGAAGATGCAGTGCCTACAAAGGGGTAGGTGTGTGGAATTTATTTTGTTCAGATGGTAATTTAACAGAGGTGTGTGTCCTGTTCTTTAGTTAAAAGATTGTAGATTGCTCTTTGCAGAGAAGGAAGTTAATACTGTCCAATTTGTTTGGCATGGTAATTTCTTTGTACATGGCTCTGCCTGTGTTTCCTGATGCCCATTGGTTGAGCTACTCCTCTTTGTGATTGTTGACTAACATTGACCTTAGGGTGAGGTAGCTAACAGGTCTATCTGGTTTTGCCATAGATGATCCCGCCTTTAATAGTTTATCAGCCTTTTCATTTCCCATGATGCCAATGTGTCCAAAGGTCCACTGTTATGTGATTTTGATATTGTCTGATGGATTATCATGCTTAGTGTTGTCAATTCTCTTGGGCTGGTTGAGTTGCTGCTGTTTGGCATTTGCAGAGTGGATTAGGAGTCTTATAAAGACAATATCTGATCATAAATGTGCTTCATATAATTTGTTTTCCTTTGTCTGTAATGCTATGGTAATTGCCTCAATTTTGGACTGGAAGTTTGAGCAGTACTCGCCACAGGGTGCACTTTCAAATTGTTTATTTTGGGGGAAGACCAGGACGACACCAAGACCAGCATTGATGGTGGCTTTGAAGGCCAATCCGTCAGTATATATATATATATATATATGGATAGCTGTTTTTGGATGGCTTTCAAATTGTTTCAAGCGTGCCTACGTTGAAAGATAGACAAAATTACAAAGTTTTATGAGAGAAAATTGTTTGTATGAAAAACCTAAGCCACTCATGGATATGATGCAACAGGAAAAGCAGACCTTGCATTAAATTTGTGAATTCAGTTTTAGGTTTAAAAAGCTAATTAGACTATCTTATGCATAAAAAAAATGGTGTCAGTTTAGTATAATTCTAGGATAAAAATCTGATGATGTCAAGCACAGCACCTTGAACAAGAATGTAAATATTATTTTAAAAAGAAAAAAAAGATGCTCATAACTCATCATTTTTCTATTGAAAACAACTGTATAAATTCCTCCATGTTTCTTTACAAATTTATTACCGGTTAATAAAAAGTTTGTTAACAAGAAATTCTAAACAATGAATTGGTACTTAGAGAATTGAATGCAAGATTGAGTTAAAGCTAACAATTGGCATCCAAACACTGAGTGGAATCGAATCCTAGAAACATTATTCTCAAACTAACCATCTGTGGAATCTAATGTGTACAATAAATACATACAAGAAAAAAATAAACACTTTTGAAAGACAGTGTTAGTCTGAAATAAACTAGGTCATGCACGCAATCATGAAACCTTGACAAGTCAAATGTAAACATTCCCCTCACCAAACAAACAATTTTTTAAAAAAATATATCATTCTTAAAATGTCAACAGTATTTCTAAAGGAAATACAATACGCATAAGAGTGGGAACAAATGTGTATCAGTTTTGTATTGCCACCAATGTGATACTAGCATAAAACTAAATGATATTTGGCTATACTATTCTAATCCATACAAAAGTTAAGTCCAAGTTTACTTCTAATTCATTGTGTATAGAAAAAGAAATGGAATCTTACTGACATTCTAACTCCAACAGAAATAGAATGTTTAGGTTGGGAGCACTTCAGATTGAGGGAGGGGCATGTAAGGGTGAACAGACTTTCATTACACCCTGTCATGTGACTCAAATAACAAAACATTCATGCAAACCACTGAGCAAATATTCTTTCTAACAGATAAAGTCAAAGTACATAATTCAAGCACATTTATGATACAGTAGTCTAAGCAAAATAAATTGAAAAGTGTACACACAATATTGGATCCCAATGTCAGAGGTCTTAGCATTATTATATAAACTCAGAAAAATACATGAAAGCAAAATGAACAAACTATTGCCAATGTTAGCTTCATACATTTATTGGAATTCAATCTACCATCATTTATGTACCATAAGCTAGGTTCACATATTCAGAGTGCACTCTTTGTACAGAATGAAACAGTACTAAAAACACAGACAAAATCAGGTACCTCAATCTTGGTGTTTGCTCTTGGACATAACATATGTTACTGTAACATATATAAAACAATACTTCACATGTTGTAATGATGTTCATTCAGAACTTGTTAATACAATGTGTACAATATCTTTCAAAAGGTAAATTCATTAGAGATGAATTTTGAACATTTCTTCCTAGAGGGATACTAGAGGTATGATAAGGTGGGAAAAAGGAGCCTCTATCTCAAACAGAAAGTAGACATATCTCAGAATTGTGGACTGGAAGGGTGATTTCAGAAAATAGTTAACATGATTTTTCTAGAAGAAAAAAGTTATGTAAATAAACTTAGTTATAACAGAATACATGGCAATGAAAACAAATTGAGATATGCTCGTCTGAAACATGATACTACAATAAAACAGAATACATGGCAATGAAAACAAATTGAGATATGCTAGTCTGAAACATGATACTACAATAAAACAGAATACATGGCAATGAAAACAAATTGAGATATGCTTGTCTGAAACATGATACTAGATCAAACTGAAATATCACAGCTACTTATGAAGCTGGCTAATATATAAATTATTAATGCTAACTATGTCATACTAGCATTGCAACTCAATTGTTCACGTATCACCCGTTTCATGAAAACTAGAACAAAATATGAGCAAAGAGAACTATGTACCATGCTGTAACATTATCTCACAACATATCTCATATTGATACCATGCATACATTCACCAATTGCAGCACCAATGAATAGAAGTTTTGAAAAGTGTATTGTGCTAAAAAAAATAATATGTAATTACAAAATCTCTTGTGTGACAATATGGTAAAAGATTGTTACCTTGCCTTCATGCTGCTTCATATTATGGTATTACAAAGTTACTCAAAACTAAGAGAAAAGAAAAAGGCCAAGTCCAAAAGAGTGCAAGAGAAATCCTAAATGACTAGAGACACTGCCTGGAAGAGTTTGTTGACCAACTAGAACATGGGCTGTACTCTACACAATGTATATACATACACTATCTGTGGAGTGTACAAGTAGGCAGTGTTAGTGCCTCTTAATATATCCTTTCATAGAACAGTAAATAGGCCTGTGCTCGGAGAACTTCCGCCTCTGCCACTTCGTTGACTCGACTGTCACTGATATGAAACCACCTGCCAGGTGGGGCCAGCTTCTCTGCCTCAGCTTCTTCCTCTTTGTCCACACTACAATTGTCCATCTTCTCAAAGTGAAGAGGTTCTTTGGACTTGACAACCCTGGCTAAGTATCTGGGGAAAGACAAGATACCGGTACAAATAAAAAAAAAATCTATTCTGTAAATTAGCATACAGGACCTACTGGTTTATAAAGCAGGTCAACCAAAAAGATAATTAGCAGCTTGATAACCAATGACCGTTACTTTCAACAAATTAAGGCAGTTGGTAGTTCTAATGGCATTCTATTTAGCTGTTGAGCACAAAAACTTTACATCATGTCAAGTAGCGTAAAGCAGCTGTTTCATTAAGTTTATCTTTAGTTTTCTACAACCATCTTCAGAGCAGGGTCATGGTTAACTGTTGACGGGTTTTACAACAAGCATGATTTCATGCAACAGAAGTGGACAGGTTAATTCTGAAAAGGAGAGAGGATGATTACTAAAAAGTTTTTGAAAGGATGGGAAAAGTCAGTTGTAGAGATTAGCTTGAATAAAGATAGTAAACTTGTAAGTGATTCCTAGTTCCAGAATTTAAGCTTTCTATTTATTGAAGGATCTCCATTGTTTGATTTACATTTCAATCTCTGGCATAATGATATTATATGAGTATTCAGTAATTGTTTAAAATAGAAATTTACACTAAATTATAATATCTGAAATGCATTGTTTGATTAACACAATGTTATAGTATTATCAAGACATCTTCTTTGTGGTAAAAAGAGTAACTTTATATAACAGTCTTCTTAAATCTTTCCCATTCTGTATCTTTAAATACCAAACTTCTTCAATCATTACTGTTCTCTAACTTTATATTACAACCATTCCTATTCTTTTATATACCAATCTTCTTCAACCATTCCCATTCTGTAACTACAATCAAATGTTTAAAAAAAATTATTATTGAGTTTATAAAACTAAAAAAAATCTCAAAAGGCTTACATATTGAGCAGATCCAGCGGTCTAGGAGGATTTATGTGTAGAAATTGTGTAGTAGGCCCTAAGCCTGTCCTCACTTTGATGTATGCAGTGTAGTGACCACCAGTCAGCCGTCCACTGTGTTCTACCACACCATAGAGTGAGTACAAAACTTTGGTCTGACCTTCTCTCACCCCCTAGGACATAATACACAACATTGTTTTTTCTAATCTCATCTAGTGATCCAAAATGAACATGATGGCAGTATTATATTTTTAAAAATCTTTTCATTCATTTCAACAAAACTCTAATGTAAGATTTTAAAAAGGGAAGTAGAAAATGTTCACATTTTAATATTTGGTGACACTAAAATTAAGAAAAAAAAAATGTAACCAGCAACTCAACTCACCAAACATAAAGCACTACAGTACGGAGCCAAATCTAGAACTAGAGGGAAGTCCACATGGTGATTGACTTTTCTAGATGTCAGTCCAGTCTGTGAAATAAGAACACAACACAATTGTAGCCAACATTAGGCTAAAACAAGAAATGAACAACAAAGTAAAATGTAAAAATAGAAAGCAGTGATAGCCTTAAGCAACAATATTACTAACCTGTTCAAACCTCTTGAGATGGAGAGTTAGAACAGCTGGAGGACGAAATATTAAGTATTGTTTGTTGGCATTAGAGTAGACAGTATCTTTAACTTTCTTATCACCTGTGAATCATAAAAGGACAAATAAGTGGACTGGTTATGCTGGATTTTTTAAATCTTTTATAAGTATTTTTGTAACTTGCCCACTTGAAAATTATGATCATTTCTCTTGCAATTATTTTTAACCCAATTCTAACCTGATATTGAACAAAGGTCTATCATTTTGTGAATTCTATGTTATCAAGACTGACATATTACTATATACCGGTATATATATTTTAAAAAATTGCATTTTGCAGATTTTAATACTTTGTTATTCTTTGTCTTTATAAAGATAAAAATTGAATTATATACACACACAAAAATTGGTTTCCTTTTTTTTTTGTGTTTTTAAAAAAGAATATTATTTAGTTTATTCTTGTTTAATTATTTCACTTTTACATAGTACTGAGTTTAGTTAGTACTAAAGCCTGCTGGGCAAGACACTTCCTGAATGGCTTAAAGCATCACTAGCATTGCTAATTAGTAATAAGAGTAACACACATAGTTCAGTACTAACAAGTACAAGATGAAATATATACATAGAAAAAGAACATGGTATAGACAAGCATTTATATTTTTTCATTCAAACCTTAAAAAGTTTACCAAAAAGTAAACCAAACCATTAGTGTTCCTCACAAACAAACTATCCTTTCTCTCTTGTCTGTTTCATCTTTTCTATTTCCCTGTGAGTAAAATGCCAGGATTGAATGATGCCTATTGTCTCTAGTTGTAAGAGTTACCTTTACTGGGATGAAATAGTGAGTTCTTTCTTTTCCTTCTAGTGCACTCTTTACAACCAAACTTGTTAGAACCAGTCAAGAGCTCAGCTGCTGTAAACTGGTTCAAACAGGAGAGGATGGAGCATTCTTTGGATGATGGATGGTACCTTCAAGTTACAGAAAAGCTCAGATTTAGATCTAGCAAAAAAACTTGAGAAGCTATTCACAAATTTCTTTCAGTTTAAATAATGATGGGACAACATTGGAAAATTATTTCAAAGAACTAACAATTAGTGTCAAACAATTTCTCAGTGCGATATTGAACAGAAACAAAATTGGGACTTGTAAAATATTTATAAACAATTTTTACTTCAGATTAAAAACCTTTGTACCTAGAGGACAGTTGAAGACAACAAGTGCAGTTCAAGCAGAGCACCCTAACTTTTCTATAGGGATAGATGATGTTTCTATGGCTGAAGATTAACCAGAGTGGGATGTAGCCAGAACAAGGAACAACCACCATTATTATAAGTGTTCACCAGGATGCCAACTTAAAGAGTCATTAGTTTGGATGCCAAGATCTTTGTCATTTGACCACTACGCCCCATAGAGAAACGTTACGAAGAATATTTTTATGATAGCAGTGAAAACAAAAGGCTACTCTTAAAGTGCTAAATAAGAGTAACAATTTAATCTTAGGAAAATGACAGTTTGGTAGTCACTTTTTTTTTAAATTATTATTTCAATTAATTGCTTTAAGTTTAAAGATATTTTAATTAATAATTACCTAGGTGCTAAAGTGTTCATAGAATAACTTTTGGCCTCTTTGAAATATTCATGTTGAGTCTTCAAGATGTTAAGCTGCACCTGATGTTTTTCTTCACATTTAATCAGAAGTCCATCTTGTTCTTTGACCTCTGCACTGGAACAGACCTCTGTCACCCCGTTGGGATGTTCAGCTGATAGACTTAAGCTAAACGTTGCACTGACCTGAAACTGGCTATCAGGGTTAGATTTTAGACATGGATCACTGGGAGAAACGCTGACCTCGCTTGATGTTTTCTGTTTGTCATGAACATCCTGGTCACTGTCCTTAACTGTCAATCTGCCCACACCATTGGATAGTTCAATCACTTGAGAATTGGCAATGCTAACCTCACAAGATATACTGGATCCGTCAACTCCATTTATTGAGGAAAGGTGAAGGTCCTCTATTTTACTACACAAACAATTCCCAACACTAATCTTTGCATCTCCAGATGATGTTAAATGTCCGTTTCCTAAAGAATCTGGCATATTCATTTGTACGTCAGCAGATGACGTGCCCATAGAATTCTGCTGTGACAGTTCAACAATACAGCTACACTGATAATTACCAGCAGAGTCCATGGAAGGTGTGAGTATTTCAGTACTAACAAACTGTTTATTAGAGTTCAAATCTGCAGTTAGTACAACTGTTTCACCTCCACTGTCTGTTCCTGTGGGTCTAGTAACAGTGTCCCTATTATTCAATAGCCCAGTTTGAATATCAGAAGAACATTGATGTGTCTTTAGATCAGTTGTTAAAGGATCTTCATGAGTTTGTGTTTCACAGTCGATGTTATCTTCTATATCAGCGTCTGAAGGCAACAAATGATGAAATTTACCAAACAAAAAAGAGTGAAATAATCAAGGATATTTAGTTCTGAGAATATTGTCGAACTCAAAACATGTTTTTATTAGTTTATAGTCAATGCAACTCAATGATACAAGGAATCATCAACATTAATAGAGAAAGAGAAAACAGAACAAAAACTGCATAATTAAATGCATAATTTTTGTTTATATATTAGAAAAAAATATTAATAATGGTAAAAAAAAAATATAGATATCTGACATATATAATAGAACCAAAGTATCTATTTAAAAAATATGTACTGCAAACCTTTGAATAGAAGAAAGCCCCACAAAACTAGAACACTATAGTTGACCTTATACCCTGTGATGCTGGCACTTTTATTTGACAAATTGTAGAAACAAAGGTTAAAACTCTACAAAGATTTGGTTTTGATTTTTGTTTAAATGCCAGCTAAGTTTATTTTCTTGTTCTGTAGAAAACAAGAAGACCTCTTCTTATACAAGCATTTAAGAAACTACTGGTAAGTTCCTAATACATTGTACTGTGTTGCAAGTTAACAGCAGATGCTGCACTATATAGCAATAGGAGTGAATGTGTTAAAACAATTAGAATTTGACATTAAGGTCCAGATGTCACAAAGATTAAATTATGTAAATTACATGAAATTAAAGTAATTAAATTTAATTAAATTAAATGAAATCAAGTTCTCAAAATTGATTCTAACAATGTACAGAAGTTGTTTAAAAAAGCTTTAGTTCAATCTTCCATTTCAAAATTCTGCAGTCTTAAGACCCTCTCTCCTGTGAAAACCTTTTCCACCATCTTAATTTCTATCTGAAGTATTAACACTATATATGATTTCAAAGAAAGGTGAACCGAGTCTTGACACAATTGGTTTATACTGACCAGAAGGATCATCCTCATCTTCATTAGCATCAATGCTGTCTTTACTTCCCTCTGGTGAGCTGTCTACAGTCAGAGGACTGGTGTTGGCTTCAGCTCTAGACTCAAGTCTCATCTCTTCTGATTTTGAGCCTTCTGTCTCTTCTACATCCACACTCACTTTGGCAGTAGTGCCTTCAGATAGGTGCTCATTGCCTTCCTTCTCTGCTGACTCATGGTGTTCTACTGATTTGGACTTTTGGACTTTTGTCTTTTTCTATTTCATGGGAGAAAAAAATCAAATTGTGTCAAGGTATTTTTTGTGTAGACATAAAGTAAATGTTAACATTTGAACCAAGAAACTTGAAGTATTCACCTTTGCCTCCTTTTTAGCAAGTTTTTTATTTTTACGCTCTTGATACTTGCTGGGTCTCTCATGACAAGCATCTAGGCCCAAGTTTCCATCTGCGCTGTAAGTGTCCCCTTCATCTCCATCCCCACCACAAAAAGAGTCTTTCTTTTTTCCTATCAGGATCAAGTTGGGCCTCTGAGGCTAAAGAAAAAAAAATCATGAAATGAAATATACTCCAAAAATGTTAATAAGATTTTCTCAATGTATGTGAGACTGCACATCAATGCCACAAGTAGTTTTTTGAACTCAAAACTTATAGTCAAATTTATTTCTAATATTCTAATATCTAAATCTACATCTAGGTACTCGAGTAGATCTAATCTCGACCTCGCCTTTATCTAGACTAGATCTATACTAACTATACTAAATACAAGACTTTACAGTCTAGATCAGATCTAGATTGATCATAGAAATAGATCTCAACTATAAAGCGAACCAAATCGAGGTGCGTTCCATAGATATAGAAATCTATAGAATGTTTACACTCTAAAAAAATAAAAATACTGTAAATAAAGCTTAGTGCGCATGCAAAGTGAAAGTCTCGTGAATCGCGAGATATGAAACTGGTTGATTTTGTTTAAAAATGGTGGCTCACGCAATCGGAACTAGCAAACTAAAATTAACAGGGAAAATGATACGAAATTTCGATAAATTCTAAATCAACCAAAAACATGGATTTTAACAAAATTGTAGAAGGTAAACCCGGAGGAGGGGAAATCGAACCCCTCAAAACCCGGATTTCCGAATTATTCCGGAAAAGTGGCACCCCTGGCTGAGTGGTTAAACTGCTAGTCTACTACCAAGAAGGCTCAAGTTTGAACTGAGACTTATGCCTGAGTTTTGTTTGCTGAGTGCCTTAAGACAGCACAAAAATCCTCTCCCCGATAGCCCTTTTACCCACAGGGCACTGAGTTATGCTATAACATAAAGATGAAATTAACAAAAGTAATTAAAAAAAAAAAGTATCAAGAGACAGCTTTAAACAGAGCTGAGATTAGAACTAGTCTAGCATGTAGATTGGCAACATTGTATCACTTAATGCTTGTAAGTATGAACTAAGTTAG
>JADKLZ010005243.1:10008337-10035893 GCA_021533235.1 Biomphalaria straminea | reverse complement strand
TAAGTGTGAACTAAGTTGGCAACATTGTATCACTTAATGCTGTAAGTATGCTTAACTACATCAAAAGAAGCTCTATTTACCTTCTCTTCCATTACAGGGAGGGACAGATCCAGGAAAGCTTCACAAATCTGTGACACCTAATGAGTGTACAAGTAGAAACAACTTGATTGAATGAACATTTAAAGCTATAATCTTAAAACTGCACAAAGAGTAAAAAAGAAAACTTACACTTTTACACTCTTCACACTTTACAGTGCTGACCAGCTGACCACCAAACAAACTGTCCACAAATGTATGCTTGACCTGCCTGCCATAGCCTAGACAATAGAAATAATCCTGATAATTACAAGTGTAATTTAAAAATGTCAAGGATCTGCCCCAAGCTGAGCTAACTTTAAAAGTGAAGACTTCTAATTTTTATTTACATTAGAAAAAGTCGTTCAGAACTGAAGATTGTGAAAAATTAGTTCCATTCTTTTGGTCAAGTATTTTTAAACATATTTTTCTGGCATAATATCCCTGACCTAAATTACCATTCAAGTTTCTGTCATAAGTTGTTGTTTTAAAACATATATAAGTATGCTCATTATATTTTAAGAAGAATCTATTACAGATTTAATTGAATAAAGTATTCAAGACAAAAAAAAAATAATTAAATAGATTTTAATAAATGCCTCCTTTAAAAAAAAAATATTCATCTAGTTTCATTTCTTGATTTGCCTACCTTTCACTCTTATCTTTGTTTCTTCGTCAACTTTCTTAGGGCTGGTAGTCTCTGATAGTTTGAAATACTTCAAGATAGAAATTTGGCCCCTCTAAAAGAGAATCATACAAAACATCATTATAGTTCTGGTGACATTTTATGTAGGGGAATCAACTTTGCTACAATACAACTGTTCTGAGAAAATTAAACCAAAAGAAAATTTGTGAACCCAAAAATGATTCTCACAATCGATGCACAATATCTAAAATTGCAATGTCTTCTTTTTAATATTGTCTTTCTTTAGGAGTGCTTTGAAGCTTTTTAGTTCTGCTTCTCCACAATTATTTTGCACATTGACAGAATAATACAGAGGTTAAAAAAAAGGGTATTCAATACTACATTTTAAGCAGACCTTGTGATCTATAGGGAAGATGATGTAAAGGTCATCTGTTTCTGTGGCCCAAGGTTAGCAAGGGTGTCATGTGGCCAGCACAATGACCAACCAACTTAACTTTTCCCCACCTAATGTCAGGTACCAATTAGAGCCAGGTGAACTCAGAGGCACCCTAAGATTTCAAAATTAAAAATTGTATCCCAGTCTTCTCCATGATTTGAACCCAGGACCTCCCATTTAGAAGCCAAGTGCTTTAACCCTCAGCCACCGGGCCTAATAATAAAAAACAAACAATTAGGTAAAAAAGAAAACAAAACAAAGACACTGTATCAATGATAGAAGTGTTTATCATATCACTCTGTAAAAGACTTTCAAATTAACAAAGGTTGCATCGTTCCAAAATGATCAAACTAAGAGACTATTTTCTTATTGTAATTATGCACACAAAAAAATAAAACAAAATGTACTTTTCCTTACTTTAATTTCTTCTGTTCTAATGGAGTCTATTAAATATCTGAGTAATTCATGACTGTCTTGTTGTTGGGAACCCTTGAAGCGTGGAGCTCTGAAAACAAAGAAAACATTCCTATCTCCTTTGCATCAACAGTAGAATCAAGGTATAACAAGCAATGTAAAGTAGAAAGACTATTAGAAATGAAACTTGAATGGATATTAGTTTATATGCCAACTTAAGAAATAAAAATTTAAAAAAAATCACAGTTATGTCTTGTCTACTTACTTCTTGCACACTTGAGTAAACAATGCTGTGGGGTTGACTGTTCCATTCTTGGTTGTTCCTCCTTTCATTTCTTGAACAAAATTTAACAATGCCAGAGTCACTGCCCCTGGATCACCAAACACAGTCTGAATACTAGGCTGTAATATTAGGAACAGAAACATTTTAACCATAAACAAAAATCTAAATTAAATACTTTACTTAACAATACCTTGCAGAGAATGGAAAGAATTATAATTACCATAGCTTTCAACTTATCTGCTGGGTCTTCTTGATGTTCATCTTCATCACTAGAGCTGCTCTCTGTGTCTAGTCCTAGTTCTTGACCAGGTATCGTACACACCCTGCCTGCTTTCGTACGATCTAGAAGTAATGACTCTAGACCTCGAGTCTGACATATAATCTATAATTTGTGGTAAAGAAAAAATCAATACATGGCAACTAGAGCTAAAAGATGTTTGGAAATTTTGTTTAAAACTATTCTATGTGCCCATCTGTACTATATGTTTACCTGCATAACAGCATTGAAGAAACAAGTATTGCCCAGATTGTTGAGACCCTGTTTGGAAATTAAGAAAAAAAAATTAGCAGATAAAGCTTTTTTTTTTATTCAGTTTAATTTTTAATTGGGTGCTATGTGGTTTTAACCTTTAAAGCCATCTTTTAGCCTGTATTAGCAGCAAAGCCTTACCTGACCTGTTTTCTCTTCATAAAAGCAAGAAATTAACATAATACATATAAATCAAACTAATTTAAATCTTTTTACCTTAACTTTCACGCAGGAAGTTGGTGTAACATTTTTAGCAGCCAGAGTATTCACTGGAAGTGGTACAGCTTCCCCGACTGGGCTATCTAAAGGTCGAACTTAAAAACATATAATAACATAAGCTTAGCATCAGGAAATATAGATATAATGTAACATTGCATCAAAAGTGTAGAAATAATTAACAGTATAATCTCAGCATGTACAAATGATCCCAATTTACTTTTATTTTATTTATACTAATCATAATATAAAAGAATCATGAAAAATACATATTATTAGCAAGTTGCGAAAATTGACATAGAAATGAGAACAGGGTTAAAAAATGCGTAATATGACCTGATCTTTCTGGATTATTTTTTTAGTTACTTTCTCTATACAAAAAAAAAAGTTCAAGAAATTTTAATGTACTATTTATTGCAATACAAATGTACCAGGTGACTGAAATTCCGGTTTTGTCACACCACACTGTTTCTGTAAGTAATCTATGCAAGGCTGAACTCTGCCACTAGCTGGGACTTGATCGTCACATATGTAACACCTAGCATTGAATAGTAAAAATGTTATTTTCTTATGCATTAGAAATGAAAAAAAAAAATGCTGTATCTTAAAAGCATTAAACATTCATTTGCTGCTATGGGAATTTGAAAGTCTTACCAGATAACCCATGTAGATAGGTTGACTGTAATACAATGTATGCCAGTGTGAGGGGTCTTGTAATGCTTCAGTGCATGTTTGTTGAGGGAATTTCTGTCGCAACCCTTAAACAATAGAACAATAACACTGAGCAAGTTTTAACAGACAAAAAATGAAGTAGTTAATTTGATAGATTTTTTAAAAAACAAATCTTTATTTATTGATCAAACAAGTATAGAACAAAAAAAATTCCAACCTAAGTGACTAGAGTAATGTTACAAACCTGATGACCACACTGTAAACAAATGCAAACAGTTGTGGCTGGAGCATCCATGTCATCTGTTTCTGTGGCTGCAACAGGACCCTCAATCACTCCACCAAACAGATCCCTGGAAGTTGTATTTGGAGCCTCTTTACTGCAGCTCTTGAATATTAAAACAAATAAGTGACACATTTGATTTAATACAAAGTTAATCCAATCTTTAAGACACACATTTATACATTATTAACTAATTTAATAACAATAATAATAATAATACAATCCTTCTTTATAGTTATAGTTATCTTATTCAAACTCAAATATGACTGTAGAGTTTGATCTTCACTTTGAAAAGCTGTTTATATTCAAGGCATAGATAGGCTCTGCCTATGCAATATTATTTTTATGTGGTTTGAGATTTTGGATTTTTTTTTTCTTTCCCATCAGTTATCTTCTTTGTTTCATAGCTGGAAACACATTAATGGCTACGTGTCAGCAGGAGCAATGAAGATGTTGTTGTTTTTTTTTCAGTTGATTTCACATAATTTAATTTCTAGTACTCTTTGAGAACTCAAAGGAATGTAAGTATACTTTAAAGAGGAGATGTGGTGGCTGAGTGGTAAAACACTTGGCTTCCAAACCAAGAGCTCCCAGATTTGAATCTCAGTGAAGACTGGCTATTTCTAATTTACCAAACTCTAATGGGTACCTGACATTACTTTGGGAAAGTAACGGCAGTTGGACATTGTGCTGGCCACATGACAACTTCATTAACCATCGGCCATAAAACATCTGCCCTATAGATCACAAGGTCTGAAAAAGGTACTTTACTTTACTTAATTCTTGAAAGGAGAATGGTTTTTCAAGTTAGTATGTATTCAATGTTTCTATGTTCAAAGGTTTACAATTGTGTTTTAGAGCCAGCTTTAATTTTTTTCACTGTCTGTTAAATGCCATAATGCTTGGACCGTGTGCTCTTGTAAAAATGTTAGTTTCCTTTTGTTTGTATTTATACAGATATCCATATTAATGTTTGTAAGTCATTCCAACATTACACAGCTTAGCTACTAACCCATAGTTTAAAAAAAAAGCGGTCCTACTGTTGTTTATAAATGAACCCAAGGGATAATGATCTAAAAATAGACTCACAGTGCACTCTCCTAATGTAACTGTTGATTTTGTAACAACTTTCCTCAGAGCAGCCAAATTGATAGCTTTTGTAACATGTGGACATCCACCTTGAGATTGAAAGGTTATCAAAATGAAAAAAAAGTTAAAAGACAATTTTTTTTTTTTTTTAATGCACTATTAATTTATAAATAGAAATGCTACCTAAACCATCTTCGCTTGATTCATCAGCTTCATTTTCTTTAGACTTGCGTATTCTGTGTTTTCTATTTTTACCCATGTTATAAGAAATTGATAGCTCAACTTCCTGTACTCTCATTAGTTATGTAGATCTGAGGAAAAAATAGGAGCAGATCTTCAATAGCAAGCACCAATTTATCAATTATAAAAAACAACAACGTAGCAATACTAAATAAAAACATTTGTTATTCACAGCACAGCTTAATATGGCCACATAAAGATACAATCATTTTGGCCTTAACATGCTAGCCCATTTACATGTTCCATATTTTACAGAATGGGATATGTAACAAAGTTCTAATTATGATTCAGCTTCTATTGTGTGCACTCTTTCAATGCATTTTGTCATTGCACTTGCACCACCTGCTAAGAGGTATCACTTTCTAATTACTTCTGATAATATAAGATGTGTATTGTTATATTTCATGAAACCATTACAGTACCAGCAGTGTCAAAGATGTGAAATTAGCTTCTATATAAAATCAATATTCTAAAAATATATGAATGCACGTCAATTATTTCTTGTTGCTGATTTATGATGCAGAAAGTCGAGGGTTCAATTTTGTCCATTGGCTCAAGCATAAAATTAAATTTATACAGCACTATTTATCATCATCCACTACAACCCATGGAGGGCACTGGCATGCTTCAACACTTCTTTCCACTCAGATCTATCCTGAGATTTTTGTCTCCATGACCAGCAGTTGTAGAGCTTCATCCACCTGCATTTTGATGTTTGTCAGTAAACAATCTTTGCTCCTCTGTTCTCTGACATTTTTTTGAGGTGATCTACCCAGCTTAATATGTTATTTTTATTTCTGTCACTATAAAGGGGGTCTTCTTATACTGGTATATCACTTGGTTGGTGTAAGCAGGTCAACCAAATCTCTTGTACATAACATCAGTATCACCCGATTCATCACTGAAAAGGTTTGTCCTCACATCATCATCACATGATTCAGACTAAACAGCTTGCCACATTGATTTTGTTGGTGAACTTTTAAATAACTCTTGCTGTTAACCATAGTTCTGGCACAAACAGTAGTCACTCCCACTAATTTCTCCTAAGAAAGAGACAGATCCTCTGTGATGGTTGAAACTTCTTTGACATGACTTCTCTAATAGTGGTCCCATGCATGCTCCTAACTACTGATTTTTTACCGAATAAATACCAAGATTTTAAGTGGTATCAGATATGTCAGTAGACTAGTTAGAGGCAATAAAAAAAACATTTTGAAATCTGTTTCGTTTGTCACTTATCAATGGAGTCATTTACCAATACATTTCACTCCTCTTATAATTGTCATGAAAAAGGTTGACAGCTTTGACAGAATTCTTCTTTTCTGGACATGTTTCTTCCATCATTGCTAGCAAGCACTTTTTTTTATAAATTCGCCGTCGGAAAATGGCCTCATGACTCTACATACAGTATAAGCAACTCTGTAGCTTGCTAGTCTTACAGCTGAGTCATTTTTTTGTCTCTTTTTGGTAAATATTCTTAACAATCCTCCACTCTAATAATCAAGTCTCAAATAAAGAAAAATGCCTTATTTGGATGTGTTTGGTTTTATAAAGCTGTTTAAAAAAATCATTCTTTCTTTATAAAAAAAATATGTTAGCTTATTATCAGCATCTCTCCATTTATCCTAATGTAGGGAAAGAATTTTTTTAACTTTTTTTTTTTTGAGAGGGAATTTTTTCACTTTGTGCTGTTGTTTCAGCGAGCCAGATGGAATCATGTCAAGGGTTGAATGTGGCCCAAGGGCCGAATATTGGGCATCAATGTTCTAGGTTACTTTTTAACTCAAAATTGTATAACTGTTTTAGTGTATTGTAAATAAAAGCAAAGTCAGTAGAGTACTAGATTAGCAATAAAAAGTTAACTCAAACCCTCCGCCACCACCTAATTTCCTTTAAGTTCATAAAGCCTTAAAGCCAGTGTCCTTAATTTATTCAGTCATATACAAAGCTGAGCCTAAAATCTCATTAAATAGTAAATGTCAAGACAATGTAATAGATTTACTAGGGACCTGCGAATATTCGATATTCGATTCGAATTTCGAATATTAAAAGAATATTCGAATTCGATTCGAAATTATTTTAAATTTTCGAATGTTCGAATATTTTCAAAAAAAGTAATGCTTTTTTTTGTGGATAATTCAAGCTCGGTTTTGGTGTGCAACTTTCAATCAATGCTGCTTTAGATGCTCAAAAAATCATTCAGAACCTAATCAGTCATGTTCACAGGATTGCTGGCTTTTATTCATTCATCAACTGTTGGTCAAACTATGTTGTCCAAATATCAAACTGATCAAGGAATGAAGGAATAATCAAAGCCTCCTTTAGATGTTATTACTAGTTTCAATAGTACATATTATTTGCTGGAATGGATTGACCAAAACTCTGTTCCTGTCTCTCTTGCACTTGTAGAATGTGGTGTTAAAAAGAAATGTGCAAGAAATCCACCAAAACCATTAACACAAACTTTACAAGATACTCTGAAAGCTTCTCTTCCAATTCTAAGACCAACAGCAGAAGCAACAACAGTTTTGAGTGCTGATTCCAATGTCAGCATAAGTTTGATCTATCCTTGCATTTTTACATTGAAGGAAGAGTTAGTGTCCAAATCACCAACAGGTCTCCAACAATTTTGAGATGAGCTATTGAAACAACTTGGAGCAAGATTTGATTTGACAATGGATCATCTCCTGGCAGCCACATTCATTGATCCAAGATTTAAACACTACTTATTTTCAGAAGCTGAAACTAAAAAAGCTATCTTATTTGTAGAGACAATATTGGCTAACTCTGACGGAAGCAAAATTGGCAAAAATTCTGATGAATTGCCACGTGAAAGTCTTGTTCAAGACAGGAATAGGGGAAGCCTTATGGATTCAATGTTCAAGAAAGTGCATGATGCTCAAGGAGATACCAGAATCAACAAAATTTCCACCATTTCTGAGCAAATTAAGGATGAAGTCAGTTTGTATTCGAAGCAAGCAGTTGTAAATCGAAACATTTTAAAAGTATTAATATTTTTCCACTTTTGGCCAGAGCAGCTAGGAATTTGCTTGTAATTCAGGCAACAAATTGTTCATAAGAAAGAGTTAATTCATTAGGAGGACAAATTATTACTGACCATCGTCACAATCTCTCGGAAAATAATGCTGAAACTTTGATTTGGGCCAAAATAAATAAAGATCTACTTTTTTAAAACGCGAGGGCGCGGTGGTTGAGCGGTAAAGCGTTTGGCTTCCGTACTGGATCCCGGGTTCGAATCCTGGTGAAGACAGAGATTTTTATTTCGGGATTTTCGGGCGCCCTTGAGTCTACCCAGCTCTAACGGGTACCTGACATTAGTTGGGGAAAAGTAAAGGTGGTTGGTCGTTGTGCTGGCCACATGACACCCTCGTTAACCGTAGGCCACAGAATCAGATGACCTTTACATCATCTGCCCTATAGGCAACAAGGTCTGAAAGGGGGAACTTTTTTTTTAAACGCCGCTTTGCAATTTAATTATTGCTAACATTTTAATGTGTTTCAGTATAAATAAACATAATATAATAAAAATTTTGAAGTTCAAGTTTTATTTTGCACTTGTTGGTTGTCAAGTTTTTTCAAGAATATTCGATTCGAATTCGATTCGAAATTCGAATATTTTCTGATATTCGATTCGATATTCGATTCGAAAAAAATTTCCTGATTCGCAGGTCCCTAAGATTTACTTAAGTAGAATTTTCACTAAATAGATACTACTTGTATAAGTTATAGCCTATCCACTAATCTAGTAAGACCTAGAAATAATAATAATAAAGTAACATCTAGACATTTTTTAAGATTCATGTTTCCTCTATGAACACTGTTATTGTCTATCAATTACTTACATTGAAAAATCCAACCACTGATCCAGCCTCAAAAGTTCTGAAAGAAGAACATTTTGTATGAAATGTTTAATTTCAAGTCTAAGGCTAAGGATTATCTTTAACATGATTACTTGAACTAGATTCATCTACATCTCTAAACTCTAGCTAGATCTATGATTAAAGCTCTCTAGGTACTTTAGTTAACATATTAATACTGTAGTAGTGTAGTGGTATAGATCTAGATCTAGTACCGTAGTTCTATTGTCTAGAGATGAGTAGATCTATCAACACATACTTGATAGTAATAATAATAATAACATTATATTATAATGATAATACCAAGTTTAGTAATTAAGTTTTAAGTTAAAGTAACATACACACTGTGAAACACTGAGATTGAGTAACGAGTCAATGAGTTGAAAGAAGAGTCAGTAGAGACAAGTTTAGAGAGTTATAGTTATACTTAGACGACTCAGTCTATAAGTTATATAGACACACATTCACATGACATATTTATTTAATTGTATAATTTTTTTTTTAACTTAACTGACTTAAGTAAATGACTAAGCAGTAATAGGTCACTGAGTAACTAAGTAACTTTCTTTAAATTTAAAGTCAGTAACCCAATAGATCTAAGTCTAAGTTATTTGACTTATTATAAAATTAAATTATTAATTCATAATAACAATGAATAACATTAATAACAACAGCTAATATTAATAAAAATAATAAAATAAGACTAGATCATCTATTCTAGTGTAGATCTAATCTAGATATAGAGTAAAGTGCGAAGTTCGAGCAGCCCTAATTTGTCGAGAGGTTCGAGCAGTTCACTTTTTATTGCTTAAACTTTTTTATTTGAATGTTTACCAAATAACTACTATATTGCTACTGCGCATGCACCTTTTTCTTCACTTCCGACACATAATATTTCCTTTTCCTTGTTAAGGCTAAGTTCATGGTGAGATCAAACTCAGGAGGTGTGGAATGCTTCTTTTTTACTACCCGGTAGTGAAGGAACTGGGTAATGGGATTAAGGCTATTTTTAAGTCAGATGGCTCATCAGATTAAAAAGACTATTTAAAGTTGTGGAGGGTGGGAAATGGTGCAATGGATAGTGTTCTTATGCTAGAATAAGAAGAAAATGACTTTATCTTGAAAATTAAATATTTAAACATGTTTTTAGATTTTTTTTCTTTGATCTGTTCGAACCTTCCAACAACCCGATCGAGCTTACTAACTGGGGAAAAATCTGTTCGAGGAAAAGTACGCCAGGCGATACCTACTCTACACCTCTTTGACCTCGTATTTAATTTTAACTAAACCTAGTGATACATTAAATCCAAATTATTTTTATAGAAAAAAGGACGAGTAATTCAGAGATGCCATCAGTTTTTTCATAGGTCAGACCGTTACGGTGTTATAAAAATCCAAACGTGAAAATTGCTTTATCGGCCTTAATCCTTTCGAGGTTCGCACTTTACTATAGATCTAGAGTAGATTCTTATATCTTGAACACCCATTTCGGGAACTAGGTCAAATTTTTATTTTATTTTTTTATTTGGTGAAGGTTTAACTTACAAAAAAACTGAAAGCAGATTCTTATTCTGCAACTAAAGGACAAAAAAATAGATGTGTTCCTTTGTATTACTACCAATAGTCAAGATATTATAAATTTTAAAATAAAGTAGGTCACTTCATGCACCTCTTTTGAACGCAGTTTTTGGGCTTTCTCCTCCAGTTGAACAGTGAGCACCGGCATTGAATACCACTATTAGATGTAATTGCTAATAAATTATATCTAATAAATATTTATTCATCCCTTATATATGGCATTATGGGTAGGGGAATTGCCCGGGGAGGTTAAAACAACAGCTTTACATACATGGTTACAGAGAATCTTAAAAACTGCCATATTCTTTGGAAAGACGGGTCGGAACAAAAATACTGGAACTTATCTAAAATTAAACACGCCCAGTTCCGAAACACCGTTTTTAGCTCCAAACATAAAAACAAATGAATTACAAACAAAAAAAGAGACCCGTTCAAGGCAGGTGAATCCGATGGAGTGTTCAAGATATAAGAACCTCCTGTATTGACCTATATATACTCTATAGATCTAATTCTAACTTTTGTGTGTATCATAATGATAATCATTAAAACTTAACTGTCTTAACTATAACTTATAACAGAACAACAACACACACAAGTGTCACAAGTCAAGCCAGGCTTACATTTGATTAAGGAAAACGATTAAAAATGATCATAATCAAGATCTATTACATTTAGATAGAGACTCTATATGTGGATATAAACTAGATTTAGATCTATCTAAAACGGAAAGTAATCATAGATCTATTTTAGATCTAAGTCTAGGTCAGATCTATTCTTGATTCTAGATCTAGTCTCTACTTGGAAAACATCATCATGGAGGAAATTGTGCACACCTGTGATTGTCGCAAATAGTTCCAGTTTTTGTCATATTTTCCCTTAGATTTCTAATTTAAATGTGGAAAATGTAATTATTTTAAAAACGTAGATAGATCTACTTTATGTCTATATTATGTTTTATTATAATAAAGAACATTTTAGACTATTTATAATTTTCATTGCGACTTACACTCTTTTAAAGGTGAACAGACAAAACTACAGTTGTCAATGTATACAGAGTGCCCGTTTCCGGTTATCAAAATAGCTCTATGTCGTCTATGATATGCATATGATATACATATAGTAATACTAGTAATACTAATAGTTATACTTATAGATCTACAATGTAGTAGATCTAACTAGTTACTAACTAGTTTACTAGTATAGATCTAGTAATCTAGAAAGATACATTACTTACTTACTCGTTACTATCTAGAAGTTATCTACTAGATCTAGTGACTAGTCTAGGTCTCTAGGTTATCCTCCTAGCCTAGTCCTAGTCTATATTTATATTATATATTTATAATATAATAATATTATAATATAGTGTATTCAGTACTGTTATATAGACACAGTATAGACAGTCTATAGTTCTAGACTATAGTCTATTATCTATATCTATTTTCTATATTATAATCTGGATCTCAATTAAATTATAATTATTATATTTTTTATTATAATAATTATATTGTATATTCATAATTCATATATTGTTTTTTTCTGCCCAATTTTGAATTACGACAATTACGTGCTTATAACTATTTAATAAGTCAAGTTAAGTTATTAGTTAATCATAATTATAAAGATAATTTTCTAATTTTTTTTTCAAAGTAGATTAGATCTAGAACTTAACAAGCTGCAGCCAAGTAAAAAAAAATAAATATGGCTAGTGCTATTCCTTTCGTAGACTACAAAATAAAACAACGAAAAGTGCTACTGTTTTCCAAAACATTTTCTCCAGAATCTTCAATGGTAAAGTCTATTCTAAGTCAATACAGTTTATCAGACAAAGACTATGAAATTGTGGAAATTGAAAAACGACAAGATTGTGTGCAAATTGAAAATTATTTTCAGTTTTTATGTCTAGAAGATTCAAGAGCAGTAAGTTTGATGTTAATGCTCAAATATACATTATTAAATTATAATTTTATTATAAGCTACTTACTTTTTACTATTGTTATTGGATATTCTAATTCGCTTAATGAATATTTTAAATCACTAAAGCCATTGCTGTCATTATTATTATTTTAATAATGAATCACATGTCAAAAATTACTTTTTGTAATATCTGTACTTTTGTAATAAAACAGACCTTTAAGTGTAGGTCTTATTTCATAATCATATCCTCTGACCTCTGATAGTCAAAGACATGATATAAGTGATTAAGAAGAAATTAATATTTGGCAGATTAATTTATAAAATACAGATGTTACTAGTACTTCAAATTACATCCTACATGTATATATGTTTCAATCTAGTTAAGCATGTTAATCGTACTACTATAAATTACCCTAAAATGATGAGCTTTTGGCTTAGTAATTATCTTATTTGTAATCTCTGCAAGATTAAGTGTTTCTGGCTGTTGAAGCTGTGAGCCAGGGTAAAAAAAATTCTTTAGATCAGATATGGTCCACAGTATATAATAAGGTTTGTCCGAGTCCAAAGATTAACGAGGAATGCAGTATTTCCTGTGGCCACGCAGCCCCAACTGTGATCAACATATTTAGCCACATCCAGCACAATAGTGAATGACAAAATATCTGTACTATTCTTAAATGCACTGTGTGAGTGAATTCACCAGAATAAGTAGTCTAAATAGTACAACAAAAGGTTTTAGTTGTAGACCCTAGTAGATTAAATATCTTTAGCTTATCCAGCTTGAAACCCTGTATAAACCAGAAAGAAATGGATGGTTGTTAAGTATTCTACATAACATTTTTTTAGTTAACAATGAATCAAGTTGTGGGCTGCTGAACTGCATTCCACCGTGTCCTGTGGAAACTTGGTGTATATTTTCCTCTTCCAACACAATAATGTCTTAAGTATTTTCTATGTTATGTTCAAATAAAATAAATGAAACAAAGAGAAGGCACACTTCTTAGTTTTTCATTGTAATTTTATGTTGGCAGGTTCCACAACTATTTATAGATGGACACTATATTGGTGGAGCTAAACAAATCAACCTTTTGCAAAAATCTGGAGAGCTTAAGAAAATTTTAAAAGAAGCCTATGCCCTGGACTGACATATTTAGAATGCAATTTGCGCCAAAGAAAAAATTTAAATACCTTAACATTTTTTGTAATATTAGTAAAAAAAAAACAACTATTAATTGGCATGTTATTATTGTAATTTAATGTAAATACTAACATGTGATTATTTAGTGTTTCTTGTCAGATAAACAAAATATGTATATAGTCGTCTGTGTTAAGATTTAAAGAAAAACATTATTTTATTTATATATTTTATGTGAATAAAAAATGTAAATCAATATTTAGTATTTTTTAAAATGTATGCCATTTATTACTGTGGTACCTGTTAATAAACCTTGAAACTGAATTTGTATTTTAACAAAATTTGGTATGAAGATTATTTGTATTTCAATGTCAACAAAATAAGAGGGATATTAACTAGAGTAAATTAGTTAAAACTTGAACATTAAAAGATATAAGCTTATGTTTTCAGCTTTTTGTTGTTGTTTTTTTTGCACATGTTTAACTTGATGCCATTTTGCTCCTTAGAAAAACAAAAACAAATTATGTATGGTAACATATATTATCTTGTAATGTATGCTGTTTAAGTTAAAATACTAACTGTATAATTTTCCTGTTCAAATATTAAGTACAGCAGGTCATAAAGAGACACTACTGCTTAATTTAAACAAATGTTGGTCCTAGCAAGGGTCCTTAAATTATTGTATACAGATATAACTCACTTGTAAATATGCTGAATAAGTCTTACAGTTTCAATCTAAGTGACAAATAAAAGCAATTAGTTGGTTGTTAATAACATTTATTAAGCCCAAGACAGACTACTCTACCTTGATCCATTTGAGCATCAGTTATTTTTATACACATTATTTCTCCCACTTCCCATTCTGGATCATGTTTAAACTTTGCATATTTATTAATTGTCAATGGTAACTGATGTTATCTGTTACCTATCCCTTAGTCTGTGGACCGTTAGGGCACCAAGCAATACCTGTAGACTGTCTTTTTCCATTCCTCTCTATCCTTTGCCTTGTTTAGAACCTCTTTCAGTGGCAGGCCCACCCATTCTTTTATGTTGTCCTCCCACTGCTTTCTCTGTCTGCCTCTTCTTCTTTTTCTTGGTACTGTTCCCTGTAGGAAGGTCTTTGCGAGCCCACATAGATCAAGGGTAAAAAAATCAATTAGTCCTAATTAATTTTGCTTTATGAAGAGACATTAGAGCTTACTAAGCTAAGGGAAGATATGCTTTGTGTACAGAATTAGGTAATTCCCTAACATTTTAAAACTAACAACAGACTATAAAACCTACTTTTATAAGTACTTGGATAACTCAATAATTTGCCTACCATTGTAGAGGAGTTCGAATTAAGATTCAAGCACTTTTTCATTTTTGAAAAGGCAGCACAGATGCCTCACCTTCATTACTCACAAAAGTGAGAGTTGAGTCAAGCAATAACAATTAATACAAAAAAAATATTGCACACAATTATTACTGTTGTTGTTTATTTTTAGTCTCGATTTACTAAACAAAATTAATGACAAGATTTATTCAAAACAACTGACGCAATATTACTTAAAATGAGAAAAACATTTAAAATACTTTAAAAAAAAAACAATACCTTCTTTATACAACTTATAGAGTAACTGTTACTTTGTCTTAATAATTAATGAATGATAGATTAAACAAACATGAAAGTAACTTTTTTTAACGGATCTAGATCTATTATTCTATGTCTAGATCTCTAGCCTAATTTTTTCATTTTTTATTTGAAAAACTTAAAACGTCAACTTCCCCTGTGTGACCAAGGACATAGTAATTCTTTTTTTTTCAGCAATATACCAGTACATCAATTGTTAAATTTCTAGAAAATCATTACAGCTGTTTTTGTGATAAGCATCCAGGTTCCATTTTATTATTTACTCATTTAATCCTTAATTAATTAAAATGTCATTTAATTTTCATGAAATAGTATTCAAAAGGCTTATAACATTATTGTTCTTAGACTTGTATCAACAAGAAAAAAATATATTTTTTAAAACAAAGCTTATATTAAGTGTAGTTGTATCAATTTATGAATTAGTTTGGATCAGCCATGCAATTAAATTTGTAATAGATTAACAATAATAAATCTTTGTGATTACAAATATTTGTACCAATTGTTTCTGTTTGGCGCTATTTCATGCTTTTAGCTTTCTTAATGCACTATGATCCTATCACTATCAAAATTTCAGTTTCATCCAAGATTGATTGCGGGAGAAATAATGTGTACAAACCTTTTACCAGACATACAGAGCGAGTTAATATTAGCTTATTAAAATGTACAGGTCAACCTTCTTTAAAAACCTTTTCTTAAAAGGCCATAGCTTTTGGGTGTGTGTGAATGTATAATATTGCTACTTAGCTATAAAGTGAAGACAGTCTATATGTACACATAATTTAAGTTTGTATTCATTGAATAATAATTTTATTGTATACAAATTTAAACTCACAAATGTATTTATCTATTTATACATAAATATTTATGTAGAGTATAATAAATTTATTATAAATAGAACAGCAAGCATACTAACATAAAATTAAAACATAATATTGGCACTTAATTAATAATTAACCAAAGAAAAACAAAATAAAGAATTATCTAACAAGGTTTTTATACTTATCAAAAAATCTTTCATTTTAGACAAAAATTTCATTGAATCAATTAAATAAACTCTAAGTATATGCAAGTTGCAACCATACTAGAGCAAATACAGTACATTGTAGCTGTTACAAATTTAATGAAGTTAATTAATATTTTTAGAAAATGTTTCTATATGCAGATGTCAAAATTCATATATTACATTTATTATATTTATTTTTTTTATTTATTTTTTTTTTGCAAAACATACAATTTCAAAAAAAAGATGATTCTGACCAAAATTATTTTAGAGCGCAGACAATTGCATATGAAACTTTTAGAGGAGAAATGATTATTATGTGTGTCACCTTAGTTTCAGGGATGTATGCCAATACCCATAAAATTGTTTCACATTATAGACAATTATTGCACTTTCTAAGTGTTTATAAAAATACAGTTAATTTAGGCTGGGTTAGACTCAAAGGATTGACATGGTGCTCTACTAAACATAATAATGTATTGTGGTTACATGTTTAAAAACAAAAACATCTCTGTATAGCAGGATTTCCTCTAAGATTCTTCAACAGGCCTTGCTACCCGGAATGTGATGTTGATTCTAGGTCCTCGATCATGATATTCTTTAGGCACTCGATGCTAAATTGTAATAACAAAGTTTTGAGAAAAAAAGTAAATTGTATTTTTTTTTGCTGTTTTTTTTTTTACAACAAATTTACAATTATTTTTTTATATAATAATAAGAGATAAAAATATTATATTTTAAAAATGTTTTACTAATATGTTAAAAGCCATAAAATATTAGAAAATTCTTCAATATGACAATTTAAATACAAAAAGAAACTATAGTTTCAACAATTATTTAGGAATCTTACATTAGATAAAAATACTTTACTTTGTTCAAATGTTACTTCTAACAAAAAGGCTCTTCTTAGAGTTGAAATAATAGTGAGATATGTACATAAAAGGAAAAAATTACAATTTTTCAAGCTTATTTTAATATCAACATATTTAAACACACCTGCCAGTCTAACTGTGTACACCCCTCCATAATGAGCAAGGCACCACTCCTAAGGGGAATTCTTATCACTTGACTGTATGTGTAGTCTCTCTCACCAGATTCATTCTAGTAAATAGTTAATGAATGTGGGAAAATATTTGAAACAATTTAAACTTAAGTACACATATGCTGACTATCATTACAAAAGGACACTAGGACACTTACCAAAGGGGGCTTCTTTCTTAATTCAAACACTCTCTCATCTCCAAAAGACAATGAGGCAATAACAGGTTTTTTCCCCATAATAGGCTCATCGTCTGTATGCCATCCAATGCTGTCATGACCATCTCTGTACAGATTAGCAGCTAGAGAGTTAAACTCAATTCCTGTTACTTCTATGAGCTGTTCTTTTAATTCCTTAAGTGCTTTTGGCCATTCCTAAAATTATTTTTAAAATCATAGGAAAGAAAAACATTTAGTGCTCCTTAATAAAAAGGTGAAAAGTACCCTTCACTACAGCAGGCTTTAAAAATATCTTTATATGCTGTGTCTCCTGACATCAAAATATCTTTATATGCTGTGTCTCCTGACATCAAACTAAAACATCATCTTTTTATGAATTTTCGTCTGATATATTCTCCAGCATTGAAAAATAAATTCCAATAAGGGAAGCACCGGAAAGTAGCTCCAGCAGAATATTCTGCCATTTTTTACTATCGAGCCATATTCAGCTCCTGCTCCTGCTGAATATCACTGCAAGATAGTTTTTTGCCGGATTGTATAAAGTACACATTTCAATTAATATTTATTAAGTGGATGTCATTTCATTAATGTCTGTTATGTAATGTATTTAAGTTTATATTTATAATGTGCTTAAAAAAAATGAATAAGCACCAAATAATGGGTAATGAGGAAATTATGATGCCAACGCAATGATCATCCTTGCCCCCCCTTTTGGCCTTATGTTACCCTTGCAGGGTTAAAAAGTCTAAGGTATGTAACCTCGTCAGGATTTCAAATTGAGATACTTGAACTTGTGCAATTAATTTTATATGTCTAAAGAAAAATAAACAAATTTTTTTTTGCAAGTTGTACAAACAAAAATTGAAATGAAATACAAATACATTCACAAAGACCCTTAAAAATGTCAACTTACTGATGTGTTAGCTTCAACAGTGATCCCAGAATATGTGTATGGCAAGTCACTATACCATTGAGTCAGGCGGGGCTGAATGGCACGTACTCCATTGTGTATGTCATATCTTTGATGCCACTCTATTGAATCATACAGTTCTGCAAAGATGGCCTCACTTCTAGAAAATTCTATGAATTGTGGAAAGTATCTCAATCTAAAAAAAAAAAATGTTTTGTTTACTCAAATTAGTGTAATTAGTTTAATCTGCAGGTCAAATGACAGGGACTACTTTTGTTACAAGATCTTCTTCATGAATTGCCTACCTTGATAATCCAGACGGCTCAGTGCTGATATCATAAACACCAGGCTTTCTGAATAGATAAACATTGTCAAGCATGAAGAATTTTTTATAATTAAAGATGTGAAAGAAAAATGTGTTGTTTTTTTTTTTTTACAAAGCTTAAATCAACTCACTCTGTTTGTCTGTATGGTACAAATTTTGATCACATTATTTCTCCCACTTTCTGTTCTCAGATCAAGTTGAATCTTTGCACAATTATTCCTTGTTCCTAAGAAAGGAATCAATACAAAATTTACCAATTAGTTACATAAATAGTGTTAATTTATATATATATATATCAAAAAGGAAATAAATCTTATATTTAAATCCATATTTACAGCCCCATATATATGTATATGTCTATATATATGGATTTATTTTCCTTAGATAAGCCCCTTATTATTATTTTTTCTTTCAATTTTGCTTGTTGTCAATTACAGTTGCATTGCTTTCAAATTAAAATAACAGCTTTCCCCCAAACCTTTCCAACTTTATTTAAAAATGTTTTTTTGAGAAAATTTCCGAATTCAAAAAAATCTATACCTTAATTTTATTTTTACATCCAGGGAGAATGTACAACCATAAAGCATCCATGAAAAAAAAAACAAAGAGACAAAAAAAAAAGATAAGACCCCTCTTTGAAAGATTATTGTGTATCTGAATAGCATATTCAGATTATGAACTCCTAAAAAAAATATATGGCCCCTGAAAGAGACAGGCACTAGGTACCACATTTGAGACCTAACGAAAAGCATTTAAAACAAAGGGTGAAAGACAAGAAGAAAACTTAAATAGACCATTGGCAGAAAACGGCTTTATCTGAATGAAATGCAGAAAAATATGCAGTCACAATGGCAGTCACAGAAAACACTGCACTCATCCTTAATCTTTGAAATCGAAGAGATTGCCATTATTATTTAATCAGCATGAAATGATTGGCCATGCTTAGAGGTCAGTTAAAATGCAGAATAGAAGAAAACAAAAACTCTTTAGGCAGCTTATAGTTATTCTCTTGTACTTACAAAATAACTTGATCTTCAGGCTTAACTTTCATTTCCTGCAACAATAAAATGTACATGAAAACAAAAGTACTTTTGTTATTTCACAAAAAAATGACTGTTGCACAAAACAGTACAAAACATATTGCTAGCTACATTTCTCAATTAACCAATGTAGTTGAGTAATTTTTTGTTTGTTTGTGGTTTAATTTTAATTTTCTTTTATAAAGGGGATATAATAATGTTACATATTTCTGAATCTTGTGGCTAAAATGTACTAGTAGACACACAAATAAAAACACTGCAAAGAACTTGATAACTCAACTTTCAGCTTCATATAACTTTACTCACTATTAACTCTAATAATTCGTCACAACATGTAAAGTAGAAGACAGCACAATATCTGATTGTTAATAGTTCGTTACACTTCGTTGCAGTTAATGTTTTCTCAACTTGTATAGAGCCGTATTCAATTACACAAATTAGAGCCTTACACGTCTTACATAGACTGTATCGACTGTAATGGCTCAAGTTCACTGTAGTTCGTTTTCGTTAACTCTTTCCTAGTTAACTTGAATCGAATAAACACATCTCTCTTCTACTGTCTCGCATAGTAGATCACAGTTACAATCACTTTACTCAACACTTTTAACATTTACTCTCTAGTTTTTATCGAGTCCCTAATTACTCCTCGAATATCGCAAACACACACTAGTCTCTTCTGCTAACAACACGGGAGAACATGTCACATCCAGTCTTTGTTTATAGGCATAGATTCCAGAAATAGACTCGCTGCTGTATCGTGTCAACTCGCCGGGGTCACAAGTTGACCTCTACCTATCACTGTTCACTTGTAACAATAATAAGAAAACAATCATTTTCTAAACTGCAGGAAAGTTTTCAGCACCACTAAATCTGCATTGAGTTTTGTGTTTAGAAAATATAATTATAAAACTAAAATAAAATTGTTTCATTTCTATGTTGACCATATTTAGTTTTTTTTTATTTTTCAACACTTGTACATTCATCTTATTTTAAAAACCAAAAGTCTGATGATTCATATATGTAGATAAAAAGGTTAAAAGTTTGAAAAATGACAAATTTAAATGGGAGAATACTGGTCACAAAATAATTATTTTAGGTCTCTTTTGTCCTTTTTTTAAATACCACTCCCCTTGTACAAATTTTTTATAATTTTTTTTTTTTGTTCATTGGATGGTATTTATCCTTTTTTTTTTAAACACATTAATACTTGGAACAGCTTCAGAAATATAAAAGTAAATGCCATTTACAGTAATTTATTGTAACTAGAGTGTGACACTTCTGGTTAACACACAAGAGTATGACACTAATATTTGAATACATTTTAGATCTTTTTTCTGTATTGGCTATTAATAAAAATATTCTCACCTCTTCAGGATCCTCAAAGACATATTTTGACTTCGGAACTACTTGATCTATATTTTTACCAAGCCAGATTGGTGCCTTCATCTTTTCTTTCTGAGATATAGCATTGTTCATTGGAAGTTTATCCCCTTTTTTGCCGCAAGCAATGTCTGAAGAAGATACAGCTGTTGCACTACTTTTCAATCTACTAGAAGCAGCATTGGAAGTTGCAGCCCATCCTCCTTGTACACGTGACCTTCTCTGAGTTCCCGTATTCATATTCCTAATTTATTCTTGAACATAAGCTATGATTTTATTTTTTAAAAAAGGTCAATACCTATATGTAATCAGTATGCATCATACTGTTATATATATTGTTGGTGCATAACTATTTAATTTTTTAAAAATATTGTTAAGACTACTGATAGTGTTTCCATTAACAATGAGATGTTGAAAGAAATTGGATGTCACAGTAAAGAAAAAAAATAAATTTTTAACTAAGGTTAGAAGATATTTTCAAAGTTTTATCCAAATATATTTGTTGAGACTACAATGAAAGAAAGCTATAAAAAAAATATTTTCTCAAGCCTTTCATTTAAATGTTAGCAGAAACTTCAGTAACAGTACAGAAATAAAATGTTTGACATCTGAAAATAAAAAAAGATCAATGATTTAAATCTTAATACAGATTATACAGAATTTATAAAAGAAAACTGATGAGTCTCATGGGATTCTGATGTCATTAGTGGTATGGGTTTATTTTTAGCATAAGATTGTTAAAAGACCTATACCTAGTAGACATACTAATCTTGTGTCAGTTCAGTGACAAGCTAAATAATAACATTTAACATTTGCACAAAGGCTTAACACGTGGTCGAGAGGCTAAGTGCAGCTTGAGCTTGGCTACCTAGAAGGGGGCTCGAGGTTCGACACCCGACTCGGGCAGAGTTGTGTTTACTGAGCGCCCAAAGGCAGCACGGTAAACCAACTCCTAGATACCCCCTCCCCACCACTGGTCCACAAATGAGATTGGACCAAAGCGCTCTGAGCATACTAGCGCTCTGAGCATACTATAAGCATGAAAGTTTCGCTATATAAAAGCTATAATAATAATTTAGGGCTCTCATAGCAATGTATTCAAACTATGGTGCATACTGCCCATAAGTAAAACTAAAAAGATTATTACATTAGAGCACTTTTCTAGATGCAGCCCTTCAAAGTATCAAATGGAGTAAAACAAGACTGTGTCCTAGCATCCACATTGTTCAGTATTATGTTCTTTGCTATGCTGACAGATGCATTCACAAATAGAGCAAATAACAGGATAAATATAACATATAGATTTGATGATGGCCTACACAATCTGAGGTGGCTCAAAGCAAAATCAAAAACATCACCAGTAGTCAGGGACCTGCTATTTGCTGATGAATGTGCCCTAAATACCTGCTCTGAAAATGATCTACAGAGCATCATCATTGACTTTTCAAGAGCATGTTCAGACTTTGGCCTCACTATAAATACAAAAAAAAGACTTATATTTGCCTACTCCAGGTAAAGCCCACTTGGATTCAAGCATCAAGATAAATAGACATGATATAAATGCAGTGAACAGATTCCCATGTATTGGCAGTAGACTCTCCAGAAACAGAAAGATCGATAATGAAATCTGTCTAAAAATGTCTGGAACAGAAGAGGTATCATCAAAAACACAAAGCTAGGGGAATATCAAGCTGTCATCCTCCCTACATTGCTCTTGCTGAAACATGGACACTATATAGAAAACCTGCAAAAAAAAAAAGAACCACTTCCACATGACCTGTCTCAGAAAAATACTGAATGTTAAATGGCAAGAAAGAATACAAGATACTTAAGTTCTTCCAAGAGTGGGCCTGTCAAGCATCCACACAATCCTGATGCAGTCCCAGCAGCGATGGAAAGGACAGATCTGCAGTATGGAAGACAGTTGCATCCCTAAACAACTTCTGTATGAGATTAAGGGAAGGAAAGGGCCAGGGGCGTAGCTAAGGGTTCAGGGGCCGGGGGGGGGGGGGATCGACCCCTTCGGGGCCCCTAGCATTTTGGCATTCGACATATGACATGACATAATGTAAAAAAAAATATATAAGCCCAAGATCAAATTGGTTCAGTATATCAGTAAACTTAACAAAAAAAATATCATTAAGACTCTTTTAATAAATAATACCGTTGTTTATTCGCTTAATAATACACACATGACAAATCTCAATTCATATTTCTTCACGTCGTGCATTCTGTGCAGGAAAGACATCTATAGCATTATCTACATCGATACTTTCTAGTATTTGTGACTTCACTGACATTAAAGCCATGATAAGCCTTTCTTGAGTCATTGTGCTCCTGGGATAGTTTTTGATGAACTTGAGCTTTGAGAATGACGCAAGGGAGGAGGCCTGAGTTAGCGGTATTTGGAGGAGTTTGCAAGGTTTAAGCACACGTTATTACCATATGAAGCCCGTTTCCGCAATATGTCTATTGTGGATCGTATTACTGGTTTGTTGATCAAAACTGCTCGTACATCAATGACATCTTTGAACAAGCGATTTGCCATTTATTTCATCATACAAACAGGAAAAAGTAACACAGTTTGTCATAAGCGTGTCATCATCCAACAGGTGTCTTGGTTCAAGAAGAAACCCAAAGGTATACACATTTGAATTGCAGTTCAATTGACAGTGCTACATTAGAACTCAACTTCCCATAAAGTCTTTTCTTTCTTCTGGTTGTTTTGATTACAGGGAATCCATAGTTTTCAGTACCTTCTTTTGCTTTTTCGTTGGATTGGGTGATCAGTTTCGTCAGTTTCTCGTCATTTAGCTGAAAGGATGCTCGAGCATAGAAATACTCCGATAAGCATCACAGCTGCTGATGAGTAGAAGACTCAGGGACATTAATCCAACTGATCCAAAACTACTGAAACCATCTGTAACTGAAAATGCGACACTTCTCAACGAACGACAGATGAAAAGCAAAGTGAAATACGATGCAAAAGCAAGACTACCTAAAGATTACTCTGTCAGAGAGAAAGTGGGAGTTCGTCTAGAACAAACATGGCAACATTGCTCACCCAGATCTTATATCATAAACAAACGATGGGAAAACATACAAAAGAAATCAATGCTTTTTGAACAAGGGTTTCGATCACGATATCTTGGGTACTATGATACCGATGAAGGCAAAGAACAGTAAACTGTTGGAACAAACAAAACAGACAGTGAGAGACCAACGTCTAGGTAACCTGTTGTGCCAGTCAAGACAACCAGAAGTGGTCGAATTGTTAAAGTTACTAGTAGATATCAGTTAAAGAACTTTAGTAGGAAGGATGTGATAATAACTTGAAAAGGAAGGAGCTCTGGGGTTAATTTGGAAAAAAAAAGTTGAACAATTCAATATTGCTTTTGGATTTATGCCTAACAGACGTATTCGCTAACCAAACAGACGGCCACTCATTGTGGCTGCGTTATCATAGGTTTAACCAATGAATCACGCTGTTTTGTAGCCCCACCCTGGTCAACCCGATTAATGAACAATTCTAGCATTATTAAGAATAATAATTATTAAGAATACGCTGTATATCATACAGTTTTATTCGTGGTCAGTAGCGTCCTTAGGGAGTGGCAAGTGGCGCATGAGGGGGGCCCCACGATCGGAGATTTTATTGTCACAAACTTGATCACCACATATTTTGCTAACACAATCCGATTGGATGTCGATGTTTTGCATACGAAATAAATAAATGGATTGGTTGCTTCCGTCTATTTGTTTTTTTTCCCAAAATGCTATGGCCTTGGGAGTAATTTTTATACTTTTTTTAAATTTTAAAGAATTTTCTTTATGCAGAACAATAACAATACAGTATATATAGCACTTAGCGCGGCCAGTAGTAAGCCAACAAAGGCTACGCAATTCTCTATGTTTTGTAACAAAAAGGAAGGCCCACGGCGTTAAGGAAAACATACTGTCTTGTTATTGTTACAGCGTTAGAGATGGATTAGCAGGTTAACGTGATGTGGTATGGTATATATAGTTTATCCTTACGGGGATCCGCACATGACACACGCACAGGGTCCCGCGCACTGCTAAGGACGCCCCTGTTCGTGGCAACAAAGAGAGTAATATTCTTAGTTTTTGCTGCACGTTTGATCTCTTTTGAAAGTAAAATAAATCGGCAACAAATCTATTGAAGATTTGCATTTTAAAATGTAAAACTAGCTTTAACTTTTCTCTTTCTGAAAAATATTTTAAAACGTACTGGTACTTGACACTATTTGTCAATCAAATATATTAATTTATGTATTGACAAACATATTTTGGACACCGGTTTGGGGGCCCCCCCTAGACAGGAGCCCGGGGGGATTTTCAAAATCGCCCCCTCCCTCCTCCCCCTACGCTACGCCACTGGAAAGGACTCCCCAGATGGACAAAGAAAACGCTTCAGACACACATCCTCAATACTTCTCTGAAAGCCTTCAGCACTGACCCAGCCACTTGTAAGACATAAGCACATGACAGAGCATCATAGCATCCCGCTGTGAAAACTGGTGCACAAATTGCTGAAGATAAGAGAACAGCGTTGGTAGAAGAAAAGCATCAGAGAAAAAAGCAAGGCCAATGACACTAGCTCCAGCTGGAATATCCTGCCCAGTGTGTAGCCAAACACTCCAGACTCACACAGGTTTCACCAGCCACATGAGGAGGCATAAAACCCCAGTGCCAGTGCAAGGCCATCAGCCCCCTGGATCATCATCAAACCACGATAGACAAACTATAGATGCAGATGACTGCTTTGTGCTTGTTCACACTGAACAATAGCTAATTAATAGCTTCCACTCATTATCAATCAGTTGGGATGCTACCTCTTTGTTGGGTCTAAGAAACAGAAGTCATGTTCCAGAAATCTCCTTATGAAACTTATTCATCCCCACAAATCACCATGAAAGCAATTTTCTTAATGTGGGAGATCGCTAGTATGTGTATCTGAAACTGAAAGTATAGTATCGGATGACTAATCACTGTTGAGAAAACTGTTAATTTTAAAAATTAAATGCCTTAAAATAAAATAAGTATGTGAAGGAATAGGTCTTGTAGAAAAAATCCATGTGTTATTATTATATTATGTATACCCAGCAGCTAGCCTAGGACCTAGTTTAAGTAGTTACTAGTTAAAGCTACTTTAGCTAGCTGTTAGTGTGTGTTAGTGCTAGCTAGTATAAGTATTGAATTGATCATCAATGAAAGAATGATCAATTCATTAAATAATTTAAATTGTACTGGCGTCAGAATTAGATTTTTAATTTAAATATCTTCTGAATTTCTAGCAGTAGACATACTCTGCTATTTTTATAATTTAGATTTAGATTCAGGATTTCATCAACACTAACACATACACACAGACTGTAGACTAGAAACTAGATCTAGATCTGACTAATCTATAATACTATTATTCTAGTAGTGACATAACAGAAAACTCTTCACTTAACGAAATCTGGTTTTAGTAGTTTACGGGAGATATAATTGTACCTTACATATGAAATAATATATTAACAGATATATATTTCCATTATGGTGGATATTATTTTTTTTAATCTAAAAAATAATTGCATGCGTATATAGAGTAATAAATAATTCATTTTAAACATAAAGCTTGAAAAAAAATAGAGATTCATATAAAAAAAATTAAGCACAATCAATATTTAATCGGTTAAGGTGAACGAGAGCGTCAAAAATTATTTTTCGCGACATTCCTTATTGCCACTTCCTGGCCAAAAAGAAATTCTGATTTTTTTATCAAAAATAATTTTGGAATTATTAAGTGCTGCCAACTGAAAATTAGAAAAACCCAATAACTTACAGATGTATTAATGTTAGGACTATAAATAATTTAGACCACAATAAAATAGTTCTATTTTTTTTTTTAGATTTATTGAAATGAAATTTTTTTTGTGTGCTAAATGGATGTTAATTTTCATTGTCACTAAATTATGAATTACATTTTCTGAGTAAATATTTTTTTTTTGTGAATTTAAGTAGCCTACGTTTGTATTTTATAAGATTAAGATCTGGGTTGAGATTTATTTTAAATAGTTTTTAATTATTGCCTTTTATGAAAATCTAGACCAGATTCCAGATTATTTTTAATAGTTTTTATTTTCATAAAGAGCATTTTTTCATGCTTATTGCATGCTCAGACCACTATGGTCCAATCTGTTTACGATGTAAATAAGGAAAAAAACAATTATGTAATAAAAATAGCTTATCATTATTCAGTGATTATATTGAATGTATATAGGTGGGATGACTATAGCTTAATTAAGAATTATCACAAAACAAAAATGATAATTTAAACAATGAAATATTTATTGGTAAATTATATAACACACACACCACAACCATTTGATATTCTCAGAGTTAAATCCAACCACAAAGTTTCACACTTATTGGGATTTACAGAAACCTCGTGTTGAAATTTATGTCATGTTAAAAGGTTACATTGACATAGCATTTGGTATTATAAAGATGACTCGAAAGATTTCCAAAGATATTGAGTAACGAATCCTATTTTATGAGAACTGTTCTGGTTTTCCAAGCTGATGGGGTGTCAATGGAATCTCGCGGGTCCCCTCAGGCGCGGGGCCTGTGGCGGTTGTCCCACTTGACATCTCCTAAGG
>JADKLZ010005243.1:9974520-10008237 GCA_021533235.1 Biomphalaria straminea | reverse complement strand
GGGTTCAATAATGTTCCTTTTTTTCTTCTGATGCCATCAGGTTCATAAGCTCGTTCGAAACATATGCCAGATGTTATGTTCTGTTGTCTGAGCTGTAAATTGTTTGATAGTTAATATCGGGCCTTTCCTGTTTCGTGCAATCTTTAAGCGCGCGAGTGAATTGTGATGCATTATACACTTACCAGCTAGAAATTCGTCTTCTCCCAGTTCGGCGACATTTGTTGATTTGCGATTTAGTGTTTCTGTAGCTACTGGTATTTTGACATAGAGTGGTAGCTACCCTTACGCCAAAACCTCTTCCTTTTTCAGCCGGACTTCTGACCGTGCTTAGCGGGCAAGAATAGACAAGGGACAGAAGAAGAGGTGGATTGAGCAACCCATGAAGTACTAAACATACCGGTATCTACTTCTGCGAACCCGCCAGAGATATCGCCAGCTATAAGAGACTTACCTTTAAATTGCAGTGCACTCACTTAGAAGGAGATCCTTAGCGGAATCAAGCAATAGAAGAATAGCAACTCTACAGGACCTGGCAGCATCCCAGTTGAAGAACTAAAGATAGATACAAGCGTGAAGAAATTGGAAAATGAGGTTTTGGTACCACAGGAGTGGAAGTAAGGCTACCTCATCAAACTCCTCAGGTCTGTGGACATTTTTGGAAAAAATTCCATTACTCACTATTTTCTCATTTCATTAATAGACTCAATCCCATGACTGCCTTGTGGTGTGGTATGCGTCGCTGGACGTAATTATATTCTCTCTTGAAATAGTCTTTGAAAATATAAGATGTGCTCTCCGGAATGTAGCTCGATGGTCATGATGGTCCTAGGTCAAACCCCGACCGCCACTTCACCGTCATAATTGTAATAAACTGGAATAAGCTAATCTGTAGTTCATGTCCGACCATGCACGCTTTATTATGGGCTTGCAATTAAAAATTCTGTAGCAAGTAGTCGTGACGATTTTTTTTTTCATTTGCACATAATTATAGCTATCATTATATTTAATAAAATCATAGACTTGTCATTTTCTTTTTGTTTTGGAGGAAAAAGTCTAGCCAGCTGTCTATTTGAGATCTTTGAATCTTTGGTGCATTTTAAAATTATTACTATAAGTGAAACAAAACAAAATGCTTTGTGTGTAACCAGTGCCTGCTTCTAGTGTGCTTCTGATTTGTGTTTTAATTGTAGTCAATTATTAATCTGTTCTTGAACAAGTTTCCGTGATGTTGCAGTCTGTGCATCTTAGCATAAGTGGGTTGCTCAAAAGCACACCAGCAGTCACATTAATTACATAATCAAAAACCATATTGTCCATGGTGAGGAACACTTCAGGGATGGCATCTTGAGGAAGGCGAGACTATCGGTAGACGAACTAGGTAATGGATTAGTGCTGCCGAGAATTTGTAGTCGACAGACGCACCAAGCAAAAAATATTTGCTTGGATTTTGGGATTACTAAAGAGCACTGCTTTACAGTCCTTATCTTGATTCATCAGTTTCTTCGTTAACGTCTCTCTTTTCAAGCAACACTAATGCTCAGTTCAACCTGTTTTGTCTGCATCCTAAAACGATGCAAGAGCATGAAACAAGTATTTATCCTCTTAACTTATATCTTACAGACGTTACTTAAAAAAAAAAGATAATTACGTCCTACGCGTCATGCAGTTACAATGAAATTAATATCGTATAGGTGGGGGGGGGGGCGAGGGGGCACCTTTTTTTGTTTCTTCAATATGCTTGGGGAAAAAATGAAGCTTCGATTTTTAGCCATAGGTGGCAACTTGCACCCCCCAGCAAAAAAAAAATCCTGCGGGCGCCAATGAACACCCGAAATATCTTGTGTATGAAATATACAATGAAATATGTCTTGATATGAAATGAAATCAACATGTTCCTAGCAGCTTGTTGCCCATATACTTAACTAGGTACTATTAAAGACGAGCACATCAATTTCAACACATAAAACTGTCAATTAATTCATACAGACTTTTATAATTGCTTCTCGCGTGACTTCTACTTTGACCTAATCACTTCTCTTTACATCGCTACTTTTCTAAAAACTCTCAGGTCGACCGACTACTAGCCTTAGTAGCCTACTTAGTTACTAGACTTGGATATTCTTCTACATTTTTTACACGGCTACTACAGCGTGATTTTCTTCTTAAATGGCTTATAGCCTGGCTGGCCTATTCTTTTATCAGTGGTTCAATGGAAGCAGGTCAAAACGTCATCCTTTCACGCTCTATATTGGTCAAAATCACCTAAATATTAGAAACTTTCATATGATTACTATTTTACCAGTGAATCAAATATAAAAGAACAAAACTTAATATTGATCTTGTATATAGATCGAGCCTATATAGACTTAACTATTTAAAAAAAGAAAAACAAGCAAAACAACACACAAAAAAACAACAAGTTCAGCATCTATTGTGTTATTGCAATTTTATTAATATATATAAAAGTAAGCTTATATAGTTTTTAAATATAATTTATGCCTAAAAACAAACGAGCAGCGGTTTAAGTAGATCTAAGTGTAACAAAAAGATAAATAAAATAAAAATACAAAGTTGGCAACACATCTGTGACATCATTGGAAACAAAATGGCAGCGTGCTGAGCAACCTTGACGTCGCTAATGCTTTTTGTTGATGACATATAAATATAAAAGTTCTCTTTTTTTACAAGGAAATCTTTAAAAAACACTATTTACATTTATTAATTATATTTAAACATATTTTTTTTAATTTTCTGTGAATCAATAATTTTTGACGCTCTCGTTCACCTTAACCATTTAATCAAGATGGCGGACTTACCGAGAGGTTTGCATTGTTGTTGTTTATAATAATTATTTATACATCATCATCATGATATAATCTAGACTAGATCTAAATCCATATTGACAATATTGAATATTTGTAAAAATTATTATAACAAATCTGAAATATTTGTTAAAAGCAAAACCCTATGCCCTATTCTTTAATTAATGCCTTAGCCTAAGGCTTAGGACTTAGGCTTAGGAAGTTAGGTTAGCTTAGTAAGTTAGGCGGCTTAGCCATTTGAATCATTTGAAATATAATAATTTAATAATATTAATATAAAATAATTATATATTAAACTTAAATTTTTAAAAGCTAGAAAGAATGATAAGACATAAAATTAAATAAAAATAAAAGAATCTCGAGATATTAAATATAATAAATAGTCAGAAAATTTACTGACTAAGAGTAAGACTAAGTCTGACTAAGACACTAAGTCAGTAAGTGACTTTAGTTTACTCACTGTAAAATTAATACTAGAATATTAGTTTAGTGTCTACTACTTATTTAGTTATTATAGGCATAGGCCTACTTAGGCTACTAGACTAGGTCTCAGGTGCTAGGTCTATGTCTATAGTATAGTAATTTTTTAGTAGACTATAGACACTATAGGGAGATAGTCAGAGTAGTAGAGTAAGAGTAGTCAGTAGTAGTACTAGTAGAGTCGGTAATGTAACATTTTTGCCTCTTGGGAGGCGTGGTCCCACGCCCATGATATATTGAAAAAAAAAGGTAGTAATAGTATCAGTTAGTAGTTAGGACAGGTAGATCTAATCTGTAGAGGACTAAAGCTCTTCAACTATTAGACTAGAGTAGATAGTATAATCCTATATATCTAATTGTCCTGGTGTAAAAGAAAAAAAAGTTAAATATTTAAACCTTTTTTTTATATGTGGACATTGTCACTGTGGATAGATACCGGTATATTTATAACTTAATTCAAATATCATAAATATGTAATGTCTAACTGTCCCTAGTCTAAATTAATATACTTATACTATAACTAGGATATATAAATATAGATTTAAAATCTAGATCTAATAGAGAATCTATAGTTGAAGAGCTTTAGTCCCTCTACAGATTAGATCTAATCATCTCTATCTAACTACTAACTGATAGATCTACTACCTTTTTTCAATACATGCAACAACGCCTCCCAAATGATACATTACCGTAGAGTCTAGATTATCATTTTATTATAATAACTTTACTAAGTAAACTCAGTAAAGTCTTTAGTCTTACTTAGTCATCTTAGAAGAAGTCTAAAGACTAAAGTAATTAATCTTAAACTAAAGCCAGTAGTAGCAGTAATAATACTCATTAATTGCTATTAGTATTCATCATCATCATCTGTACTAGAATCTATCAATATGAATATGATCATCTTGCGTATGATTATCTCAGACTTTGCTGCAGTTAAGCTGTGTACAGGAAAGCGCTTGCAGGGGAGTCAATATTATATATATAATAAGCGCTATAAAGACACCCTTCAAGGAGTGTGATATTGACATTCACAGCTGGTAAGCACTAGCTCTCAATCGCTCCTCATGGCGTGAAGTCATGAGTATCCAGAGTCACGAGATATGAAGCAAGGAGAGTGGCAAGCATGAAAGAGTTCCCAATGAACAAAAAGCTTAGAGAATAAGAAGGCTTCTGACCGAACCTACCCATGCGGCTGGCTTTTTAAAAAGAGATTAGATTATACAGTCATCTTTGTGTCCATAGGAAATGAAAATTGTGCTCATTTGACCATGAAGATATACGATGAAGTATTTCAATGATTTAATGTTAATTATTTTTCTGAAGACATACATTTTATATAATTATTAAATTCATTAGAGCCTGTAAGTTACAGAAAAAAAAGGAAGTAAAAAAAAATTAGAGAACGTAAAATAGACTTTTTTTCACAATGGATTAGTAATAGTAAATTTAATCTTTGCGGAGTTCTCTTCATTTTGAGATCAGAATTTTATTCGATTTAGTGGTTTGAAAAACCCCTCTTTTTATCTGAGTGAAACAAGGCCAAAGGTTAATCATGTTAGTTTTTGTACTACAACTTCTGTAAAAATACAGCCAATTGAAATATAACTCAGGTGAAGAGTAGAATAGGTGATTTTAATTGGTTTAGTAGAACTGTTTCTTACATATCAACTATGTACAGTATACCACTGTATCGAACTCTGAAGATGTTCTAAGCTTTGATAAAAATTAAATCATTTTTTTTATTCATAATTATAGCCATTTAAAGCTTGTATATAGTAGATCTATATGAAATTAAATAGTCCATGTATCTAAACCACAAAAACTAAACTTTTTAATAATTTTAGTATAATAAACAATTTTCTTCAATTACTATAGTTAGTACTAATAATCAACATTCTTGCTCCCCAACACACCAGTCTATTTCTAACATCTTTGTTTTTAAAAGTGTATCATTGTTAAATCTTGCCTCTTAAATTTAAGGCTTTATCAAACTGTCACACAAGTTGGTAAGGAAATGATTTATCTTGTTGTTGTATGCTCTGATGGAGAAAATGATTGGTTTCTGTATATCTAATTTCTAAATTGCTGTTTGAGATTCATTGTTCTTCATTCTATGAGACACTAGATTTCAATAAGCATTTAGTATGTGGAGTTTTCTCTCAGAACTGGAAAGGTGCTTATCAGCTCCACCATGTATGTTCACTCTGCTATTCTTTTGTTTCTTCTTTCGGTGCAACTTGTAGTCTCAAATCCCCCAGTATTTCACATTACCCAGGAGCAGATTCAAGGCCAGGTGAAGATGGGGAAGTCAAAAGCAGATCAGCAGAGAAGCGCCCCTCGACAGAGTCATCAGAGGAATCAGCACCCGTTAAAAAATTCTCCATTGGGCCAAAACCAAAGCCGTTAGTGAATCAGAAAATAAGCTTCGACTTGGGCTCACCTCAAAATAAACTCAAACCACTTCCTGCAACTGGTACAACAAAAGCACCCATTAAAATGTCATTAAATCCCACACAGGTAATCCATTATTTTTATTATTAGAAAATGTTTTATATATATATATACAATTTTTTAAAAAAAATATTATATATAACCTAAGTAGCATTTACATTATTAGCATGAAACATATGCCAGTAGAAAAATAATTTGAGGTTTTGTTGTTATTTTTTTAACATTTTATTGTAAGTTAAGTACTTTCTACATTACGTAACACACTTGCAAAACACAAAAGCATCATACTGGTATTTAGTTCTTTGTGAAAATGTCTTGAAGTTTACATGACTTTATCTCTTAGTTTTCAGGCATCTGTTGATGAAGGTCTGTACTTTTTTTTTTGTTGTCGCTTCAGTTGTTCTCCATGTTTCAGAACCATACAGTAGGACAGCCTTGACATTAGAGTTAAAGATTCTTAGTTTAGTCTTGTTTGAGATGTGAGGAGATTTCCAGGTTGGTTTTAGCTGTGTAAATGTCTGGCGCGCTTGATTTATGACGTTTAATGTCTTCATCAGTTCCACCTGATACACTGACTACACTTCCAAGTTATATAAAATTTTCTACTTGATCTATGGTCTGAGAATCCAATTCTATGTCTCCTATTTGTTTGTTGTTTACTTTAAGTACTTTTGTTTCTTTTGGTGGTATTTTTTGTGAGTCCTACTCTTTTCCTACTTCGCTTAAAACTTTTATCTTTTCTTGCGTATCCTGTAGTCTGTGTGATAATAAGGCTTTGTCATCAGCGAATTCCAGATCTTCCAGCTTTTGTGTGAGAGTCCGTTGGATTCCTTACCCTGAATTAGAGTATGCTTCTTTTGTGACGCAATCCAATGCCAGAAGAAATAAGAGTGGTGAAAGAAGATATCCCTGTTTGACTTCTGTAGTGACTGGAAATTCCTCTGACAGCTTGCCACAGTGGGTTACTTGGCATGTGAAACCATCATAAAGGTTTTTGATTATGGTTTTTATTTTATTTGGGATCCCGTAATGTCTCATTACATTCCAGATAGATTCTCTGTCGATACTATCGAAGGCTTTTTCAAAGTCAACAAATGTTGCATAGAGAGGAGCTTGCCATTCAACACATTGTTCTAACATTATTCTGAGTGTTGCTATTTGGTCAGCACAAGGGAGATTTGAATCCAGCCTGTTCTTCCCTTACATGTTCATCACATGCTCCCTTTATTCTGTTTAGTAGGACTCTGCTTAAAATCTTGCTTGGTACTGACAACAAAGTGATGCCTTGCCATTTATCACTTTGTGATAGATCTCCACTCTTTGGTAGTTTTATTAATATTGGCATTTACTGACTATCAACCATCAAAACCAATGTAAGCCTGTGTATGTTTATACCAAAGATTTTAATCCCATTGATTTTGTTTGTCAAAGACTTTCCAATTAATAAACAAATGTAATGTGTATACGTTTCTCTAGAAAAAAGAAAAAGAAGCTCCACCAGTTGTTCAGAAGAGTGCTCTTGCTGCCAAAATATTCAATGACTCAGATGATGTAAGTATGGTGTTTGATCTTTTAACATGGCTGTAAAGCTGGTACAAAAAAAAAATATTTCTGCAATTTAATGCTTGTTTGAAGAAACTTTATAAGATACGATGCTAAGTGTTGTGTTGTTAACATGGAGTACCAAACTGCTGTAGACAACTAAATCGCTTTAGGCGTATTATATTTTAACTTATAAAACTTGAAATAACTTGAATAACTTCTTTATGAACAAAACTAAATATACTTTTTATTACATTATAGAACAATGCAACTTCTTAGGAAATGAAATAATGTAGTAGACTTAAGTTTTAATATAAAAATTATATTTTCAATAAAATCTCACTTTGAAAATCTCACTCTGGCATTCTGTAATTGTCTTGCCTACCCAAGACAGCTTACGACAATGGCACTTATCTTGCTTGTGTCATTCGCACTGCATAGTCCCCAACCAATCTTTCTTCACCATTATCCATAGAAGCACAGTAAACTAAGTCAACATCAGAACTTTGTATTTGAAATTTGTATTCAAAAGCACTGCTCATATAGACCTAACACCATCATCATATTTACTTTTAAAATAATTATATAAACTAATCTACTAATATTGTTAAGATAATTTTTTTTATATAATTTCTTGTTCATGTTTAGAGTGGAGATGAAGAGATGCCACCCGAAGCCAAAATGAGGATGAAAAATATTGGCAGGTTTGTGTTTTTCTTGTTTTAAACCCCCCAATAGCTTTCTTAAGATCCTTATTGTTTGTGTAATGGTTTTGTTGCATTGATGGCATTTATGTTTGTCAGGTAGTGTACCCATCAAGGTCATATGTTTAAAAATAAACTTGTTTTGTTTGTCACTGGTGTATTTTAAGAACATAGAGTTATTGTGCACCAAGAAGATGTTTGCATTAGTTAAAACTAAGATGACATTAACATTTTCTATATGGGCCACAAATTACATGGGTCCAGCAAGAGGGATTGCAGAGACTATATAAGGAGATGCATTTACCTGTTTCAGGGGCTTACCTGTTACCTATCCCTTAGTCTGTGGACTGTTGGGGCACCAAGCAAGACCTGTGGACCTTCTTTTTCCATTCTTCTCTATCCTTTGCCCTGTTTAGGACCTTTTTCAATGGCCTTAGTGACTGTTATAAATGTATTGAGATTAAATAGTATTTTTTAAATTACTCCATGTTCTATAATAAATATTTTGTATTTATTTTAAAAATATTTTTAAGTTCATACTTTAAATTAGTATCTCTGACATTATGATGGTTTATGAATGATCAGACATGTTCTGAAGGTTAAAATCTACAAAATGTTTAAAACACTGTCTTGACCACACAATCCCACCATACTCTAACTTATTTTTATTATAAAGAGTCAGACATATTAAAAATTTATTTTTTTTTTTGAAAACAAAGCTGTCTGTTACGTATCAAAGAATATAAAAAATTGTAGAGAATCCTTTCCCGATTTAGTTAGCATTGTAACCTTGAGACCTGAATTGTGGTTAAAGTGTTTACTGGTTGCAAATGTTTTATAATGTAAATGTTAAAATAAATGTTAAGAATTTTACTTTTGACTGCAGATAGGTAATTTAGACCTACAGTCATCCAAATAAAAAAAAACCTGAAAAATTTGCTAAAATGCAATATTGGTGATATTGATATACCCTTCTACAGTTCAGAAACATTTAACCTGCATACTGGACTGAAACTGACTTGCCAATAAACCCAAAATGCTGAACCTAAAATTGTGTATCACAAAACTTTTAATTAATTTTATTTCATAATTTACTAGTGGCAAATTTGTTTAATGCTGGAGTGAAAAAAAAAATGGATAGAAATTACCACTTGTATATGTCAAAGTATCTAATTGGAGAATTTTTTAGATGTTGACCTGCATTTAAAAAAAATGTGCATGAAGAAATGTTTTAAACTAAAGCTGGAACATGTTAAATCATGTTTTAAAATCATATCCTTTTCTGACTTTATAATACTAATAGACTTATCCTTTCTTTCAGAGACACACCCACTGCTTCAGGCCCCAACTCTTATGGCAAAGGCAAGCAAGGATTCATTGATCGACATAAAATAATAGAGAAACAATTGAAAGAAGAAATGGAAAAAGTTTCAGGAGACAATGAAAGACCTTTGAAGTGACCTAATATAGATAGACTGCTTTGTACATTGTTGTTGTTTTAATGCAAAAGTTTGCATCATTTTTAATCCTTTTTTTAAATCATTATCATAAAAGCTGCAGGAATGCAGTGTCATATTGAATGTTATTTTATGCATGGAAGATTGTGTGAATGATTTATCACATAGACTCAATAATTTGATTATTAAAATGTTCACTTTGAAATGAAGTGTTTGTGAATGTTTTTTTGGTTTGATTACAGGTCCAATGACTAATCAGCATTAGAATAAATGTATACTTATGGACTGATTAAATAAAATCTATGAATTTCAATTCTGACCTAAATTATTTAAATTAATTTTCACAGTCTGAAGATATGCAGGATTTGGCATGTCCAAACTCCAACAGGAAGCATAAGGTTTGCAGTTGAGAGCTACTTTTGATATATAAATACCTTGTTACATTATTTGTTCTGCACTGACACACACATAAAGGATATCAGATTTAAACAGTTGAAAACTTAGGCTCAAAATCTTAGACCATTGAAACAAATAGCAACAGAGTTTGTGAGACCTATGAGATCTAATTGTTAAAGGCAATCTGTCTAAAACATTTTTAAAAATTACATGCATTTAGCATTTAAGTTACATCCATTGTAAACTTTGAATGAACATTAAACCAATAACAAAAAAGAACATGTAACTTATACCATTGTATTTATTCTTGGTTAAATATATGTAACTTTAAAAAAAAAAAACATTAAAGAAGAAAAAATAAAAAAATTGGGGAATTTAATAGCATATTGTTTACAAGCACCATTTTTTTTTTTTTTTTTTTTTGTTGTTGATTTTCTTTTTTTTTTCAAGTGTTTGTGATATTTATCTTTTTGGGGAAAAAAAGCCTTTCCAATATTCATCTGTTTTAATAGTACACATTTTAGATACAGTATATAGATCTAAAAGCTGAAGGCAGCAGTTATGAAACAAAATGCTTTTTCAACCAAAGTTGATAATGCATCTTCCAGCCACTGTAATTGGTTAAGAATTAACAAAATATGATTGTAATTAAAGGCCCCATTCTTCTTTTAATTTCTCAATTGTAGTAAATGATTGTATGTTATCTGAACAATCCATCTTGCTGAGCAAACCAAACTTAGCTTTTGAAGTTTCAATGTTACCACAAAACCTTGGATCTGCTGGTTGGCTTGAAGGTTGCCACCTGAATTAGAAACTTTTAATTATTTTTGTTGCAATAAAAAAACTTTTGAAATTAGCATCAAATTGCAATAGACATATTGTTTAAAAAAATTTAATACATCAAGTGAAGAATTATTGTGCAATAATTATCAATAAAATTTGTTTGAAAATTTCATCCACAATAGTTGTTTTTAACGTTAGGATTTTTCTAGACTAAATTTTTAGCAGTACGATTTCAACTATATTTTTTTTTAAATTCTACCTGGTATCACAGCTTATTCTGGCAAACTGTGTGGTGTTTGTTGTGGACATATGCACTGTCCTGTAGAGAGTTAATACATCTTGAAATACTTTAATAGTCTGAACACTGTTAATGGTAATTACTTATATGATACAGTAGTATTTATTCAAACCTAATAAATTAAATGTATTCAAATGTGATTTTTTGTTTAATTGAACACTGGTGTTTTCTTTCTTGAGATTTCCATGTTAAAGTCAACACTATCAAGGATGGTAAATTGAGCCTCAATGTTGCTATCTCGATTGTAAACAAAAAAAAACATACTGATCTAAAATTCTTAGTGCCATTTCGTTATTAAATGCACTAGCCTAATATTTTAAGATGCAATATTATACCCTGGTGTTGTCCATTTTCTAAAATTGTTTTTAAGTTGGTTGACTGTCATAGTATGAAAGTCTAATGCTACCTTCATATTGAACTATTTAAAAGCTACTAAGTGAAGAGCATAGAACATTGAATTCTGCAGTGCTAAAAAGTGCACAACTATAGACCTTTTAAAAAACACCTAGCTTAACAACACTTCCTTTATTCTGTACACCAGATACACCAAAAATCTATCCATTTAAACTTTTTCAGCCATTAGAAAAAATCTCCAATAAGGAGAAAAAAACCTTTCCTGTGGCTTACCTCATATTAAATATCAAAACATCGCCAGCTTTAAAATCAGTTGTTTTCCATTGCCCACCAAATTTTTCTGTGATTTCAAATGGATCCTCAGTAAACCAGCCTGTCCCTTTTGAGTTACATCAAATTTTAGACACAGTTAGTAGTAAAATAGGTTACTTCTTTAGATAAGGTATATTTATGTTAATAACAGTATCTTATTTTTTTTGTATTTTTAACTAAACTAAGCCAACAGTACATAAACAAGTATACTCTAGCATGAATATTCATTAGGCATAATAAAATTCATATTAGAATAATGTGTATGCTTTATAAAGAATTGAATTTATAACATGAAATTTAGACATCAACGTGCCTATTTAAAACACTATTACTTTAGGATTTCTGTTTTCCTTATAAATTTGTTTTGTTTTTTTTCTTACATTACTCTTTTTTTTTAACATTCCATCCTTTTACTGTCATAATTTTTTAAAATGTGTTTTGGTTTTCATTTTGTGTCCCTCTCCCTCTTGATTTTTTTTTTCTTGTTGCTTTTTTTCTTTGGGGTGCAGGGGAGTTATTTTATGTAGTTATATATGCAGAGTGAATACATAAATAATGTAATATCTAAGAATAACAATAAAAACCTATGGTCATACATTAAACAGAATTAAACATAAGAAAATGGAAACAGCAGGAGTAGCACCATTAAAAGAAGATAATTGTACACAATTTAACTTACATATTAAACTAAAGCTAATATTCTAAATAAAAACTTTGCCTCAGTATTCTCAGCCCCAGGAGACAAACATATATTACTTAATTTAAACCAAGTCAAAAACATAGAATATGATGTACAAGAAAAAAGAATCCAAAACTATTAGCTAAGATAAAATGAAATAAAGAATCTAGACCTGATGGCATTTCAGCTACATTGATCTAAGAACTAAGGAATGAGCTAGCACCAGTGTTCAAAATACTTTTTCAGTCATCTCTTAATCAGGGCAAAACTACTGAGGGACTATAAAGAAGCAAATGTCTCTCCCCTATTAAAAAAAGAGAAAAATCTGACCCAGGAAACTACAGACCAGTATCACTAACCAACATCACATGTAAAATCCTAGAACACATGCAGTGACATCATAAACCACTTAGACAAACACAATGTCCATGCCAACTTGGTTTTAGGAAATATAGATGATGTGAAACACAACTAATATTACTCATTGATGATTCTCCACAAGGCTTAGATAATAACAAGCAAATAGATGATATTTTAATACATTATTCTAAAGCATTTAACAAAGTTCACCAACGTAGCTTGCTTAAAAAGCTATAATATATTGAAAATTACTGGTTCAGTACATCAATGGATTCAGGGTTTTCTGATAGGGAGGGTAACACACTCTAATAATAAATGGCTCCTATCAATACCAATAACAGTAACCTCAGGTGTACAGTTATTTTAAGAACCAGACTTAGGTCCACTACTATTTTTATTTTACATAAATGATTTACAGATTTGCATTATTTCAGGAACAAAAGTCATAAGTAGCAGACAAGTGTTTAATACTTATAGCAATAAAAACAACACAAGATACAGAAATTTTACAAAGAGAATTAGATGAATTACAGAAATGGTAATCAAATTGAAGCATATCATTCCACCCAGATAAATGTCAATTATTAAGAGTAACAAAAAAACTAAAACAAATAAATGCCAATTATCTTACTTGTGGTAAACCAGTTACACAGACTTAAAACTCCAAATAACTTGGTGTTATAATAAAATTATCAAAGAATCCCCATATTGATGAAATTGTTTTAAAAATCAAAGCATTAGTGTTTATTTTTTTTTTATTTACGTATCTAATAAGAACATACAACTAAAATGTTATTTAACTTTGGTTAGACCAATAATAGAATATGGATCCTCTTTTTGGAACCCCTCAACTCAAAAAAAACATTAAGAAACTGGAACAGACACAAGAAAGAGCAGTAAGATTCATAACAAACGAATATTCACATTTGACTAGAGTAACACCTTTAGTAAAATCACTAAATTTAGAAAGCCTTCAGGATAGAAGACTCAAAAGTGAAGTAGCAATTATACACTAAACACTGAACCATAATCTTCAAATACAAAAAACAAAACCTAATAAAATACTCAGTAAGACACAAAGATAAAGACACATTTTGGTTCTACATGCTAGGACAAATTTGTACAAAACTCCTTCTTCCTTAGTGCTATTAGAGTTTGGAATGGGTTGGCTGAATCAGAAAAACCAATGACTTTGCATTAATCACTTTTTTAAGTAACATCTGCATTTTATAAGATAAGAAAATAAAGGCCTTGAAGCAGAGAAATAAAGCCATTTATTGTTGACTGTTCACCTTTTAATCCAACTAATTCTGCATCCATCTCACCATAAGTGGATTGAAACCTCTGAAAACTAAACAAACTTTAAGTTTTTAAGTGGATAATTTATTATTCTTTTTACAATACTTATTTTTAACATTGAGATTTAGATAGCAGATCTTGATCATTTGTTTAAATATAATAAGATCCAATTTCTGATTATCAATTTGTGTCATTGTGTTACGGTACCATCATTGCTGCACATTGTATTTTATTCAGTGAAACCTTCAAAAGTCACTTAATAATCTTTAATGTTTCTTAGATTCAATAACAGATTGATTATCACTTATGATTAAACTCAACTAAAATTTTTGGCTTGCTTTAAATGTTTCAAGGTAGTCAAATAAGAAAATCTACAATCTGTCTTTTCATAACTTTGTAAGACTTTTTGTACTGTGTTATATTTGTTAATCCTTTCTTAGATCAGAGTGCAGATTTTAAAATTTGCATCTTGTAAGGTATGGATATCTTAAATGTAACAACAGAATGTAATCAAACTGAATTCTCATTTGTTTTGATTGATAAATTGTAAATACAGTTTATTATATGTTTTAAAAATAAACTGTCTAAGAATATGATACAGTGTAAGTTACCTTGGCAAATTATTTGACCCTTCACAAACTGCAAGGACACCCATCTCAACTGTAATATCACCAATGGGTGTCCACATGGTCAGCAAATCTTTGGATCCCCGACACATATAAACATTGTCTACATGAGCTCCAGTAAACCCAGACTGATGCATGGCTCTTATATGAAACAAAAGAAAAATGTGTCATAGGCTGACAAAGGTATTTTAAGCTGCATTGATAAAAAAAGCTATTTCTTTATACAGGCTGGTCTTAGATAATTGGAGGTCCTAGGTGAAATGAAACAGAAAAATAAACAGAGAAAAAATAAAATTACACAACTTTTTAAAGACCTAGTGTACTCTATAACAATGTGGACAAGTTTTACTATTTCTTGTTTTGAGTCCTGCGTGAGGCCTCCAACAAGCAGAGGCTCTAGGGGACTGCATAGTTTGCCTATGCCTAAGGCTGGCCCTGCTTCAAATTAAGAGAAAGAAATAATGCTCATAACGACGTAATTTTATTGAAAGCATTAAAACCTTTTTTGTTTTTCTCCTCTTCTTTACCAATGTGAAACCGGTAGCATTTACCCATATTTGTAGCCAATGATTTATTAAAGTAGCCTACATAAATGTGTCCAACTGTCTTAATGCCTTTTTTCCACAATCAGTGCAATGCATATTTAGTTTGGATGTCACATCCACCAAATCAAATACAAGACATAACATTCTTCTACATATATCACAGCCTATTACATAAAGTAAATTACACAAACCCATAGGTCTATTAGTTATATACTGTTAATTTTATTTATTTTTCACACATAGATTTTAAGTAATTTGGGAGAACACATCATACTAAATATCAGAACATCAATGTCTCTAACATCTGTTGTTTTCCTATGTCCCCCAAATTGGTCTTGTGATTTTAAATGAGCTTTAAACATGCTAGACTAACTTGTAGAATTAATTAAGAATAGATTGTGTTTAAAGTGACATATTGAGGCAGAAGGCAAAGTTAACCCAGGGTAGATCTCACTTTCATCTTCAAATATTTTAGAAGTATATTCAAATGAATCTGGATGTGGTGCATTTATCTGTATCAGTAAGATATATAATATATTTAGTATTGACAGCTAAATATTTTCAACATAATCACCTTAACCATTTATAATCAAAGGTAGTGACATCTTCATCAAAATATTGGCTAAAAAACTTGAAAGCTGGGAAGAAAAATACATAAATGTTTTGAATATATAATTACTAGACTTGTTTTTAAAAAGCAAATAAAGATATTTTGTTGTTATAAATTAAAGTCATTGTAACTCAGTAAAAAAAAAAACACTGGTTAAAATTGTAAGAGAAACTAAAATGGAAAAGAATTGGTATTTAGAAATTCCATTATAAGCCTAGGTTTCTAAATAGTGAGCAAACTAAATGCCTGTCAGCAGGTTGTTATAATATTAAGGATTAAGAAATGTATGGATTCAAATTGACATGTATATGTGGAAAAATCTGAATTGGTATAGGCATCACAGTAAAGCTAGGAAAAGGACAAAGGTATTTATCAAAAGCTGCTTCCAAAAAGTTTTTCAAAGCAATAATCCTTCTTCTACAAAGGAAGAGCCAAAAAAGTTGCTGAAGAAAGTAGTAATAGAAGGTGGGACTTGATAAGATACACTTTATAAAAGTTACCAACTAGTATTACCAGTGAAGTAGCAAAGTAGAACTCAAAAACAGAATCAATCCAAGAAACATATGGTATTATGAAAGATAGGTTACACCAATAACAAGTTTGGAACATAAGACTTCTGAGTTGTGTTGTTGGCTGCCACTTTCTCTAAGAGGTGGTGGGCTATAGTAAGCAATTACATTTCAAACTAAGCCGCAAACATCATTATTAAACTTGCCATCTTTAGCTTGATCTCCATGATAGGAATGTGTATTTAGCAGAGCTAAAAATATAGATTTTAATTATTGTTCAATAAAATATTGTTCAATAGAACAATAAATAAAATTTAAAATGTGCATCCCATGTAGAAGTAATTTGGAATTTTGAAAAATGTTCCTAAAATCTATCATAAAGCACTCTAGTCTGATAAATTTAAAAATATATTAAAAAATGTACGTCTTTCTCCTGCTATGACATTCAACACAGGCTTGGTATGTGAGATTTCATTGTGGCCCTGTTGAAAGTATAATAATAAAGATAACTCATTTATACAGTTAGTACAAATTAAAAGAATGAGCACTATATAAAAATCACCAAAGGTTTTTTTTTAACCAACCACTCACCCTAATAACATTTTAAAAGATATTCTACCATAAGTCCCTCTATTATCTCATTAATATATAAAGCAATAAGTGTCTCATAATGCACATTATCAAGTCTTATGGTTTCTGTAAATAGGACATTCACTACATATTAATATGTATGATAACTTGCTCATACTGCTAATATTGAATACATTTTTCATAGTAATAAATGTAGATTTTTAGTTATTTCTCAGATGTTAAAGAATCTAAATTGATTATGCATATATATACCAGGGGGAAGAAAAGCGGGGTGAGTCAATTGATCAAAATAAGTGTAGACTAGATAGTATAATTCTACTTTTCTAAAAGTACTATTGAAATTTAATTAAATAGTCTGTGTTTATAGAATCTGTTCAATATTTCAATGAATTCAATTTAAGGATTGAAAATGTTTTGTTTCGCTAAGAGGATTTCTGTTGTTTCTTCACTTAAAATGAGTATCTCTGGCAGCCTGGTGTGTGGTTTGCACTCTGGATTGTCATTTGGTGGTCTTAATATCCCAGGTTTAAACCCTGGCCACTTCCATCCCAAGTCATCCTGCAAAGCATGTAAAACATTTTACAAAACAAAACAATATGGTAGAATTTGTGTCATGGTTCTGAAAATACTAAGTGGTATTTCACAGCCCAATTCCATTATAACAGGAAACAGCAATTGATGCTACTAAATATTAACTCATCTTGACACCACCTATTTACAGATTATTCGATAATTATGGATGAAGATAATGTAAATTTCTAAAAATAAAAAAATTTGTTCAAACTTACAATTAAACTCTGCACTCTATCCAGAAGAAATGAAGAAACTAATATTAAATAGAATAAATGAAAAATGGACAAGCTCTCATTCAAATCACAAGAAAGATGATGCTTATTATAGCTATCCCGACAAGATCAACATCTAATCTTTCGACTCAGCACAGAACATAACAGAATGCGACAACATATATATGTACCAGAAGCTCAAAATTGGAACCAGTGAAATCTGCCCATGTGGAGTGTCACCAGACAATGTCTACCATTCCCTCCAAAACTGCTCTCTTTACCAAGAGGCTCATACAAGACACTGGTCCCAAAACAGCCCAACAGAAAGAAAACTATATGGATAGCTCCCTGATTTGGAAACCACTGAGCAGTTCATCTCATGTATTATGGTCTAGTCATCTGAACATAAAAAATGAGAACAAAGAAGAAGAAGAAAAAAAAAGGTGTTTATAATTAAGCTATATGTTTAAATTGACTTTATGCAAGGTAATATTCACACTACATATTCATTAGAATTCAAACGATGAATATTGTTTAATGGTCAAAGTCCCTTCCCTCAGAATTAACTCAACTTTATAGAGCCATTATGAGGAGGTTATTTACTGAAGATATTAAGATTGCTTGCCTTGTGTGGAATGCAATTTTCCATGTAATATATATTTTTTAAAAGTTTGTTAGATAACCTCCATAACAGGAAGACATCCTAGACCACAGCCCTCTCTAAGAACTCCTTCATTGACTGAGTGGTTCTTGTCTAATTTATCCCCAAGACCGTGGATATAGTTCAGCACAGCTTGTCTAGCAGTAAGAACATCATCTCTGTCATGCAGTCCTCGGATAAGCAAGTATCTGAAATCAATGTTTGTAAATAATAATTGTTCTAGTTATAGGAAATTCTGAGAAGAATGGTATTTCCCATGTTTCCCTTAAGCTATATACACTAAAACAGCTAGACTTAAAAATGACACACTCATTTCATGTGTAAATATCGTTATGCATGTTAATTACACTCTGCTAAGTCGTTGTTTTTTATGGCTGAATCAGGCAACCCATTCCATTCTCGACATGGCACTAGGGAAGAAGGAGTAATTGTAAGAATTTGTCTAAGCATATGTAGGACATTTATTTCAAGGAGAAGGTAGGTACATCCTACACATATCCCTATGTGTACATCTGTGCATGTTAATTGCTGACTTACACTCTGCTAATTTAAGTCTTTGGTCTATTGTGTTTATTCAGACAAATTATTCGATGCTCTAATAATATGGCAGTATAATTAAGAAGGAGCAATAGTAAGAATTTGTCCTAGCAAATGAATAAGAAATTTGCCTTTTCATCTTTGTATTTCTGGGTATTTTCTATTAGGTTTTTGTATTTGTACAAAATGGTACAGTGTTTTATGTATTAATTATTTCTACTTTAAATTCCTTTGTCCTGAAGTGTTTCTAAATTTCCTGATTTTACTAATGGTAATAATACTCTTAATTATCAAATGTGAATATTTGTTTGTTATAAATCTCAGCTCTATATTCTATGTTCTTTCTTTATGTTTAATTAAACTATATAAGACATTCAAAGGATAATTCTATTATCCAATATGCTGTTCATTTATTTTGCGAGTCTTTCGCTATGAAACTATTATTAATATTATACCAATCTATGACTTGAGCGGTTTTATAAGAAACACCAACCCTTTGTCATTCATTTCCTTGCGAAGAGCGGACATGTCATGTAGATAATGATTGCAATCCTCCATTGACTGTAGCTGTGTTGAGGGGAACGCAACATCTCGATACCCCACCTTCACAATACGTTGGCAGTGTTCACGAGTAGCCATTTTCTGGGGAGCCTATGCCTTTTGTTATTCTCCACGACAACAATAGGTTCTATATGTGGTCCGTTGTTTGTTCCGTTGTTCTTTTATTTATTTCAAATCGAACTTGGGACTAGATCTATAAATTGGTAGGCTAGCGTTTCTCAAACTGTTGGACGCCCCGGGGGGGGGGGGGGGGGGGGCGATATTGCGACAAAGAGGGCGCGAGGTCGGTCTTTTTTTTTTTTACAAAACTGTCTAGTAAAAATTTTCTACACGTAATGCTATAGTTAATTATTTTGTTTGATATCGAGAAAAAAATCAAATAAATTCTACATCGTTAAGAAATATTGCAGTAATTTAAATGAGGAGTATCTTCTCATTAGATAAGCGTTTTGTTTGTTTGTTGAGGTATTCTTTTTTTCAATGACCAAAATTCTTTAGTATGTTATTTAGCCTACATTGTGGTAATAAGTCCGTAGTGAGTGAGAGGCCAAAACCGCTTGAATACGGCTTGGCCACAGAACAAGTTCGAATCCCGACTCAAACATGTATTGACACATGAAATGCGAAGGACGTAATTGTCTTCTTTAAAGTATAAGATTTTTTTAAAAAAAGTAAAGTTCCCTATTCAGAACTTGTGCTCATCTGTTTCTGTGGCCTACAGTTAACGAGGGTGTCATGTGGCCATATGTTAGGTGTCAGATACCCATTAGAGCTTGGGGGTTCGGAGGCGACCGAAATTTTAAAAAATCCCAGTTTCACCAGGATTCGAACCCCCGGTTCGGAAGCCAATCGCTTTACCACTCAACCACCGCGCCTCCTATAAAGATAAGGCAGAATGAAAACTTTCTCCCAAATACCCCTTCCCTCAACTGGTCCCCAAAAGAGATTGGACCATAGCTCATCGAACGTGCTGAAAGCATGAAAGGGATAAACGCATAAGAAGAATTATGAGTAGGCCTATTAATGAATTATTACTGATGTTTAATCAATTCAATCATTACCGGTACATTAACTGAAATCGTGTCGTAGGTATCACTCATCTTTTTTCCCCGAGAAACGAATATATCAATAGAAAAGTTGTTCTGAAGATCACATGCGTCTTCCACAATGTGACCTAGCCATTTTGTCAACGTAAGAGCTTTCAATTTCTTACTTGTGACATTCTATCAAGCTGAGTACTTCTTTGCTTGAGCAAGGAAGATCGGCTTCAAAACGTTTCTATGAGGAAATATTTGGCCCATTTCAAAACTAGGCCTACTGCATCGTCTGCATCTTTGTATATCACACTTCAAACTAGATAGTTTTTTTTTTCTTCTGCAAATAATCTGGTGTTGATTTTAAAAGAGAAGATAATAACATCCTACGCATATCCACGTGTTCATCTAATCGTGCGTGTTAATTGAAGCTTTACAAGCTGCTTAGTCGCGCTGGACTTTCGTTTGGTCATATCGATGGTCCCGGGCTCATACCCTGCTCGCCACCATCTCCCGTCGTTCTGCGGGAGGTTTGGACTAGGAAGTTTTTCTTCAACTCCGAAGGAACATCCGAAGCATGGCACAATCCTCGTTCCATATGCTAGGACGAAATTGTACAAATGCTCCTTCTTCCCTAAAGCTATTAGATCATGGAATGGGTTGCCTGAGCTAGCCAGGAAAACCAGTGACTTGGCAGAATTTAAGTAATTGGTCAATATGCATGACTGAATTCATGACGCGTAGGACGTAGTCATATTCTTTTGTGAAGTAACGTCTGTATTAGGCCTATATAAGATAAGATCTGGCTGATTCATAGAAACTAATTCATGCTTTAATAGCACTAGTGAAGGAAATACAGACGTTACTATTAGGTCAATATCTAGTCATGCATGTTATCAATGACTTAAATTCAGCCAAGTCAATGAGAAAAAAAAATGCTATAGAGGTTTATGAGAGGTGGAAGACATAAGTTTTCCCTGAAAAACGTAACTTTTGCTTTCATTGCAGGGGTGTAGTGAGCAAAACGTACTCCCGGGGCATGGTGCTTTATTGGCGCCCACCCCCCATTTTACATGGAGGCCTACAGTGGGTAGGAAATATAGGCGGGGTGTAGCATCGTGCCCCCATTCCCCCCCCCCCCTTCTCATTACACTTCTGTTTCATTGCCATCAAATTATTCGGCATGATTATTTCGTGTAAAACGTTGACGTTTTACAATGCGTAGGGTTATTGTCAGACGACGTCAAAAAGATGAAATATATATAGGCCTAATTGTTCTTTTTTGTGTCCAGCAGACTTTTGTGGTGTGAGAAGTGTGTCCGGCTTTTACTTTGTTGTTTACTGCGGTTAAATATTGAATTATTTCCTTCATATGTTCTGCTTCAAAATCACAAACTCAGTCATAGGCCTAAATATTAGAACCTTCTTCATTGAACGTCATGTATTTTTTAAGAAGTCTTTTTAAAAAGATTTATGTTATTCTGCGTTTCTCAAGATTTGCGATTGTCCATAATGCTGACGTTAAAAAGAGAGTGACTGATCAAGGCACGTGGTATACAAGATTGAAATAGAAACTAAATTACTTTAAAGAAAGGGTTGTTGTTTTTTTAATCAATAAGAAACATCTGAAGAAAAAGCGCATGGATTTTTTTACGAGGATGTTTGTAGGCCTACAATTAATATAGATCTATTTACACGGTCAGGCTACACCGAAAAGTCGCTTCAATGCGAAACTGCCGAGTTAAATTAATTTACCGAGGTGCCTCGGTTTGGGGAAAGTAAAGGTGGTTGGTCGTTGTGCTGGCCACAGAAATCTCGTTAACAGTCGGCCATAGAAACAGTTGACCTTTACATTTATTGGCCTATAGATCGCAAGGTCTACACACAGCTTTGCAGAATCGGAGGCGTTTTTTTTTTTTTTTTACGCCGTCCTCTTTTAAGCTCGTAAAAAAAAAAAGGAAATTTTTGGCATGCGGTCGTCCCCTATGCGAGATAATTAAGTGTCCGATCCGGGGTCGAATGGGAAGTAAGCTAGAGCTTCCATGCTGGTGTGGACCAGCCTCTAGCAGAACATGATTGTTTTTCAGGCAGTCTTGGAGAGAAGGCACGTATGACTGAATCGGGGGGTTCTAGGAGTCGTAGACGCCCTCTATAGAGCACCAAGGTCTCAGAGTTGTAGGCTACAAAAGTGTACATGGTAATAATGAGTAGGCATTGATTTTTATAGGCAGCTGGAGCGATTTATTCCGCCGCACTTGCTTGGAGGCGTCCAAAAGTGCTATTTCGCTCTGAAAAAATAAATGAAATAGTTCCTTTTACAGACCTTACGATCTATAGGGGAGATCGATGTAAAGGTCATCTGGTTTTGTGGCCCACGGTTAACGCAGGTGTCACGTGGCCAGCACAACGACCAACCGCCTTTACTTATCCCCAACAAATGTCAGATACGCATAAATTAGAGCTGGGTGAACTCTAAGGCACACTTAGAGATTTAAATTAAAAATCCTAGTCTTCACCAGGATGAGGATTCGAACCTGGGACCTCCGGTTCGGAAGCCGAGTGTTTTACTACTCAGCCTTCCATTTGTTTTAGCAAAACTGCTATCATCAGTCATCAACTTCTCTGAAAACTGATGCGTCGATACCGTGATTCCCAGATTTGTAAAGTGGTCTCAAACGGAAGGGGTGTTCATTTACGAAGATCTTTAGGGCTAGAGAAAATTTATTGTGAGACTTCTGATCCATTATAATGTACTGCCCATTTACAAGGGAAGCTACTCAGAAAATAATTAAACGAGGTTATGAACAAGGGTACAGCTATGGCTGCAAAAACATGCATTTTTGGCCTTCTAAAACCATTTTTGCAGTCATGCTCTTTGTTCAAAAGTTGCTGTGGTAAATAGTATATAGATGTAGATTTTAGATCTAGCCTATTTAAAACTATTAAAAACTTAAGATCTAAATAGAGCTAAATCTTGATCATGAAGATGATCATGCTTAAATTTTCAATCTTATCTTGCAAAAAAAAAAAAGGACAAAAACAAAAGTTGAAAAGAGTTAATAACAAGTAAAGTGGTGTAAAGACTCAAAACTAAAGTCTTGAAAAGTTACAATACATACAGTCACAGTTACAGTACTTTATTTATTAGATCTACACTCGTCTCATAACTCATACTAACATTATAACATACTTTACAACTTTACATAGTATCTAGATCTATAGTCGGTATAGACATATACTATATATATAGATATCAACTATATATATATGATATAGTGACTAGTCTAGTAAAACTTTACTAACAATAGTTTAAGTTACAAATTACAATACTAACAGTCATACTCATAGTAATAATAGTGAAGTCACTGTTACTACAGTTACATTACTTAGTTGCATATAAGTCATTACAGTATACAGTCATTACACTTTGACACTCTATACTCTAAGACACTCTAACTGAGAATAACCAGTCTAAGTCTCACAGTCACACTAGTGACTCACTAGTCACAGTGTCAGTGTCACCATCACTATCTCTAGTAAAGTACTCTCTAGTCTACTCTAGCCACTCTTTTTCTACTTCTAGGCTAGTCACTCTACTCAACTCTACTGACTCTAGGCTAGTCAGTGTGTGTGTTAATGAATAACATGCTATATGTTATGAAGTAGATGATTACGGTGCACCACATCAATGAAGCAATGCCATTCTTAAAACTATTAAAAAAAAAAATTTAACATTTAAACAATAAAATTATAAATAAATTTAGGGTAATACTAGTAAAGTAGATAATTCAAATAATTGTACTGCCCTCATCTGATTCTATAGATCACAAGGTCTGATAGGGGAACTTTATTTATTTTTTTTTTTTACTTTACATCTGATTCTGATCCAGCTATTTTTTCTGTCACACTGTAGTCTTACTGTACTAACTGTATTGTAGTACAGTAACTAATAGATAGCTATCATTTAATAATCAAAATCAATGTAGATGTAGCAAAAAGCCAAAGCTGTACATTGCAAATTGGATGTTAAAAACAGATCTAGACTCTATTGCAAAACACTTTAAAAAAAAATATTTTTTATTTTATTATCAAATTTTATTTTGGGAAAAAATTATTCCAATTCTCCCTAATACAATTTGTTAATAATCAATATCAAACTGCATAATATAAGACCCTAAATAAGATTCATTTTTAAATAGATTTAGGCACCACTAGATGGAGTTTTGATTTAAAAATTATTAAAATAGATCTAAATCTAATGACATGTTGTCAAGGGGGCATGAAGGTAGGGATTTTTCAAATTTATAGATTTTTTTCTGACATTGGACTTTGATGTGCCCAAATTATAATGAATTACTATACATGTTTTAACTCATCTTCCCCAATTTCAAATATAGATAGAGAAACTTTCATGTTGCAAACACTAGCAAGTTGAAATTAACACCTTACTATTTTACAATCATTATGCTGGTATTTTGCATGGCTACATTGTTTTAAACCATATATATTGTATCAGTTGTTCCTTATTTAAAAATATTTAGTTTACCAATAAATTCATGCAACATAGTTTAAAGTTTCAAAGAGGAACTTGCTTTTACAATTTACATATTTATTCTTTCTTTACCTAAGGTGCTAGAAATCTCAGCTCTGTAGCTGGAAATTACTTAAGATCACACATAGGTGTAGTAGGTCTGTGCAGTCATTATGGAAATGGCCATGTACTATCACAGCAGTCATCACCTGTGTATCATTCCTATCGTTGTAAGAGTATTCAACTTGCAGATTCCACAACCAGCTGGGCAATGGGGTAAGTGATCTTGTTCTAACCATCACAGATTATTTTGCTGTTTCCCAGAGTGCAGTGGTAATTGACATTAGCCTGGTATTGGACTGGCAAACTTTATTCAACTGTAGAAGAGGAAGAGACATAAGAGGTTTTCTGTGTTAGCTTATAATAAATATGATACCCGTACACTTGATAAGCAATTAACAGTGCCAATGCTATAAAATCTAGATTCATGAGTCTGTTTACCAACTTACTTGCACACAATATTACAATATCTACTCCCTCCAAGAAAAAAAAAGAAAAAAATAATAGTACAAATAACTTGTAGGTTTACACGTATATACAATGTCAACGTTCTGTTTAAATTTATAACTAGAAAATATTTTAAAAATACTTTAACAAAACAAAGCTTATATTAAGTGTACTTTATCAATTAGTTTGGATCAGTCCTGTAATTAAATTAATGATAGATCTATACTAACATTAAAAAAGCATTTATAAAAATATTTTTAAAAAAGGGGGAATGAACCGAATTCAAAACTCATGGCTCAAGCCTTCTCAAGCCAATACAGTAACTTCTTTGTTAGTGGAGAGCTTATGAACATGGGAGATTGTAGAGTTACCTATTGTTTCTATCTCATCCTATTTTTCATGTTTGTGTTCACTAAGACCTAAGGGACTAATTCAGCTTATACCACCACTTCAGGCAATTACAATTTCTTACTCTTATTCAAGATACCAAACAAAATAATTTATTACCAATAGTTAATTAACTAATTGGTTAATTTTTTTTTATTGATTCTTGTTTCGTCAGGTAAAAGAAATAATTGTGCAAAAGTTCAGCTTGTTGAGAGATTAGGTGTGGGGAAAATAACGTGTGTACAAACTTTTTACCAGACAGACAGACATAGTGAGTTGCTATACGCTTTGTAAAAAAAAAACAACATTCTAATATAATTAAGCTATTCAGTGAAAAGGAATATATATAAACAGTGCATTTTTAATGACGGTATGCACAGGTACAGCGTACCAGCACTTTTTAAAATGTGGGTAAATATTATCACTTTTCTTGTATTTTAACGTTTATTGTTAATTTATTAGTAGTTAAAAGTTAGGCAACCATTACTGAGTACCAGCACCTATTTTTTTTTTTTTTTACAAATAAAGCACTGTATACATGTATGAGAAGATTTAATAATTTAAAAAAAAAATCATAAAGAATAAGTTCCTGCAGTTGTAAACTTTATTTCTAGAGAGCACTTTTCTGTTATGGATTTTCTTTCTCCATCTATACATAGGGTTTGTGGCATTGAAGAATTAGAGGATTTTGTTCCTTTAACAGACCCAGAGCTGCAGAAAGGTTTGTTAATCATAACTGTTTTTTTTTTTTTTTTTCAATTTAAAGATACACATTTACATCATATGGTAATAGTCTTCAACCAAGATTATGTTTGCTTTTAAGAAATTAAAAGGCTTGTTGAACTCAGGCTTGACACTGGAGTACACCTCTTAGCTACTTCGAGATGTGCTGCAAGAAAAGGTTCCTCAGTGTACCGGTATGTCAGAAGAATGGCCTGCATTGAACATGCTAATTTTTTAATCCATTGTACTTGGCAAACTCATTTCACCCTGAAGCTGATTTGACTGAGAATATAAATCTAATGTAATATTTTAGTGACAGTCAAATCTTAACTTTGTTTATTAGAGTTGCTCACGAACCCATTATCTTTTTAATTATTTTTAATTCTCTCTTTTGATGGGAAATGATGCTGTAATTGTTATCTGTTTCCTTTGCCTGAGCTGCAAAACAGAATTGTGCTATGATAGCATTACTGAAGACCTTGTCTTATCTTCCAGTAGGATTTAAACCCTCAAGTACTGACCATTCAGACAAACAGTTTAACAATACATTTAAAGTTATTTTTAGCTACCATCCTCCGGCATTTTTCAGCTTTAACATACTGTAACCTATGGTTTCTTTGATGGTCTAAGAAATATTCATGACAAGTTTCATCAGAATTGGTCAAATGGTGTAGATCTCTACACTATGGCTTCTATATTAGATTTTACAATGAAATAGAGTAAGATTAAGGGGTTAGTTTAAACAAGGATTAAGGGTAAATAGCAAGCCAGGTTGTTTGATCCATTTGTTAATTGGTACATTTTTTGTTTGTTTATAGGGGTAGCAGAACGTGTTAATACAAGCATAGAGCTGGGTGAAGCAGGACGCCTGTTTGCTGTTGTTTACATACGAGGCATGCAACATAAAGTCACAGCAGGAGACATTATTGCTGTTAAGCTGAACTTTCCACCAAATGTTGGTGACAGATTACGCCTTGAAAAAGTCCTTGCTGTAGGTGGGAAAGATTTCACACTATTTGGACAGCCCATGTTGAGCCGTGATGTTGTTCGGGTTGATGCCACTGTTGTTGAAAAAACTTTATCTCACAATCGCATTTGGCGAGTTTACCGGAAAAGGAAAAATTTCCAAAGATTCCATTGTAAGTACTGTTGTTTCTCTTTACATTAACAAAATAAACTCATTAAAAAACATCATTGATTGTTAAAAAAATAATGATCATTTTTGTACAACCAAAAACATGTGTATTATATTATTATAATATGCAAAGAAAATATGTTGTGTCAGAGTTTTTAAATTTAGATATTTAAATATTAAAAACTAATCAACTATTGTTATAATACTTTTAAAAAGCTAATCTGGTAAAATAATGGTTGATGTGGTGAAGTAGTTAAGTTCTCGAGTTCCAATTGGAAGTTTGTAGGTTGAAGTCCAGTAGAGGCAACAGTACTAATTTGCACCAATTGTAGAAAATTCCCAATGACATTTTGGTTTGTTACTATGTGATGCAAAATAGACCTCTGAGATTTATAAGAAATGAAGTTTCACATTTGGGTAGAATAACATCATTAGTAATATCACAAAATTGTATGGCATTTAGGGTCCCAAGACAAAAAAAAAAGTAAAGTAGCAGTACTACATAAATCCCTGAACCATGACTTACAATTACAAAAACATAACCTTATAAAATAATAAAATATAGGCACATTTCTTTTTTTTTTTTCATACTAGAATCTGGTGATTACAAATGCTCAAACTGTGACCTTAGATGCTTATCTAGGATTGTCCATTTTAGGCACATAGTCTCTCGAGATGTAAAATGCCAAAGATATTAGGACAGATTTGTAAAAGTGCTATTTCTGCTTTAGCGCCATTAGAGCATGGAATGGAAAATCGTTGACTTAGCAGTGTTTAAGTCTCCAAAATACATGCACAATTAGATTAAAAATGTAGGATGTACTTCCTTTTTTTTATTGAAGGAACGTCTTAAGAAAAGTAATGTATTATACCTATAAAATAAAAATTTCTGTTGAAATCACAATTTTCAATGGTTTTACTGCATGTTTAAAGCATTCCATTTCTTAAATGAATTCAGTTTTTAGTATTTGTCTATAACAACTTTAATATGGCATAACACACTGCCCATAGTTACACACCTTGTTTCGTTTATATGAAGCATAATTAAGGTTCCAATATACCGGTATTTTACATTTTGTTGAACCTATTAAAAATGAGAGAGGTTTTTGTTAATAGTGCATATTGATGATTTTCACTTGATAGAAAATCAATTTGCTGTGAAAGTACTAAACTCTAGGGGTTATGTGGGAAGTATACAAATTGATACAAATTGTTATCAAAATGAAAATTGTGCAAAATATTTTTTACATCAAAAAAATATGTCTCTTACTCAGTTTTTTTTTTTTTCTTTTCAGTAATTCGTGAGCTGTACACAATGCTAGTAATCAATTCAATTCAAGTAGGAAAATTACCAGTTGAAGCGCAGGAACAGATAGATGAAAAAAAATAATTTTAAACATGTATATAACCAGATATTTGTGACAAAAATTTGACTGATTTTGTGGATGAACTGAATGGGCAGCACTAACTCAAAATATTTGAAATTCATTTAGAGAACGGTGCATTTCAAGTAGTTCTCAAAGTATAATTGTTTCTTTTTAGAGCTGGCAAATTTTATCCTGTTGAGTTTTTGGTGCCTGACCCAATAACATAATTTATTAATTTAATGAATAAGTTATGAGATCTAGGAGGCATTTTATCAACTGAGAACATTGCACATTTTGTATTTGTCAATGTGTGAGACTAAAATTATGAGTCTTAAACAACAATCAAATCTGTCATTTCTATTAAATACAACCATTTATGGCTCACTATTTTTTTTTTCTTTTCAGTTTCTTGTTTTATCTATATACAATTTAGAAAAATTTAAATTAATGACACATTTAATTATTTTTAAAGCATTCTATGCTACGATCTAAAAATTTCTGTTAAGAAATGCCTCTCTTTTCATTTATATTTTTTATAGTAATCATGTCTACTTTCTATGAAAATTTTTCAAGGTGCTGAACTGTTACAATACAATTTAATCAGAAAAAATGTACAAATGTGTTTGAATGGCTTTTTCTTGTCAATAAATATTGATTTACTGTTGATATATTTTGTTTAGTGTTTATTAAAATACACATAAGCATTTTATGAGGGGGGGGGGAATCCATTTTCAGAAAAATAATTTATTGTATAGGATTTTTCTTTTTTATGATAGAACTGTAACATTCATTATTTAAAATGAAGGATGAGGAATAGACAATTTTCCTATCTTTTATACTTCAGGGAAAATGAATATTCTTTTAAATAATCAATATATTTTTATATTACATTATGAAACTGATTGTATTTATCACACTGATGTAGAGAAATGTTACAATTATTCGTACTCACTTTAGTGCAGTGCAAGTTTGTATTAGTTGAATTATAATACTCTTGAACATGGGTGACGAAAAGATAACTCAAAACATAAATTGAACTCTGTTTGCAATATGGATAATGTATCTTTGAATTACAATATCTAACAGTATAGATAATAATACTTAATGTAATAGTTTCAGTAGGACCGCATTTAACAAACTGGAATAAGAAGCTATTTTCCTATTTATTAACATTTATGTAAATTTTTATCAAATTATTAAATTTTTACCTTTACTATTTTAACTATTAATAGACCTTGATTTTAATGAGTTAATTGTATATAATTTGGCCCTTGTTGCAAAGAGGGAGAGTGGTCCTTAAGGGACTGCGGGCACGACATGGCCTAAACTGTGCTGATGTGCCTAAAATCAAATCAAATCTTACCTGCAGATTCATGTTTCTATAATTTACCAGCATTTCCAGATGTCTAAACACTACCTGTTTGCTTCTTAAAGAACTTGTCTATCATTCTGATTCTCAAATAATTGATTGTGAGCTTTGTCCTGTATGCAATTTGGAACAATGAACAGGGATTTGTATTATCTCTATAATCTATGACTATCAAAGATATCTAGTCCAAGTTTTGAAGAATCAGAATTAACTAATTGAAGTTCCAGTATAAATTTAAAAAAAAGTATTTGTTTCACAGAATAAAATGAACAAAAAAAATGTTAACCATCTTTTATTATCAGTTGTTCATTAAATTTAGTACAATTGAATAAAAGATTAAAGATTACCTGACTTAAGTATTTTTCAATAATTGTCTCTCATTAGTGTATGTTTCCTTCTCTTTATATTATAGAACCATTTCAAATGACAACTGTAATAAATATGTTTTTGGTAATACAAAAAAAAACACTACAGCCCATATCTTTGTAAAGAATTAATATCTAAACTTAATGCTCACCTAGGAAAATTGTAGGTAGCATAAAGACTTTTTATAATATTGAAAATTATGGGTATGACTTATTTCAGTACTGGTACATAAAGGTACAACTAATTTTACTTTAAAATATAATAGTAAGTGCTATACTAAGTAGTTTACTTTTGGAAATCTCCAAGTACACTTACTATTCCTATTTGATAAAGCTACCTTTTTTCCCCTGGACTAGGGTTGTTCCCCCTCCAATGACAACTGAAAAGTGTAATAAATAATTTCATTCTCTAAGTGTGAACAATAGAATTTGTGTGTGCTGTAAACTTTTCAAAGGTCATGTCCAACCTATATTTCCTTCCCTCCTGTTTCATTTCATCAACACTTAATTGGTGTAAGGTGTAACAAATCTGTAAAACAATATATAGCTCAAAGCATTTATAATTACATATAAAATATAAATAAAGACAATTATGACAATAATACATTAAATTTGTAGAATCAACAAGCACAAAATGACAGCTGAAACAAAGAACTATAATAAATATTAAACTTACAATGAATAATCCTTCACAGTAGAATAATGAATCCTAATATTAAAAGGAATTACAAATACTTAGATGATATAAAATGTCCTGTCATTTCCAACATAATAAAATTAAATTGCACGGTCCAATATGACAGACTTAATGACATAACAAGCTTTTGCCAAGTAACAACAAAGTTGAAAAGCCAATACATGATAAGATAATGATCAAGTTTCATGTAATCTGGGTTCCTGTTAATGTCATAACTTGACTACAAAGTGAACCATACAGGAATAGAGCTCTGTCTCGAACATTTCTGTCTTTGTCACACATACAGATTTCCATTAACCTAGACAGAAGTGGCTGAATCTTGGATGCATTGTGTAAGCACATTTTTACCATGGCACCAAGAAGGCTGACTTTAATCAACTGCTTATGCTGCTGTGTGACCAGGTCCTGCTCAAGAGAATGATTCAAATGACTATCTTTTGTGTCCAAGTCAAGCTCATCCATTATTTGTTCTAGGATACAAGGTGCATCTGGAAGGTGCTCTCCTTGTGACCGTATTACTTCTAATAATGCTATCTTGCCCAGTGTACTGTGAATTTCTTGATAATGGTCTTGTAGACTTGGTGCTACAATCAACCAATTTTCTTGACTACAGAACTTCACTTTTACCAGGACCTAAAAAAAAAACAAGTTTTATTTTCAGCTCTCATTTCCAATGTTGTGAATATAACTATTCTATTAAAATGCTATGGATAACGTTAATCAGAAAATATATAAACAAGATTTGTATTGTCCTAACAAGCCCTGTGTTACAAGAAGGTGTCTGTACTTTAATATTTGGTCCCAAATAAACAGGGGGTCTAATTAACTGGATTTGGTTGTATAATGAAATTATCTCTATTTTATTTGAAAAGCTCTCTAGCCATGCCTTAGAAAAATAAAAAAGTTGACTTCATAGATTAACCTAAAGGTGATTAAAGTGGCAGAAACCATTGACTACAGAACTGAAATTAAAATTGACATGATGATCTGTAACCCAAAGCTTATAACCTCAATGCCATCCATTGCATTAAAAACATTTTTTTTTAAATCTGTAGTAAAAAGCATGAAAACAAACAAACCTGTACTAGACAATCTATGACTCCTGAAGTACCAAGCTGCATCAGCCCTTTCAAAAACATAACATAATGCCTCTCTAGTTCTGGCTTGAGTGAAACAGTCTCCATCAAACGCAGAATCATTTTCTTTAAAGCTTCCTTTTCTAGACGCTTAGCAATTATAAAAAACTCTTCAAGTATGTGTTCTGAATTCTCTGCAGAGATGAGCCTGCACAATATTCTTATTTTCTGCTCCATTAAGTATTGTGCATCATCATCCCTGCAAAAGAATTTATTGAAGTCTTTTGCAATGACATTGATTGGAAAGTTAGTCTGGCACAGATAATCAATAACGGCAGTGACCATTTCCTCATTTCTCTCCCGAGTGAAGTGTAACTTGAGAGTCTTCCAGCCACTTAAATATGCTTTCAGTTTCACTTTTGGTAGAGAGGAAGTGAAGTGGCAAAAGAGTTCTAATGTGCACAGATTAATAGCCAAACATGTACCATTGGTAAGACTGTTATCTAGGTCATTTAAATGTTCAAATACTTGAGGTTTTGATTTAGGGGAGTATTTTAAAAGAAACTGTAAAACATATCTTTGTACACAAGGAGAAAATGAATACATTTTGCCTATTAAATAATGACCTAATTTATTAGAGACAACAACACCCTTCTCGCTTGCAAAGATTTCTTCTAGGGCACATAAACAGCTGGCAACAGTTGGAGAATCAGAATCACTTAAATGTCCATACAGTGAATCCCATATGCCTCCTTCCATGACAACATTAGGAGCCATTTGATACAAGACCACTGATGTTAATGCCGCTTGTCTCCGAACATGTGGACTGCCATCTTCTAGCCCTTGGATTACAGCATTAGTCAGCATTTCTATTGATGATTCTGAATGCAGTGAACTCAATATTCGCAACCCCAGACTTCTGATGACTGGGTTGACATCCTTTGAATCTTGCAACAAAGTGTTTGTTGCTAGCATAACCATTTCTGGGTTTTTCTCAGCAAACAATGTAATTATTTCACCAGCCACACGTTTAACAAAGGAATCTCCTAGCGCCAGGAGTTTTACCACAGTTGGTAAAGCTGCAGTAACATCACACCCATTGTTGGCTAATGAAAGAATCTGGTAATGAAAACAAAAACAAATAATAATAATAATTAGTGTGTT
>JADKLZ010005243.1:9951451-9969402 GCA_021533235.1 Biomphalaria straminea | reverse complement strand
TTGGCCACATCGGGAAAACTCGAGTTCGACCGTTATTTCGATATGAAAATGTCTCAATTTAATTTTGGTTTGAAGGTTTTATGAATGAAATGGAAAATTTATGAATGAAAGTTTTCCATGACGTAAACGGGAAAAACGCTGCTTACGTCACTAGGCTTACTATAGTGTATTTCTTTGCAAACAAGAACGCGTTTAGAGATATGAATGAAGGGATGTGTAAAACTAAAAGCAGACCACGGGCTGTAGCACCACTAGGATGGATGGATGGCAAAAGCCGCTATGAACTTCTTATTGTCCGACAGTCAGGCTGGGCAGGGCATTTATTAACCGAGCAAGGCTCGGCTACCTGATATTATATATATATACAAGAATTGCTCGCTTAAGAGTATAGGATATATGTAGGTCCGTGCCATAGCTATAAATAGATGAGAGCACGCTAAGAAAAGGATCCGTTCATAGACATGGATCCTTCCTTTGCTAAGTAAATATATAGACTTTCTATATCTACTTATATAGCCTTCTAGAAAAAAAGTTTAGCTCGCAGTAAAAGTTTGTATCTTGATTGGAAATCTATGCTGGTTCTCGTTGAAACGTCCAAAAGGTTCAAGATAAATTCCTTTGACCCGGGAAAGGGTTTATCCACAGCCAACGGGTCACGGAGGTCACGGTTTATCCCGTGACCCTTCAGTCTGCATATAGAATCTAGACTGGCCAATAAGAGAGTTTTATGAAACCAAAATTTGTGAATTGCAATTGTGTGTACTTTATTTTATGTCTATAAATTTTGTTTAATCTCTAAGACTGAAGATCATGCAATTTTTCATAATTCGGAAATCCGAATTCAATAGATATACATGCTTTTTAAGTTACATGAAGTTACTTCCTTTTTCCAGTCTATATTTATTTATGTCTATGGTTGGCTACCAGTGCTTTTTTTTTTATTTTTTTTTTATAGTAGCCGGTACTCAGTGATGGATTGCCTATAACTTCTTATCTACTATTATATTAAAAATAAACGTTAAAATACAAGAAAAGTAATATTTCTCCCCACATTAAAAAGGTGCCGGTTCGCTGTAGCTAGCTTACTAGTGCGTACCGTCACAAAAAAAAAATCCCTGGTTGGCCACTATGTGAATTAAAAATCTCTCTAAAAATAAACAGAGTGTTTCGCTAAGTACTCAGAATGTTGTTAAGTGTTCTGTTAAGGAAAACATTTGGGAAACACTGATGTAGATATAGATGTATGTTTCGTGTAAAGTATTTTACACTAGCTATATTTCTGGAGTCGTTGTTTTTTTTTTTAGAGTAATTCATTCATCTGAGGTGCTTAGCTAAAGCATGTAAATTTAATTGTGCAAATAGTCATGCATGTTGATCAACTCGTTGTTTTTCCTGACTGATTCAGGCAACCATTACACCATGCTCTAGTGGACTAGGGAACAGAGAAGAAGAAGCACATCTACGAATTTGTGCTAGCGCATGTAATAAGAAATATGCATTTATCTTTGTGTATTTCTGAGTATTTTATTAGGTTTTTTTTTTTATTTGTAAATTATGGTTCAGTGTTTTAATTTGTATAGTAGATCATTACATCTAGGTAGATCTATAGTATGTCTAACGACTCTAATGATTTATTTTTTAAAAAAATGTGATTGAAAATAGGTATACTAGTGATGCCCAAAGTACGGCCAGCGGGACAGAACGGCCCGAGACGTGGTTCCATCCGGCCCGCCGAAACGTCGGTCAAAAAAGTAGAAAATCCTACCCCCTTCAAAAAAGTTGAAAATGTTTCTTTAACTTTGTTAGGGTCTTAACTTTTTCTCTGATGGATTGGTACCAAGGCATTCAACATTTATGCGTTTAAAAGTATATGAACTGGAACTCTGAATGTAGAATCTACCAGGAAAGGTGAATGGGTCTTTTTAATGGAGCATGATAAGTAAACATATCTGTTTTGTAAAGAAAGAACAACATATACAGAGACATTATAAAACAAATATGAAGGCCTTCTTGATTTGAGCAGTGTATAAAAGATTGGTTAAATTGCAGCTTAGCGATTGGAGGATCGATGGGAATAGTATAGATAGCTAAAATTTTGCTCAAATTTTAAGTATACATATGACGCGTTTTTAGACGCGTAAAAATAGTAGACTTTAAATAGTCCATTAAATAATGTAAGTACTAGATCCAATAGTCTCAAATAGTTGTGGTTTTTATTTTTTTGTACCTTTTGTTGATGTGGCCCGCGACACGCGTGTCGAGGGTTACAATGGCCCGCTGGCCGAATTAGGTTGATCATCCCTGAGGTCTACAAATCTAGATATCTAGGCATTCTAGGCTTATAATGATAGGCTAAGTTTTTTGAAAACGTTGTACCAACTTAAAACATTTAGAATTTAGTGTATAGATCTATATTATATAATATTTAATAGACCTAGCTAGATTTATTATTTAATAGACAAATAAGTCTAGATATAATAGATTCAGATCCCGGCAAGTGATTGGACGTGCTTAGACATCGGAATTTCCTGTAAACGTAAATGAGATCACGAGACTAGCACGTGAACAAAATTTTCCATTGCAACGAGCCAATAAAATTACTCGGTGTTCTCCCAGTGTTTAGCTCTGATTGGTGGGAATAAATAATGTGTTGGGGGTATAAAACACGTCGTCTTGCGTAAAACGATTAGTTTCCTTTTAGCTTCTGCAGCTGAATATATTTTCCCGTTTGTCCTGAGAGCGGAAAAAAAAAAGACGCTAACAGAAAAATTAAAGCCATTTTTATATTTATTTAGTTTGATAACATAGACCGAGTATTACTTTGTCCCACACGCTTACAAAGTAGATCTAGATTTATCTTGCTAAGTTATATAAACTGTCATTAGTGCAAATTTTAATGGAATTATTTATCAAAGACTACATCACATCCTCTTCTTTCGACGACGATGACGTAAACAAAGGAATTCTTGAACGCAGAATTTCGCCGTACGTCACTTTGAGACCAGGGGACCTCTCTGCCCTTCTTAAGCTATACACAGATGTTCAGCCCCCTTTAGCGAAGTTTGGCCATAATCACAACCATGTTAAAAAACAACATGGTCGTGGTATCGAAACGCTTTTCGAAAAGAAGCCATTGCTTTCAACAGGAGACAGTGACGACGATAAGTCTGACGACGAGTTACTCGACGTCGCCTGCAACGGCGCCCAGCAAGGACATGTGCCGGCCCAGTACGTTGTGAGAGGAATCAAAAGACACGAGTTCCCAGTAATTGGTAAGCATTAAATAAGTATAGATCTTAGTATTACAAATATCCACCCCGTCCAAATAACTGAAAATCAGTGTGTGGGCTTGCCTTCAATATAGAGTAGGTCATACATAATAGTATAGATCTAGTTTATAGACTATCATGTGACTATATTGTTAGTAGATCTATGAATGAGTATGACTCTATTGACAATACTATGTAAATAGTTATTGTACATCTAGAATGTCTAGTCTCTAGATTGACTCAGTCTAGATCCATATAATATGCATACATAATGATAAAGTATCATGTAACTATAGATCTACTGGTTTACTTGTAATGAATAGTTTCATTAGCTTGCAATAGGAGTGCTGTTATACTATTATTAGTTCAAGACCTAGAACTTTGGCCCAATATTCAATAAGAGAATTTAAAGTATTACCACCTAATCTGGTTATCTAGGTCATTGGGCTGCATTTCCAGGCAGTGTTGTGATGATGCAATAAAATTCCAACAATATGTTCATCTTTCATTGTCCTTCTGTTAAATATTTAATATTAATAGATAACAAACAGTAATAATTTCATTGTGATAAAAATGTGGAAATACTTGAAATAGCCTTCTGTACCATGATTGAGATGATTGTTCTGTTTACTCTTATGTATCTTTATATCAATCTATATTTATATTAGTAGATAGATATTTAATCTAGATCTAAACTCTATTGATAGATCTGTTCTATATTATTTGGCAATGCTCAAACTGAAATAAGTTATTTAGATTGCACATTTCATTAGTAACCAAATATAAACACTCTCCCAGTCATCATACTTCAGTTATAATTAATATCTAGGTTTATTTTTAGACATAACAGGTGTTTGGTATGTACTTTTGCATTATTTACTCAAGAATTATATTTACTATATAACTTGCTTTAGTAAAAAAAAATGTTTAAAAGGCATTGCGGATAAAAAAAAAATAGGTCCTTAATTAATTATGAGTTTTCTATTAATATATATATATCTTCAATAGGCAAAATATTAATATTTTTTAAAATTAGAAACAAGTTTTCTTTTAGTCAGCACATAACTAAGTAACCCTCCCTTATTATACTTACATGTAACTTTTTGTAATGTTTTTATTGCATTGTTTTTTTAATGCTTTTAAACATATTACATTTTTGTACATGGACAAGCCTAAGATATATTTTATTTAGAAGGCTTGTCCTATTTGTGTTTGCCACGTTGCTATTGCACATCTTTTGTTCCAGATGGTTGACCCTCTTAGGGACCGAGAGGTCCATCATTGACCATTGACCCGTACTGACGGGCATTAGAGTAACATTGTCTGCTGACCTAGTCAGTAAATGACAGTAAGATTTAGAATCATTCATTATCTACAATCACTTTTACTTCTGTCTTTTTCTGTCTTCTTACTTAACTTTCACATTTCATTTAACCTTTTGTTTTGTTCACAAAGTTTTGTCCAACATCTGTATGCATGATGGTGTGCTATTATTAAAATATGTTTAATCGTTAATCAATTTCTGTTAGATTGTGAGATAAAAATTGAAATATATCAAAAATTATCATTAAATTTATTTTGTTATTATTTAGGTTTTAAAAGTAAAGATTTATCTTTTTTTTTTTTGTTTATCCATTTTTTGTAAATTTAGCTTTATGAAAAACTGTCTGTAATGCTTCTATTTTAGGACAGCCAAACTGTTTGTTTTCTGTTGTTTTTTTTTAATTGTTGTTTTTGTCCCTTCTACATTAGACCAATCATTTGGACATTCCCATTAAACATCTTGCAAGTAGTTTTATTTTTTGTTTTTTTCAAGGTGTCTACATTCATGAGAAAATCTGCCCAGGGTTTCAGTACCGTGTTAGACGTGTTACGTCCAAGAATTTCTTTTGGAATGGTCAGGCAAAAACGTTGTTGTCCATAGGAACTGGCTATGGTGCTCGCTTAACATTTTCAGGGGAGACACTTAATGACAACGACAACTACTTTTGGTCAGACAGTGACCCTGATGGGTTTGCCTTCAGTATCCATGTAGGTCTTTTTTAAAATTTTGTTATCTTTTTTTTTTTTTGATCATTTGTGATTTTTTTTTACTTCCCCTTAAAAATACACCACAATTCTTCAAAGGCTTTAAACAAATACTTTCTTGTATTTAGATAATGTTTATTTTTTGGGCCAAAAATTTTTTTAATTTTTTTTTTTTTAACATAGGTAACATTTTCTTTTAATTCTTATCAAGTTTTTTTTTTTAATTTCTGCTTTTAGGCTGTTGATGCTGATCAGAAGTTTCTCATCCAAGATGTCAGCGGTAAAGTGGTGGGAGAAGGCATTGTTGAAAAAATTCATGGTCCTCAACAGGAAACAAACATGATTACTGGAAAAAATGGAGTTACAAAGCATGTGGATGTGACCCTGACCTGCTGTGTCACATACTACAAACAGCATCACTATGGCCTGAAGGAGATGATGGTTCATGAGAGCCAAGAGACTATCACCGGCGAGGCCATTCTTTTCAAGCCCCGTTCATCTCGTAAGGCCAATTTATTGGCCATTGAGGGTGTCTTCCTTCCCCGCATCGGGGACTGCAAGTTTGTGCCTGACTGCTAGTTTTATTTGGCTGTGATTGTGGACAATGCAATGTATGTTAATACCTAAGCATTAATAAGCTTTATTTATTTTGCTTATAAGACATATGATCTCAATTTACCATTGATTCAGTATGTCAGTTAGTATTTTTGTACATTTTATTTTTTTTAATTTTATTTTATGTTGTAAATATTCATAGCTTTTAATTTTTAAACAAGTTGGATGTATCAGTTATGACATGATCAGCTAAAGGGTTGTAAAACATTTTATGTTGGTTATGTTTGTATTGAACTTGTGTATATGACATATTGATCTTCTTTTTTGAAGATCTGTAAAGAAAAGGTTTTACAAAGGCGTAACAAAGGACATATGCTGTTTAAGAAGACAAGAAACAAGATTTTTGTATTCAACCTCACTTTTTTAGGGGTTCAGCTTACATTATGCTGCTGTAAGTTGGATTTTTTAAATTTATTTTGTATCCCATACCAGATTAGATCTAACAACTAATCTTTAGGAGGCGACTTAACAAGTATAATCTGTATTATGTCTTGTAAGTTGCATTTTAGTGTTGTATTTTGTTTGTAAAGTATTTTACAAGTTCAGCCTGTGTATGTGTATAAATAAATGTTGTGTATGAATTTAAACTCTAACAATGAATGATAGAGTGCCATGAAATGGGCTGAACATTTTATACCGGTACAACAGTATTGTTGCCTAATAATAATAAATATTGGCGTTTTAAACTCAAGTGTTTTTTATTTTATAGCCTAGATCTGTGTATACAAGTCATCTCATTTTTGCCATTAGTTCATTTAAATGTCTTTACAATGAACAGTAACTCTATGCATTTGCCAAAACAATAACAGTACATTGCAATACCAGGTATATTAACACATTTTTTAGTGTTTTAATTTTAAACTTGTGAGAAAATACAAAATAAAATGTAAAAAAAATTTACAGAAACAGTTAGTCCCATTTGCAGTGGACTTGTAGTAGCTCTGGACCCAGCCTGGTGATACCCTCATTCATGAAATTTAAAAAAAATGTATATCATGTCATTGTATTAAATATCACCTTCAATCTTGTTGACCATACTTTCAGCTATGCATCCAAAGTATGCTTACCATCGAAACAAGACAATAGCCCCTAAACATATCTAAAAAAAAAACTACTGTACCTGTATATCAACATTATAATCACACAGAAGATAATAATTGCAATTAATAAAATATTGCAACCAATTTTTTTTGCTTGCATTTCATACATACTTAAAGAGTATATATCATATCTATTGGTTAACAAAAAAAAATGTCTTTGTTAAAGTCTTTTTTAACTTTTTGCAACACCACTGCTCCCATGGACTTGTTATTTTGAATTGAAAACTAATAAAAGTTAAAAACTCCACTTTTCTTAGCCTATTAAATCCTGTTTTTTTCCAATACTTATTCTGATGATTGCATCAAACTAGGATTTCATGTGTATGGAAAATTCTAATATTATTTAATATAGGCTTAATTTTTGAAAGCTAATAAGGCTTAGGGCCCTGAAAGCAACCACACACAAACCAGATTTAGAATGGTTCATTTCTTAAATTAAACCATTTACAATTAAGTTGGCAGATGATGTGTATAGTCACGAAATGAAAAGGTAAGGCACAGACGAAATGCCGGAAAACATTTGTGGGTTTTTCAATTAAGGAAGTGAAACGTGAACTGAGGATAGTAGGTAGACCACAACAAGATATACTGTACGGCGATCTTATTGAGGGCAGGAGAGCCGCTGATCGTCCACTTTTACGGTACCGGTATACAGATGTATGCAAACGCGACATGAAGCTATTAAAGATCGACACTAGCAGGTGGGAACAAGCAGCACTGGTGCTGCGCCTGGTGATTTTATATGCCCAACCTGCAACCGCAGCTGTGTATCAAGGATTGGCTTCTTTAGCCACACAAGAAGTTGCAAGGGGAAAAGATCGTCTCTCGAGACGTAAAATGCCACAAAGGTAAGGAGATACACATAAAATAGTGTGTACTGGAGATTTTTTTTTTCTTATCTTGCAAAGGTGTATGGACGGTTAACGTGTTAGCTGATAGGCCTACAATCAAGGCCGGATTTAAGGCGAGGATACAGCCCGGGGACTTCACACAAAAGGGGCCTCCACACAATAAAGACTTTTATAACAAAGTAGGCCTATATTTTAGACACACGTGTATTAAAGACTGGCACATACACATAGTTTTATTATGTCTATCAGGAGTTTATTACAGATAGTTTAGATTGTAGTTTGAGCCTGAAGTATATTTTACTTTACTGTGGGTTAAAATTTAAAACAGCATTAGAAAATATACGATACATCTACATTAGCGGTCAAGCCGCCACCATGACCAGTAGCGGCCTTAGGGGGTGGCAAGTGGGGCAACCGCCCCAGGCCCCGCGCCTGAGGGGGGCCCCGCGATCGGAGATTATATCGTCATAGTCAGTTTCGAAAACCAGCTCTTATAGACTTATGTTTGATACGCTATGATTTGATATGATTCGAATTACTATGTAAGATATTTTTGGTTTCGAATTACCTTTCAGTTTCGGTTAAGACAGCTTCTTATGACTTACCGATTCTAACAGGCTATAATAATACAAACGCGTATTTTTGTCATTAATGTTTTTGAAAACCCTTCCTGAAAGTTGGATCTGCGAAAGTCAATTAAATGGACTACTGTGGCTCCTGTCTAACACGTTATACCAAAGACAAAAGACAGAGTACGTCCCCACTATTGTGTTTTCCTTGTAAATTGTTTGTCACGATAGCTACTGGAGGCCAATCAGCAAACTAAGGCTACTGCGACTGGATGCATGTTTGTAATAAACTTCGACAGCACGATGTTTTTGTGAATCAAGTTCAGTGTCCGCGTGGTTGGATTTAGCTCCGAGAATGTCCAATGGTAGCACAATGGAAAACATGATGCTAGAACAAATTACAAAACAAAATGCATAGGCGCGCAGTCTTAACCACAAGTATTTCGTGGAAGAACAGTTAGTTAATTTGTATGCGCCAAAAAAAAAAAAAAAGAGGTCAATTTTGCTTGTTTGAGATGCCGATCTAATTCGACCCAACCATCTTCGAGTAAATAAGAACGCCGAGGCTCACGACCATTACTTCGGACATACGATTCAAAACAACCTAATGGAATTGATTGTATCAGAAGTAAAAGGGAATATTATTGATAACATCAATCAAGAAGCAGATGTCCCTTACGTGACGTGGACGTATCAGATAGAGACGTAATGGTGAAGAACACTTCATAAAATTTCTAGATTTTGACAACTCAACAGAATAGAGTTGTCAGAGACTCTTCTCGTCGTGCTGGAGAGCTTGGTCTGGACCTCGCCGATTGTCGTAGCAAGAAATCTGACGATGTTCAAACATGAAAGGAAAGCACCAAAGAGCTAAAGGCGCGCATTATTCGCATTAACAGTTAAGCATTTTACACTCTGTGCGACTGCCATAATCTAAAATTTGTTTTAGGAGACATGACTAAATGCAACTCTCAAAGTCACTGTCATAAACAAGGTGGAAGTGTCGCCTCAAACAAGTTATAAAGCGATACGATATCAAACAAAATAATTCAGAGAGGCGCTGTTGACTGTCGCTAGCACAGCAAATAATTCACTGGTAAAAAGTGAAGCCGAATGCATAGCAAACTATGAACAAAGAAGTTTCGAGCTTATTCTCGATTTAATCCTAAGCTCTGATATTTTAATGGTTATGAATACTGTCAGCAAAACTTTGCAATCTGCTGACATACAACTCGATGTGGCAATAGAGCAAATCAAAGGCCATCTTGCGCTTTTTAGAAGTTCCTTATCTTATCTTATCTTATATAATACAGACGTTACTTCAAAAAAGAAGATGATTACGTCCTACGCGTCATGCATTTAGTCATGCATTAAATTCTGCCAAGTCACTGGTTTTCCTGGTTAGCTCAGGCAAACCATTCCATGCTCTAATGGCACTAGGGAAGAAAGAGCATTTGTACAGATTTGTCCTAGCATATGGGACGAGGAATGTGACTTGGTGCAATTATCACAGGAAAGGAAATTGCTTCCAAAAAACGACGATCTGAAATTCAAGAAACAAAGAGTCAGACAAAAAGACAGACAAAGAGTCAGACGCAAGACGCAATTCAACTATGAGAGTAAAGACGAATCAACATTTTCGACAGCAGCGTTTGAGGCGCACGAGCCGGTTAGCGTGATGTGGTACGATAAACATGGGGCCCCGCATATGACACTCGCCCAGGGCCCCGCGCAATGCTAGGGCCGCCCCTGACCATGACTTGCCGCCTCCGACTGATTTGCATTATTTAACCTCCCTCTGCTGTGTGTGTGTGTGGTATTTGGTAAGAACGCCAGACGTCAACATATTTGTTTTCGTGGTCGTCCTTGACACGGATATTACAAAAGAGGCAAATGACCTGCTTTGCGTTTGTGTGACAAAAAATGTATCCCATGAAGCCTACAAAGTTAAAACTACAGACACATAGTCAAGGCCAATTTCTAACATAGTTGACTTCAACACAAAATATCTTCCAACCTCTCTACCCTCTGACAATATAATTGTCTTTAACCCCCCCTCCCCCAAACCTCATCTTTTTTTTTGTCTAAATTGAATATAGTATATATTTTCCTATACGGGAAAAGATTTTTGTCTACGATATAGAACTTTTAAAAACAAATTTTTTTCAAAAGCGATAATGAAATGTGTACGTCTTTTCATAATTCATCTTTATAAACTGTAAATTGGCTTAGATCCTTTGCTGCCTTTAAACGGAGATCCTATTCTCATTAATAATGATACTTTAAAGTGTTTTTCATCTTATTCAAAACGCGCGTTCTTTAAGAACTAGATATATATAAATAGCTTTAAATGGATTGGTCAGTAAGCGTAGCCTCCTATTATTTTTAAATTGTTACAGCGAAAAAAAAAAACACTTATTGACGTGAGTGCCTTTAAACTTGGTTGCCATAGCAACTATATTACGATATAATTGTTTTATTTAACAAATATATTAAAACAACATAATCAAATACACTCTTTTTTCCATTGAACCTGAGACGTGAGCTGATTCTAATGAAAGATTGATCAATCCAGTGGTTCTCAATCTGTTTTCCAGAAACTCTCCAAGGTGGATCGGATGGAAATAGAATTTCACAATGTATTATGTAAAAAAATAATAATCGGGGGGGGGGGTGCGTGTTCCTTGTATCGAGGGGTAAAAGGAGGGGGGTAGTGTTGTAGAATGTCATAGACTTACTGTGCCAAACTGGCAGACAACTAAACCGCTGTCGACGCATTTGCCCTATGTCTTAGCAGTTAGCAGGTGTTAGCTTATACAAACTTCAAATAACATGAATAAGATATAATCTAAAATGGTATTTTGAACAAAACTTCGTCCCACCTTTACCATTGAATCACACACACACAGACTCTATAACAGATGTGAAAGGGAAAATGGATAATAGTCGGGAGCCCTATATGTTAGCTATGGTTCGAATAGTTGTGAGAAATTTTCTTAAGCGAGTGTATTGAGGGGTAAATATAACTGAAATGTCTTAAGGTGGTCACAATTTTAGGTGAGGAACATGGAAGGGTGGGGTTAGGGTTAGGTTATTGGGGGCGAGGCTACAATAGTATGAAAGAATAGCAGTCTCTCCGAAAATGGCGTCTGTCCATCACAAAAAGAGTAGGCTACAGATGAACTTCACTATACCTAACGTATAGCCTTCTTACGTCGTATGATGACAACTGCTATCATATTGTGAGGTGTGATTAGCGCATGGGCACTGGCTAAGGTCGGAAAGTTGTCGCCCACATTTCATTTCCCTCCACTTCAGGCATCTTTGGAGTCCAAAGGAAAGACGAGCTGATACATGCTGGGAACAGCACTGCCAGAGTGTAGCACAATGGAGCACAAAGCTGCCTAAGGGTTACCGGCTTTTATTTTATTTTTTGTTTTAGGGTTCACTAGTTCACTCTCAGAGATTTTCCCATGTTTGGGTGTAGTCGCAAGGCAGTGGAGGTTTGGATTCAAAGGTTTCCATTTCCTACGTTAACACGCTTCTCATTCCCGAAGTTTTCCGGTTTAGGCGCCAGATAATAGACACATTAAAAAAAAATATATTCTATAAACGTGTGACGCTCAATGTCAAAGACTTCACTAATTTCTTCTGGGTGGCAGAGTGATAAAGCAATTAGCTTCCAAACAGAGAGGTTCCCGGTTTAAATCACGGTGATGACTGTGATTTTTTTTTCGGGATTTTAAGGACGCCTGGGTACCTGTCTTTAGATAGCTACAATAAAGGCGGTTGGTCGTTGTGATGGTCACATGACACCCTGTGACAAGTCAAAAACTCGCCGTCAGATTCGCTCACTTTTATCACAGCATTAATTATTATTTACCTTTATTTATTTATTTTATTTTAATTATTTCCCCTTTCTATGCCCCTTTTTCTTCGCACAACCGCACCTAGTTCCTATTTACGCTAGACATAACGTCTAGCGCATGGACCATGACTGTCGCCACTCCTCGCTTATCTCCCCTTGACCGGGGAAGAGATCAAACAGGCATTCGCCTTGAGGGCCGGATGCCCAGCCCTCTCAGTTGATACCATATGGGCAGGAATGTAATGTATTGCTCCTCCCGCCTCAACACGTGTCTCTCTCTCCTTGATCAAAGAGATCATTCGACGCCACACGTCTATCGACCCTCCAAGGTGTGTCCGCACATCTCAGGCCTCTTTCCAATATGTGAAATATTCGTCTCGGGCCGACCACGTGAGAGACAATCCCCTTCTTGTCACATTTCCTGTATCCGCTCTCACCTCTGACCTTTATAAGCTAATCGATTTCATAGTAGACTCTAGCTCATTTTCATTTCACTCTCCCGCTGGCACTTGCCACATGAGCCTGGACTACTTCATTTGTTAATTCTCTTAGAGGAATATTTTGTGGTGAGTCTGCGTGAATTACAAGTCCATTTTATCTAGCTTGTGTATATTTCATTATGGATATTGTCATGTGTATTTTATTTAGTTCATTTATATTTAATCTGTGCATTGTGTATTTCTCACTGTCGTAAGTAGGAAACTTGACCATTGCATATGTATATATTTATATATTACATTTACCTATGTCGGCAATATTATTGCCACGTTGCTCAATTGACAATTGACGCAACATTGTACATTTATGTACATCTTAGTTTATTTTCTTTATCTCGGCTGGTCGCCTTGAAGAGATATAAGAAATCTCTCTCGTTTTAATCATTTTGCTTTTGCAAGAGTTGTTTCCTCCCCTTGAACGGACAATCATTGTTCACGTCATGGCCCCGGCCGTGTTTGGACAATAGCGTCACGGTCATTGACCACCAGCGTCCAATTCTCCCCTCATCTCCCCCCCCCCTCTTTTATACTTGTATTTTATTGAGATTCTTATTTCCCCTTTTATGTACATATATATTACTTTTTCCCCTCTTATGTACATTTTATGATTACTATCAGCCCTCTATTCTCCAACCCCATTTGTCATCATTTTCCCCATTGTGCACTAAAGCAATTTTATCAATCTGACGTATGCACCTCAGTCGAGGGCATCGACAAGATGCACGAGAGACATGTCCTAACTTGTCCTTATTTATCCGCAGCCTCCCTCAGGTGTCTGCCTATTTGCTACCTGCCTATTTGCTACTTGCCTATTTACTACCTACTAGGACCTGCCTACATGCCTATGTGTATTGACACATCTGCCCATTTGGAGCTGTCCAGCATTGCCTAATTGCATTTGGCCCACTCTGCCAACTTGCCCATTTGGTACTAATCAGTATCGCTTGCTCACTTGGATCCACTACGAGTATCACGTACTATTAAGTGCTTTTCAGCGCTGAAAGTCACTACTCATCGTCCACTTGGCGCTATCGGCTCAAGCCTGCCTATTTGACAGTCCGCCTGTCAGCCCATTAGGTACGACGTCCCTATAGATCCGTTCTGTGCGAGACGTCATAGCTCTGCCAACTCACTGGACTTATCCTGCCCGACGCTGCCCACGGCAGATCCGCTCTGCCCGCAGTACACTTGTGCCCACGGTAACCGGCCATCCGCCTTACTGTGCCCACTACAGATATTGGAACTTTTGGACTGAACCTCCACAAGGACTATATCATCGGAGTCCCTCTACCCGCTAGACACGCCACTTGAAGTCAGGATACAGACAACTACGATTCATCCAAGACAGAAAGAGCTAAGTACCAAGGACAAAGTGACACATTCTCTCATTACGTGCATAAGTGATGATCAAACATAACATCGTTTAGAGTCAGATACAAACCCTCCCCCTTTTTATTATTCTATGTAAATATTTATGTAAATAAATATTCTTTATACTTTTATCATTTGTATCTCTCTTAATTGCTTGTCTAGTTGCGTGTCTGCTCCCGATTTGTCTGCTGATGGGTCAGTGTGTGATATATTCAAAAATAATCATCCCCTAGACACCAAAACAAGCTAAATTCACATCACACGCGGCGACCCGTCACACACCCTGCTCGTTAACCGTCAGCCAAAGAAACCGATGACCTCTACATCCTTATGGTTAAAGACAAACAATCATAGAAGGATTAATGAACAAAAAAAAAAGGGTCAAGAATCTCTGGAAGACAATAAATAAGTTAATCCTTTAGCAAAGGTTGATGGCATTAGTCTGACAATATGTGTGCTCATGATGTGATCAGGGGCGCAGCTTTCCCGAAAGGAGTTGATTGGTGAGTTCCCTGCAGCTCTTAACACCGAAACTTTGATGAGGAGACCTAAATCCGATGAGCTTTTGAGGATGATAACACGAAGAAAGAGAGAGACAGAGAGAGACACAGAGAGAGAGAGAGAGAGAGAGAGAGAGAGAGCTTCACTCTAGATGTGGGTGGGGGGATTTCTATGCTTAAAAAGAAAAAAAAATCATTTTCGTCTCTGTTTGCATTGACAGCATGAGGGAAAATGTTGTCCGGAGAGCCGATTAGTTTAAATTACTAGGTTAAAGGTTAATGACTGCGGCTTCAAGTAACTAGAAAGATAGAAAGGCAAAAAGAAAAAAAAAAGGAAGTGTTAGAAATTGAATTAAAACAGAAAAAAAAGTCCAGTTAGATCTATTGTTGCGTGCCTATTCGCGGTGTTGTACAGAAGGTAACTGTCACAACTCAAAAACACCAACGAAGGCCGAACAAGCAATATAGTAAGCCGACAATCGCTTCAACTTTACAATACGTTTAATAATCAATAAGGGAATCCGTCTGTCTTTCTGTGCTAGCCGTCTGTAAGTAATCTCAAATAAAAATAGCGTCTTCTTGTTAGAGTCGACCTAAAGCGTTCTTATTTTTAATCTAACTATCCGTCACTTCCGTCACTAAGTAAAAACTTACCCCTTAATTATTCCCGAAATAAATCTATGTTCTAATCATGTCATAACACTATATTTTTTTTTATTATATTGTAAAAAAAAAATAAATGGAAAATGCGGAGAACACTTTCTACCGTTCTTTTTTTTTTTTTTTTTTTTTTTTTCACTTTTCATCCTATCACACTTTCTAGAAGTTAGAACTCCAAAAGCTGCTCGCCACAACATTCATGTCATCCAATGTAGTCTAATAACGGAATTTGTTGAAAGAATTTAAACTCTTAGAAAACAAAAACAAAATCTAATTAAATACCTAGAAAGACACAAAGATAAATGCACATTCCTCATCCCATATGCTAGGACAAATTTGTACAAATGTTTCTTCTTCCCTAGCGCTATTAGAGCATGGAATGGGTTGCCTGAGCTAGCCAGAAAAAAAACAGTGACTTGGCAGAATTTAGGTCACTGGTTAATATGCATGACTAAAAAGCACTGAAAGTATATCATACTAGATGTACATTCTATCCCAAATATCCCGTAGGACGGTATAGGAGAGTGGCGGGCTGGATTCGAACCAGGGACTATTGTAACGAAAGTCCGATGCTAAACGGTTAAATCTTCTTTTTCATTTCGCATAGATAGATTTAGGTTTCATGATTTGTAGATTAGTTGTAATGCACGGTTTTGTTTCAAAAATATTTTACCACGATTAAATTAATTCACTAATCAACATGGCTTTGATTAAAGACAAAAGAACTTTCTAGGCTATACATAGTAACACACACACACAGACACACAAAAATACGCGAACATTTAACTTCCTAAGCGACGTCAAGTAGGCTTAGCTTATAGATTGTTTCAAGAGTTGCCTTAAAAGGCAGGGTTCAGGAGTGCTGCTGAAAGAGAAAAATTTACTTCCGTTTTCCCAAAACAAATTTAAATTTTGAAGCTCTCGCAAATTAAACTGAGAACAATAGAATTTTGCTTCCTATTGTTCTTCTTGACTTTCTTCCCCCTCTCTCTCTCTCTATCTCTCCTTTCTATCTCCTATTTTTCCTCCCCCTTATCTCTCTCTCTCTCTCTCCCTCCCCGTATCAGAAACCCCATTAGAACATGCAGAGATTACTCCATTAGAGCACATGAAAGAAAGCCTCTTCCCTTTTCTTTCTTTCACCCCCTCACCCTCTCTCTCCTCTCTTTCATTCTCTCTCTCTCTCTCTCTCTTTCTCTCTGTGTTCAATATTTTAATTTGTAAAATAATATGTCGCTAAAAATAGCCTACACTTATTAATGTTGAGACATAAATAAACACACAACACACAAAAACGATGTAACCGTTAGACGTGAAGGTAATAGGAATAAGCTCCAACTAGATCTAGAGTCTACAGGACTCTGAACAAGTCAACTTGTAATGTAGGAGAGAGCGAGTGTTGAATAACTCACATTCTATATTTAGTATCACAACTCTCTGACTCGGGGATAAAAGATCGATACAGTTTGAAAGAAGGCAACCAATCCACGGAGAGCTTGTTTGCAGCTTAGTCTTTGATAGTGGGAGTTCTCAACTAGATCTTACTGTGTAACACAGCACTGATATAGTTGTACATACAGTTAGAGGTAAACACACGATCCATATGATTGTATAAGCTATATATCAGAAGAAAAAAAAAACACCTTTAGAGCGGTTGGATTTAAGAGTGAGGAAATGAGGAAAGAGTAGAAAAAAAACTAGAACCTCTTGGCTGGAGGGAAGTACTTTCGCTTTGTTGTCAGTGTATAAATCTAATAATGTTCTCTTTCAACAGGCCTAGCGGAGAAAAATATTATACGAAAGGAAGAGAAAAAAAACAACTTTAAGTTATACAGGAAGGGAGAGAATCTAATATTCCCACAGTCTAGATCTAAATGCCGGCAATGTGTTAAAAAGCAATTTGTGATAAGGTATTAAGGTTCGTCGATTCCATCAGGAAATTGAATCCGAGTATATTATTTCTACTGCAGTGTTTCTGAAGCTTTTTTTTTCTTCCCCCAAGTAACTCTTTAATGGAATATTCAAGAAGCACTGCTTCAACCACTTAGATCCCCTTCCCCCCAGTTCACTCTTTCACCTATATAGGCCAACACACACACATGATCTTTTTTTTTTTTTTTTTTACCTTTTTATCAATTAGGCCTATATCTGTCTTTCAATCAAATGAGGTGGAACTGTTTTCTACCGTAGACTGTTATATATACACTACAGTCTGTAAGTGCAGACATATCTAGATTTTGACAGTTTTTCTTTTCAATATTTAAGGAATAATGAGTTTTAATAGTGAGAATTCATATTGGGGAAAGTGGGGTAATTTGAGATACTTAACTTTAAGGAATTGTAAAACTCATAATTAGTATTTTAAATTTTTATATAATACAGACCTATAAAAAATACAACTAATGCCCATATTACCCACTATCTCATATTACCCCACCTTCCCCTAGGCCCTCGAATGTGGTAGATCTGAGTTAGAGCTTGGCTACCGCACCAAAGGAACGAGCCTGGCTTCCCCTGACAAAGGGTGGGGGACTTGGGGGGGATTTCTTTAACCAAAATAAAGCATTGACTTAAGCCATATTTTCATTTGTAATATTATAAAAAAAGTGAAAATACTAATAAT
>JADKLZ010005243.1:9911567-9926111 GCA_021533235.1 Biomphalaria straminea | reverse complement strand
CTTACTTTCAATAAGTATTGACTAGATCTTGGATGGAGCTTACAATGCTAAAGTCTTACTTTCAATAAGTATTGACTAGATCTTGGATGAAGCTTACAATGTTAAAGTCTTACTTTCTGTCTCTCGCCATCCCTTTAACTTCTTTTTCAAACCTCGTTTCTTCCCTTCTACGTCATTGCTTCCACACCAATGTCTTCTGACTTAGAAAGTGTTTCAATTAAATCCATCAATCATTACACAAGGAAAATATGTTTGTGTGTGTCTTACAGTGACTTAAATAATATCACACGCGCGTTTTGTGTGGGCAGTGTCTATGAATACCTGTTTTGTTTTAAAGCACTGTTATTCAACACCTCTACCAGTCCAGAGAAACCATTTCTATTTTGAGATGATTATAGACATCTATATATCTATATTTATTGGAGCATAAAGGATAGCTAGTTGTTGTGCTAGTCACATGATAATCTCGTTTAAAATTCGGTGGTCCTAAAATATTCTATTTCGACGGTGTTATAAATTGCAATGTCTTCAATGGAGCCATTTAAAAAAAACAAACAACTCTGTTCTGGTCGGTAGTAGTTAGTACATGTAATGCATGCATCATTTTTTATTGGAATATGGTAGACGACTAGCTGGTCTGTGTGGATAGAGCTCTGGATGCTCGACTCGGTGGATTGGTTCAACTAGCACGCGTTGTTTAAAGTCATTGTGACAATACTGTGAAACCTACAAGTACCAAGAATTGCTTTCTAAATTCCGATTCTCGGAAAAAAATAATGTTCCATGTTGAAAACAGATTGTTATTGTTTCTGTTACTGCGTTTTTTCAATGATGTTTTTGAAAACGGCATTCAATGTTCCATGTATTGTCATTGTCAGTTTAGCAAACATGAGCACGGCATTACGTGACAATATACTCGTATAAGGCATCAAGCACACACCAGTACCGGTATTTTGTTTGACTTGTTACGCTCGTGTAAGTCTCACCAATTATGATGACATTGGCTCAGATCGAATTTCAATTGCTATTGATTGTGAGCACACAAGTTGCAGGAATTCAACCCATCAGTAGCCCCGTTCAGGGCTATGAGGAATAAAGAGAAGATTTAATCCTTTCCCTCACGAAAACGTATCCATGGCTTAAAAGATCGACGCACTGTTGTTTTCTAGAGCAGTCTCCCTCAATCTGGGTCACGTGAGCAATGTTTCTCGAATTGGGGATTAAGTAACCCTCTGTAGTAATAACGGGTCGGTATAAAAAAAAAAGAAAGAAATGAGAGTATTCTAAAGATTTAGTGGCTCGTATTTCTAATGATTAGTTTGTGAATGTATATAGTGGATATTCAAAAGAAGTGTGTGTTTGGGGAGGGGGGAACAGTGGTTATGGTGACCCGATGATTCTTGTCAATGGGTTATTAGGAAGTCAAAGTAACACTGTTATAGTAATCAACTTCTCCATTGAATGCCTTCTAATGAGTCTGGTGGTGAAACTTCTCCATTGAATTTCGTTCTAATGAGTCTGGTGGTGATAGACTTTGTTCTCACCGCACGATATCAACTTTATTCTTTTGAGAACTACTGATCTTATGCACGTGAAGTCAGGTATCTAGAACGTTCACGTCTGCTCTTGAGATATCAGCGATGATGAAACTGGGAAGACAACCCAGCTGTTTTTTTTACCTAACGTTTCTCTCTCATGTCTAGAAAGGTAAACGAAACAATGGCGATAGAGATAAAAATAGAATGTCCACGTCATGAGTTCGGAAAATTCCACGCTACAAGTAAAAAAAAAAAAAACAGCAACAAGTTCCTCTTTCTCGACTTGTTGCACGAGCTGGCATTGAGCAATGTGATTTGTAAGATAGTCTTAGAGCTTTTTATCTCTGGAATTTTCAGTTTTTGAATCAATATGTTTTACAAATAGCTTGTTTTGCTTTAGTCACGATCTGCGCTAATTATGTCATAGGACAGGGATGTTTCATTCGTGAAGAAACATAAATACAGTAGAAATAGTGTTTTAGGACGCTAAAGGACCTCATTCACCAATCGTAAACAAACATTTAACCACGTGGTTCTCTATCGCTTCTATCCAAATTACCAGGGCCGGTCCTAGCAATAGAGGGGCCCTATGCCAAACTGATTGCGCGAGGCCTAGTCTTCCAGTTAAGCACCTTGAATTAGCGCGGGGCCTATGAAAGCGCTGGGCTCACTGCCACCGCATAGGTGGCCTAAGACCGGCCCTGCAAATTACGTAATCCATAAAGGCTGTCATGAGTTTTTTTTTTCCCCCATTCTTTTATCAAAATTATAACTTGGCTTATGTTGTTTGTTTACGATTGGTGAATGAGGTCCATTTTATTAACTTGTGTTTGAGATTAAAGAAAAACATTTTGTTGAGAAACCATCTGATGAAAGGAGGGAAAAGGGCCAGTGTTTTGAAGGACAAAGAACAGCTCCACTCTATTCTCGGATTGACATTTTGTGTTTCTCGGCATTCATGTCGCAATCAATGCGTGGGTTTGTACATGAAGACCCCCCCCCATGTTGTCATTGGATCCATTCTTGAAACAGAGAATTGCGCTGATTTCAATCTTTGAATTAAGCTTTCATAGTAATGCGCTAGTACATTTGGAAAGCATATATTCATTTTTACTGAATGTTGTTTGAAAAAAAAATAGTTTCGCATTTTTCCTTTTATCGCTTACCGCCAAAGTTACAACTGGTGTTATCCAGTTGTTTTACAAAACTATATACATTTAACACACATTTCTTCACATAAAAGATTTTGTTGTGGTTTGATGTTTAGGAAGAATGAAAATTATAGGGACAAAGTATTAGCAACAAGTATTACAACAAAACCTGGTCTTGTTTTAATACAAGTCTTAGTTTAATCATGAAAAATAACTTCTAGATATTACTACTATAACCATAACAATATATAGGTGTCAACACGAATTACACTCACACACACGAGCAGCGTTTTTATGACTTCGGTTACTATGTACTTCTCGGTGACTACAGGCGACGATGAAACACTAGAACACTTCAGTGGGATATAGTTCTATCTTTCTGTTCTACATTTAATGGAGAGGAGCCGATCACTTCGTCGGGTGTGACGTGTGTTTAATGGGTACACATCTGTAACAATGTAAATCGAATCTATATATGTTTTGGTATTGAATGAAGTAGTAGAAGAAGCACATACAGATGAAACAATGATATATGTATATGTCTCAGATGTTGAATCACTAATCTTGAACACAATCTTTTTTTTTTTTGAGACTTACCATTTGCTTTAATTTCTAATTAAACATTAAAAAAAAAGTTTATGAATTGAGTTTTGTCTGAATGATATCCCAGTTAAGATCAGCAAAGAAAGACGCAACAAGCACGTTGCGTATCATAAGTTCTGGAACACATTTTAACTATACAAGTAAAATATGAAAGTATCCATTTCAACCTTGCGATCTAAAGCGCCGATGATATATGGATCATCTGGTTCTAACATTCTATGTCAGACAGTTAATGGTCCTATGGTCAGGCCAACTACCAGACGCCTTCACTTTCCCAAACTAATGTCAGGTACCCTTTAGAGTTGGGTAAACTCAGGGATGTCTTTAAAAATGTCCAATTCAAGAACATTGTCTTCACCGGGATTCGAACCCAACACCTAGCTTCCACTCAGTCATCAGGCCCCATACAGTAAATACCACCGCTGTTGTTTTTTTTTGTTCGATTGTCTAACTTACTGATAAGGGCGCGTGCTAAAAGAGGTACTGGTATCACGTGGCACCCTAGACTTAATGTTTTAAGTTTAATCTTGTGTCGGCTTCCAACAGTCTGGTCACCATGCACTGAGAAACACCAGTCCTCGTGTTGACTCTGGCTTCCCCATAGCGGCATTATCTTGATTTGATCAGTTCCTCTTTGGTTGAGAGATAGCGCTAGGGTCGATTCTTCCGATTAATCCCCGATGTGTTAGGGCAGCCACGTGTGATTCACTCCCCTCCCTCGTATCTTTTCGTGCTCTCGTTTCGTGGTTGTTTTAGTTGTGGTCTTTGTAAAGTGGACCTAAATAGTGAGCATGAAAGGTCTTTGTAAAGTGGACCTAAATAGTGAGCATGAAAGGTCTTTGTAAAGTGGACCTAAATAGTGAGCATGAAAGGTCTTTGTAAAGTGGACCTAAATAGTGAGCATGAAAGGGTTTTAGTAAGTGAACAGTGTGTTATGTTTTGAAGCCAATGTTTCCCCACAGGATTATCAGCGTGTAGCATGCTGGATCTTAAAGCTTTTTAACATGCAGATACATATTACTGTTTACAATTATACGTGTACAAGTACATATTGTAGGTTACAGCTAGGACTAGGTAGCCTCATGAGATACTAAGCTTTAGACAGGGGCGTTACGTAGCTAGAAATTTCCCATCGTTTGGGGCCCTGTGGGGTTTGACCTCTTCGGGGGCCATGCAGCTGCTTAATATTAAATTTTCAATGTAAAAAAACACTCAGTTGGGGCCCTCCTCATGTGGGATTTTCAAATTCTCCCCCTCCCCCCCCTACCTACGCCACTGGCTTTAGTCTCGGTGAGAAAAAATAAATGTACAATCGCTGGTGCCTACCACGTTTCAAACCTAAGTATTGAATACAAATAATATGCCACAATTAAGTCAGTTCATGTGACTATATTAATTTATTTATTTAAGATTTAATTACGCTTTCATTTTCTGCCCTTAGAGACCCGGATGCGGTAACTTTTTAAGCACAGTTCTCTAACAATAAGATAATTCTTCAACGTTGAAATCTGCTGCTATGGAGCACCTAGTAAAAATGGGTGCAATTCATTGAATCTTTGATTGAACATTAGTCTTCATCAGCACCCTAACCTAGCTGGACATGTTTTGCCACATCCAGCTCAGACATAACTGTTGTCGGCCTAAGGTTGATATACGTTCTCTTTTCGACGTCTTGGTCTGTTGGTCTCGAGTTTGATATAGCACAGGCTTCATACAAGGGACAAACAACGATGTGAATCGGAATATATATTCACGTTTCATAATAAAGTGAAGATGCAATCGGTAAGAATGAAAGTTTCGAATTCACTTTTTGCTTTTCTTAGTCCATCAGTCTACAATATGGGCCTAAGTCAAGTAAACGCAGAAGTAAAGGGGGTTGGTCTCTATGCTGGCCACAGTTCCCTATTAGCCTCACAGCCCATTTTATTTTCCTAAGAAAAGCGTGTTTAATAACTTTTAATGGCATAAGTGCGTATGGGATGAATGACAATTAGTCACATCGAAAAGAATGTCTCTAACAAGTTTCGGTTCGTGATATATTTGCACGATTCTGTGTTTTTAAGGCACGTACACACTCACGCACGTGACTGACATCCACACACAAGAGTTAACAAGAAACACTCGTACTGGGTGGCAGAAACAAAACAAAAGTGCGCGAGTCATGGCACGTGTTGTAGCGACCTTGTGTGTTTCATCAACTCCGTTAGATAAGCTCAGTCTTCAACAACACACCAGGTAGGAGAGAATAGTCACTGCCTTACAGAAGTATACCCATGAGGGACTAAAGAACAGAGAACAGTAGTCTAGGCAGGGGTCGGCAACCTTTTGAGTCGAAAGAGCCAAAAATTACAATTTACAAAATTTTAAAGTTTTAAAGAGCCGCACATTTTTTCTTGCAATAATAAATAGTACTTGCACCATTTTATTTTTGCTAAAAAAAATCTGTTTATTGATATATAAGTAGTGTTTGTCACAGCAAATTAAATAATATATATATATATATATATATGGCGTTATTAGATAATTATTTTTTACTTCGGTAACAACTAAATCAGTTAAACATTTACTTAAACACTAAGTTGAACTTATATAACAAACAATTGAACAAACAAATTGAATGAGAGCGTTGGCTTTGCATGGTCTTAGCAAGTTCGGATATATTTGGGTCATAATTTGTTGTTTTTAGTTTCAAACACGACTCTAACTTTACAAATGTTAGTTGGCTTCTTACTGTGCTTTTAATTATATTCATGAAGCAAAAAAAAAAGATTTATTGCACGAAAATGTCGATCCGAAGATAGCACTCCAAATGCCCTCACTGTAGCAATTCTGGAAGATTATTCCATGCGCCTAATCAACTCGCGGCATTTCTTTGAAAACTGTACACTTTTGTTGCGTTACGTTCATACATTTCTGGAGTTCCAACGTTTTCAACTTGATTTTTTAACTCTGTAAATTTTCCACCCCATAAATCTTTACTTTATAAATCGACCAATTGCATTTCTAGAAATCCCGTATCAATTCCAAATGGATCAATTTAGATATCGTAATTTTGTATTGAGAGGATTTACTAAGAATGGTAAAAAGGTTTTGTTGGTTTTGAACTGCTCAAATCTGTCAAAAAATTATCTTTGAATTTTTAAAACTGTGGGTTATATAATTTGTGTCAACAATAGCTCTGATTTTATTGCGATACTGCTTTAGACATTGAAAATGAATTAACTTAACTCTGAATATCTTCTGCGAAAAGAATTAATTTTTCTTCAAAACAAACCAATTCTTCCACCAACACATAGGATGAATTTCCCTTTCCTTGCAGTTTTAGTTTCAGCTTATTTAATTTCTCTGTTGTATTAACCATAAAATCAAATGTTTGCAAATATTGGTCATTTTCTAATACAGGGAGATTAATGCCATTATCATTTGGGACTGTATTTATTTCATTCAAGCACAAAGCAAAAAGTCTCAACACCTTACCTTTGGCAAGCTATCGAAAATTATTTGGAAGAAGGTGCTCAGAATACTGAGTCTCCATTTTGTTTCAGAATTCTTTAATTTGACGATGGCAGAGTGCTTTGGACAAGATGCTGTTAACAATCTTGATTGCCGAATTCATTACCTCAACTATTTTGGTTCGAATCGTTTTGGGAACAAAGTGCTTCTTGGATGTATTATTTATTTCATTGTTTATTTAGCTTTGAAAAATCCTTGTTGCCCCTTTATTTTTCCAGTCGTATTTCTGGCTCCATTAGTTGTTATTGAAACGATTTTATTTAAATCGACCTTATTGTTTGTTTTCAATTTATTATTGTAAGACATGCACTATATCATTTCCTCCAGTTTGTCCCGAGGCAGCAATCCTTGAAGTTCTTCTTTTGGACTATAATAAGACATATACCTGACAAAATAGGCAACTTGTGCCGTGTCTTTGATTTTTTTTTTCAAGATTTTTTTTAAAATCACGAAAAAGTTCTTGAGATGCACGCAGAAAGCAGTCTTTGACCTACTCCTCATCTATAAATGATTTGCCTTTCTGTACAGTTTCTAGTTGTACCGCAAAGCTTGCAAGATTAGCTTTACTTGTAGATTGATTCTAAGTTGGAGAACAACAAACTTTATCTCACAGCCAAAGCACGTGGTGATGACCCCAGTTCGTCTTGCGTCGAAAGCGAAGTGAAACCGACATAGAAACATCCGACGATGGCGTCATTCGAGATCTTCTGACGGACTGGCAACATTGACGACGCGTGGCTGAGAGATAGAATCAGTGCCTAACCCTCTTTAATCTATTCAGAACTTTAAAAAAAATGTTTCAATAAAATTAATAATATTTGCGTCTAGATCTAAAGAGCCGCAGCTTCACACCCAAGGAGCCGCATGTGGCTCGCGAGCCACGGGTTGCGACCCCTGGTCTAGGGATGGGAGGATGTTACTAATTTATTTTGGATTGCACTATAAAGCTTTAACTTAATTCATGTATTGTTTCAGTTCCAAGAGTTAGGCGGTAGAGCGAGCAGGACCGGTCCTTACTATTGCGGGGCCCTGTGAGATACGGAATGCGCGGGGCCCAATATGGGCGGGGATAAGCCTAATGTCAAAATTATTATTATTTTTTAAAAATTAAAATTAAACCTAAAATTAGAAAATAATTCATCTTTGCAGAAAAAAAAAAATTACAGGGAATCTGACAATGCCGTTTTTTTTTAAATCGCGTTTGATATAGGCACCTCAAAAAAAGAATTTTGTCAATTTTTTAGTAGATTTTTATGAATTTTTCAGGAGATTTCCGGGACTTTTCCGTATATTTTGCAATTTTAGGAGATTTCCAGGAGGTTCTGGAAAACGAGGAGGCCGCGGAAACCCTGTTATTATATATAAGTGATACTGGTTTAATTTAATAATTTACAATTAGAATTAGCGCGGGTCTATGCTAATGAGTGGCCCACTGCGGGGGCACAGGTTGCAGTGGCCTAAGACCGGCCCTGAGCGCGAGTATGGGTTTTAAGTTTCAAAATCTGAAAGTAAAACCTATATAAGAATACTATTTGATTTAGTTCTGTGATTATATCGGGTCCATCCAACTTTAAATCAACAACAAATTATTAAAATAAAAAGTGGTTGTCTATTGCGGCGTCCTTGTACCGACATAGTCCTTGACCCTACATTCACAAAGGAACCAAAGGGCCATTAAGACAACTTTTGAATATGTCTGCAAATGCATTACGTAGGGGAGGGAGGCTGTGAAAAAAAAGGGGGGGGGGTGGAGGTCCAGATTTATATATCTACATTTTTAGGCAGCTAACAAATGCTCTACATTTTTCCCCTCTCTTAAAAGTTTAAATTAAAAAAAAAAAAAAAAAAACAAATCTCACCCTTAAGTCACGGAGAACAAGTATGAATTAAATGTCATTTAAAAGTTCTCAGTTGAAAAGAAACTTGCGTCAATCTTTTGAACCGAATCGAGAGTGTCGAGAAAAGACCATCTTGTACAAAGTTGATTGACCTCCTTCTCGCATGGCGGCTTTCCTCGATGGTGTCCCATGTTATGAAACAAATTGACTTTTCGACCGGGATAAAGTGGTTGACTCTGTGAATGCATAACACATGCTGTTGCATAAATATATTGGCGACATGTTTGAACAATTAGATCAGCATAGACTATAAAGCATCAATGTCTCCAGATATCGTTGTGTGGCAAATTTTCACTGAAAGCAGTTTTTAATTGTTTGTTTTATTCCTCAATGTCATTGTTGTAAGAGTGCGTGGAAATCAATGCTCTTCAGTTCTCCCGGTTGTCGTACCACGTAAGAGGTTAGTCCACTATACATGTTGTTGTTGATTGCTGTATTTTTAACTAACTAGTAAATTGAGTACATTTGTAAACAAGATCCTGCTACTCAAACAGGACTAAAACACTGTAGAAATGACGTTAAAAGTCTATTTAGTTTCATAGGTTACAGGTTCTGTTACAGATTCTTAATTGACTCTTCCGAAATTGCATTTTAAAATGTTCAAATGAGACGCAAAGCTCTATTGCGAGTAGAAGAGATCACTTGATAAGTTAATGCTATGTTACGGAGTCGTCATTAATCGTGTTTAGTTTTCCCAATACATGTATGTCACTATAGGACAGTATAGGAGTATCGTTTTGTGCTCTGGAGCCTTGTGCGATTCCGAATCCTGATTAGTTACGTTTTATTTTGTTTTGTATTTTTGTGTTAAGATATGTCCAGTTCGAAATACGAAACATATCAAATGGGTAAAAAAAGCTCGTATAATTACCTTACATATGGGGACGGTTTCAATTTGTGAAATATTAGGCTTTTATCTATATATTTATATGAAAATATACCACCGGCATGTAGACTTTCATCTGGTCAGGACATCCCAAAGCTCCTCCTTATCCGGAGTATTAGCATTGCTAAATTATTGTTTACGCCCTTAGAAGTAATACATTGAAGTTTTTTTCAAGGCATAAAGGTCCATATCCCACGTCTGTATCCATCCATAGATTATGTAGTCTCACCAAAGTCTTAACACTCATACTTTCACTAGTTTCACTGTTAAATTTTAAATGTTCATTGGAGCTGTTTGGAAGCCCAAATTAAGAATCTCAATTACCGCCGGGATTTGATAGACTCTACCAATTAGCCCTCTCTTAGGCCCTGAGAACAGACAATCCAAAAATCACCAATATCTAGTCCTAGTTACACACATCTCAGACATAACAAAAGATGGTAACGGATAAGTTCACTGTTATCACTACACAGCCGACATTTCCTCAGGTCATGTTTGTTGACATTTGACCATCCACTACAATCAAATACACCTCGCTCAGTACATGACACTAGTCAATTAGGTTATCAATATGGATTATTTGTTATATAGTTCAGTGAGTGTAATGTTCCACTTAACAGATTACTTATGAATATTTGATTTGTATTTTCCCGTGTGAGCAACAATGTTGTTTCTTTTCGGGAATTAAGGCTTCCAATATATAAATAATTTGACATCATAAGTTTCAAACAGTCATTCTTACATTGGGTTCTTCGATATATTATAAACAAAGTCAAGGTGGAGTATCTAATTTGGGGGGTAGGGTGATTTGGTTAAGTGGTCGATTTGGGTAGGATGAGAGGGTCATATAATAATAATAATAAAAAAAACTATTGGTGCTGGAGCAGATCGAAGATGTACACCACTTGCGATTGGTGCTGAAAGAGAGGGCATCCTTAATGCAGTTCCGACATCGATCATCAATTATTCCTTAAGTTCTGGCTACATTTGTCAATGAGACTTGCCTCTTTGTAATTGCATTAACATAACCAACATTGGACTTTTTTTTTCTTTTGCTTAAAGTCAGTGAGTAAACAGTTAATAGTGATGAAGGGAGGTTCGAATCCGAATCTGTAATAAATTGTAATGGAGAAATATCAAATACGTGCTCTTGAAGGATGGCACATCAGAAAGAAGTGGCGCTGACCTTTTTCAACTTTTGGGCCACAATGTTCCGATAAATGTATTAAGACACTCATTACCATAAAAAAAATGGTTGAGTCCAATAGCATTGATCCTTTTCAGCTTCAGGATACACTGTGGGCGCAAGTTTTAAAGTTCCTGAAGTATGGGCCGGATATGTCCCGCGGGTCGTAGCTTAAGCATCACTGAGATAGACTATCACATGACGAGCGTACATTTTAAATGAGACTATTTTAAATATTACATTAGTATACAGAGGCTGATTCTTAGCTCAGTTGAGGTTGGACTAAAGCAGTGATGCCCAGCCTTATTCGGCCTGCGGGCCATTTTAATTTCCAACACTCGTGTCGCGGGCCACATTAACGAAAAGATAAAAAAAAATAGAGACTAAACCTGACTTACTTGACTTAATCCTGTGTACTCCCAGGGGAGCATAGGGCCGCAACCATACCTCTCCACCGAACTCGGTTCTGAGCAGCTTTCTTCATCTGCTCCCATGTCATTCCAGTACCCTCAGCTTCACTTATGACTTACCTCTTCCAGGTTTGCTTGGGTCTGCCCACTTTTCTCTTTCCTTGTGGATTCCAGTCAAGAGCCTGCCTTGCAGCATTGGTAGCTGGTTTTCGCAGGGTGTGTCCTATCCAGCTCCATTTTCGTTTTGTAATGCGTTGTGCTATGGGTTTTGTCTAGTTTTTTTTCCACAAATCGGTAGTGGTTATTTTTTCTGGCCACCTAATTCCTAATATCCGGCGTAGGCATCTGTTAACTAAAGTTTGGAGCTTTTCCATATTTCTTTTAGTGACTCTCCAAGTTTCTGAACCGTAAAGGAGAACAGACTTAACATTAGTATTATAGATTCTTATCTTGTTATTTAGAGATACTGCCTTGGAGTGCCAGATTGTTTGAAGACTTGAGAAGGCAAACCTAGCTTTATTTATTCGAATTAGTATATCATCATCAGCTCCACCGTCTTTGCTAACTCTGCTTCCGAGATAGGTGAAGTGGTCTGTATCAAGGATGTTTTCTCCCTGTAGCATGATTGGGTTCTCTTGTCTATTGTTGATCCTCATAACTTCTGTTTTCTTTTTATTGATTAGAAGTCCAGTCTTTTTTGCTATTTCTGAGAGTCTGGTGAGTTTGGTCTGAGCATTTTGTTGCGTATGGGAGAAGAGGCAGATGTCATCGGCGACTAAACCTAAACCATTTTAAATAGTTTTATCACAATGCCGTGAATGAATGCCGTGAATGCAGTAGATCTACTTACTGCCATAAGTCAATTATGTAACAAGGGTTTCATGCGTCTTGTAACTGAAAAAGTTTTTCTACTAAATTAAGTGCTTGCAAACATTGTGATCATACAAAGCAATTGTTTCGGAAATGAGCAAGGTTTATGTAGTCTAGTGGGAAGCGTGGTCGAGAGGCTAAGTGCGGCTTGAGCTTGGCTTGCTTGGCTACCTAGAAGGGGGCTCGAGGTTCGACACCCGACTCGGGCAGAGTTGTGTTTACTGAGCGCCCAAAGGCAGCACGGGAAACCAACTCCTAGATACCCCCTCCCCCCCACTGGTCCACAAATGAGATTGGGCCAAAGCGCTCAGAGCATGCTATAAGCATGAAAGTAGCGCTATATAAAAGCTATAATAATAATAGTCAACACGGCGTAGACATCTATTGCCTTCATTGCTCAAAATTTCTCAAGCAGGGAAGTCTGGCTTTGTAAGTCAATCAGTTCCAGTTGGTGACACTCCTCAGCGGCAATCATTTCAAAATCTGCTGCTTTGCCATTTAGTTTTGGAGATTTTCATCAACATCGTCCACTCGTTTTGCAAATGTCATGCCAGAAAGTCTGTCAGCTTCAACTGCATTTTTTTCAAGACGACGTTATTCCATCACTGCAAGCACTTTGTTTTAGCTTCTTTTTTTTCTTCTTAAATGTGAGCAGCTCTGTAGCCTCCATTACAGCCGAATCATTTCTTGACTTCTTGGTAAATATTTTCGACAATCGCTCAACTCTAGACGTAGCTTAGCGATTTTTTCTTAGCGGCCCAAACCAATAATGTCACAATATTTTTGTAATGGTTTGTTTTAGAATGCCTTTTATGTTATGTTCCTTAAAAGCCACATTCTCTATACAGATCAAACATGTTGGTTTATATTTAAAAAAAATAAATTAAGATATGTCCATTCTTCCTGGAAGTTTACAACATCCAATTTTGGTTTCTTTGACACTCCCATTTCATTAACGTACAAATGTTACACGGAATGGCACCTATCATGTTGATGTCAGAAGAACACTAATCAAAATGATGCAGAAAAGATTTGCTGTGTTATACACGAGATGTCAAGGACACAGCTATTTCAAGACAGCCGCGAAATAGTCCAAGACTCTAAGACAACTGTTAACTCTTGCCGCCGAAAAAAAAAAGCAACCTTGTGTTCTTATAGAAATAAATTAACGTGACTATTACAAAACAATAGATTAGAATGAAATTCATCAAAGAAAAAGCGAGAGTCATAACATAGAGATAATACATTTCTCAACTTTTTAATTTTTTCTACATTTTGTGCCGATGTTTTGGCGGGCCGGTCGGAACCACGTCGCGGGCCGGATCTGGCCCGCGGGCCGTAGTTTGGGCATCGCCGGACTAAAGTATCTCGCTAGTGTGTGTGTGTGAGAGAGAGAGGGAGGGAGGAGAGATAGAGAACACTAATTAATTCTATTTCCCGCTACCTCAAGTTGCCTACTCATCTTCATAAGCTTAAGTGAAGTTCGCCTATCGACTAGCTAGTGAGTACCTAATGCTAGCCCATCACTGGCAAACACACGTCATAATAGATCCCTTTCTTGTCGCTTCGATCGATCCACGAATCCGCCCTTTGATTGACTGACGGGCACACACACAAAACAGGTCGCAAACGGAAGCGCGGTAAATATTATTTTGATAGTGACAAAAGAGCAAGTAATACAAAGACAATGTCGACTTGTTCCGACTGATTTCGTGCTGTGCTCCCATGCGTGCGCGAGAAGTAGTAACACTATAGAAGTGCTGTTTAGAAACGAAATAACCGTTCACTACCGTTAGTGCATAATAAAGTGTGTTGTTATGCAAGTCTTTTACCCACCCGTAACGCCCGGCATTTTGATAACGGTTATCACATTTTATTTTAGACTTGCAACGTGTGGGAAAAAAAAAAGAATTCTGCGATCACAAATCTTATGACAATTTTTGGCACTAACATTGTGGGTCTTCTCTCTCTTGTGGTTAGAACTAATATGAATCCATCTAATAGTTTTCGTGAAAAATGTATAAACCTATATAGATTTCTACATAACGTGAAAAGTCTACACACAATTAATATAAATTACTCGATAAATAGCTGCGTATGTTCAGTAGATGAACTTTTGCTTTTTGTTCACTCAGGAACGGGAGATTATTTTGAGACTTTAAATGTGAACATGGGAATGTCGAATAATTAGACTATGGCTTTGATTTGACAGTTTGAATACATTTATATAATTAAGCAAAGGTTGTCATTCTTCTTTTCACATTAAAAAAAATTGCATTTGACATTAAAGGAACACATTTCCCAAAAAAAAAAAAATTCGCATTCTATTTTCATATTTAAATTTAATTTGTGCCATCTCTCAAATTTTATCGTTGCAAGTGGCGATTTGGAGAAAATTGCCGATTTTTCAGTAACAGTCTAATTAGTTCTGACGAAAATCAACTGCTGACGTATGGCTGATGGAATATTCATATACCAATTTTTTACAT
>JADKLZ010005243.1:9870505-9889913 GCA_021533235.1 Biomphalaria straminea | reverse complement strand
TCTATCTATCTATCTATCTATCTGTCTGTCTGTCTGTCTGTATGTCAATCTATCTTGATAGTCAGGCAGACGTTAAAACTTTTCATCCTATATCCCTGCACGCAGCACTAAGTATTGTGAGCACGTCATGACAGCTCAGTGAGCTAGGTTATTACGTGCTCAGTGACGACCTATCTATCATCCGGAAAAGAGCCCCTAGTGTCATAGGACGTGACCAACTTGACTACATGGCTAGTCAGAAATCAATTAGACCCGACCATTTAGAATACCACACTAGAGCCTATTAGTGCTTGTAGATAGACTGCTGTGTCGATGAGTCTCATACTAACGAGTCTCATAGTAAGCATCTAGATACATTTGGGAAAGGTTGATGTGGAAAAGAGGTGGAGGTGGAGGGGAGAGTCACTGAAAATTAAAAAAAAGGGGTGGGGGTGGTGGATAACAATAGAGATATAGAAAAAGTCGATATAATAAAGCGTGAGCGGTGGGTAGAAGTTATAAAAAGAATAAGTGACAGACAAACACTACCCAATTAAAAAGAAAAAACGGGTTTTAATGAAAGTTTCAATGTCACTAGGAAATATTTAGCATGTAACAACTGAGAACGTTTTCTATGGAGTATACACCAAGAAAAATTCAGAGATTTAGACAATATAGAATAGATTTTTTTTGTTATATACAATATTCATTTGTGTTAGGGAGAATTAAAGAGAACTAAATGTGAAACAGTGACTTCATGGGAAATGATATGGAGTCCTGGCTATGAAATAGTCTTTTTCTTGATCGAGATAGTTTTTATCTGTTTAGCTTTAGGTTCTCTTGCAGTCTGCGCCATGGTAAAGTAACCTGTTGTTTTTCTCAGCTTCCCCGGACTGCCATACGTTAGGATGTTCAATATTATTTGCACTTAGCTTCCGAACGGAGAGGTCCCTGGTGAAGACTGGGTTTTTAGTTTCAAAATTTTAAGGACACCCCTTTAATCCACCCAACTCAAATAGGGGGAGGGGGTACCGGACATTATTTGGAGAAAGTAAAGCGGTTGTGCTGTCCACATGACACCCTTGTCATAGTCGGCCCTGTAAATTGCAAGCTCTGAAAGGGGTGTGTGTCTTGGCCAGTTCTTGTTAATAAAACTAGGACACCAATGGTGAATGCACACTTAAAAAGATTTATACTTTTGGATCACCACGAAATTACACTTACAATGCGTTAATCTAGAATTGGAATATTGTAAGTTTTGTGTCTTCTTGTTAAGCATTCAGTAGGCTAGGTCGGCCTAATCAATACAAAGTTTTGAATATATTTTTTTTTTGCTTAAACTGGTTATGTCTGTTTTATTTCATCTGAAATGCCAGTGCTGGCTAATGTGACTGCTGGTTGGCTGGCCATAAATCCAAACACAGGTCAATAAAAAGTACATTAGTTCGAAGCACTAATGACGTACGAATGATGTGACAGTAACATTGTCTTACATTTCTAGTTGTACCAGTGCATCTATTAGTGAGTGTGTGTGAGAAGGAAGCGCTAAGGGAAAATGTTGTTTTCTTGTTCAACGCGTGATTATTTCCTTTTTTTATTTTAAATCAAGCTATTCACACTGAATTCAATATTTTAAAAAAATCACAACTAAGAAAAATGATTTTCAATGTTAGTCCAATAAAATTGGTTTGTTGAGTTCATGTTATTTTGGTTGGCACTGGCTGCAAGTCGAAGTGAGACAACTTTGTTGAGACGTGACTCTTAGTCCTAACAGAAGTGGATCAAAGTTCCCGTTGCCTCAAATCCCCCTTGCTTTTGTTTTGCATTTTAATTTTCTTGACATTTCATAAATGAAAGAAGAAAACAAACAAAAATCTGACCGACGGACCATAAGATTTTATTATTATTGCTTTTATATAGCGCTACTTTCATGCTTATAGCATGCTCAGAGCGCTTTGGTCCAATCTCATTTGTGGACCAGTGGGGGGGGGTATCTAGGAGTTGGTTTCCCGTGCTGCCTTTGGGCGCTCAGTAAACACAACTCTGCCCGAGTCGGGTGTCGAACCTCGAGCCCCCTTCTAGGTAGCCAAGCCAAGCCAAGCTCAAGCCTCACTTAGCCTCTCGACCACGCTTCCCACTTCAAATGTCGTCCCATCCTTTCGTTTTCCGAGACACAGATTAATCTTACATGATATAGGTTTAACGTCTGCAGGATATTGTCATCACGTGAGAAATAATGGCCGAACTAAGGAACGAAGTGATTAGCAACTGTTACTGGCGAAGTGTTGATCACTGTCTATAGATTTGGTGGTAGTCTGAATATGCAGGCACAAATATGAATAGGCATGTGAATGTGGAGGGCTAGTAAAGTAGGAGATGAAAGAGATGAAACTTTTAGAAAGATCTCTCAAAACATGTTTTCGACTAAACGTCAATTTTAAAAAGGAAGTAGCAATGCAGTTATACATTTGCTAGTTCCATTGGTTACATATGTCTCTCTCAGTGTGGTTCCATTGGTTACATATATCTCTCTGCACTGGAAAAACCAACAATCTGAGACGATATGAGCATTATTACAAGATCCAAAACGGTATGTCGTAAACATTCCCACAGGGCACTGTGCTAGGTAGCTTTTTGTTAGATTCCTTGAGCTTATTATAAAAGTTCCAATATCAGAGCTTCTACGTTATGCGATTAATGTAAGATTATAGACGCCTACGTTACTTGAGGCTCATCTCATAGACAAGGAACTGTCTCCGTATTATAACAAGTGAACACATTCCGCCGATAAGTGCAAGCCAAGCAAGATAGAACTCATCGCATGTTGGAAGACAATTAACACTCTTGCTATTCCATCATCATTACCCACGTCTTTCACTGTAATAGGTCACAGTTGATTACAGCGTGTTAAACGATGAGGTGTGGAGGTCATTCGCCTATCTGGTTTATTTTTACACTGCTAACGTCTGTTCTAAATATATTTGTTTACAAATTAAAACTACATGCTGCCTTCATGCAAACGCCCTTTTTTTTTTAGTGTTTTCTACCCTCCTCCCCTTAATTTCTTAAGCATTATAAGCCAATTATTATTCGAATTCGCTTCTAGCTAGCTATAGAGAGATCTATATTAATATAAGCGCTAGCTTTCGAGAGAGATCTACATCAATATGAGCGCTAGCTATTGAGCAAGATCTACATTAACTCTTTCTCTCCGTAATTATTTATCCACGTTTTGAAGGAATTCTTCATTTCGCTCATTACTATTTCACTAACCCTGTTATGATTGGGCTTCAATTGCTTTGTCGTTTGTTATCAGAAAATGTTGTTTTTGGTATAGAATTAAAGGGAAATGCATGCTCCTTTTTTATATAATTCAAAGTAAAGTTAAAAAAACAACAATAATATTTTGAATTTGATCATGGATGAGGTTAAAATCAACGATTGTATCGTCGATTAGGAGAGAAAGAGTTAATATAAGTGCTAGCTATTGAGCGAGATCTAGATTAATATAAGCGCTAGCTATAGAGAGAGATCTACGTTAATATAAACGGAACCCACAATCATAAGAAAATCAACCATTATGATGCTGGGACGACAAGGGAAATTACTATTCATGTTAGAATCCCAAGGGAGCTAGAAGTCACGAAATCTTGGAATACTAAATTTACTGTTATAGTTATACTGAGATAGATATCTGTAACCAATGGAACCATAATGAGATAGATATCTGTAACCAATGGAACACAAACTGAGATAGATATATGTAACCAATGGAACTAAACAGAGAGAGATATATGTAACCAATGGAACCAAACTGAGAGATATATGTAACCAATGGAACCACACTGAGAGATATATGTAACCAATGGAACTACACTGAGATAGATATCTGTAACCAATGGAACCAAACAGAGAGAGATATATGTAACCAATGGAACCAAACTGAGAGATATATGTAACCAATGGAACCAAACTGAGAGATATATGTAACCAATGGAACTACACTGAGATAGATATCTGTAACCAATGGAACCAAACTGAGAGAGATATCTGTAACCAATGGAACCAAACTGAGATAGATTTCTGTAACCAATGGAACCAAACTGAGAGAGATATATGTAACCAATGGAACCAAACTGAGAGATATATGTAACCAATGGAACCACACTGAGAGAGATATATGTAACCAATGGAACCAAACTGAGAGAGACATATGTAACCAATGGAACCAAACTGAGAGAGATATATGTAACCAATGGAACTAAACAGAGAGAGATATATGTAACCAATGGAACTAAACAGAGAGAGATATATGTAACCAATGGAACCAAACTGAGAGAGACATATGTAACCAATGGAACCACACTGAGAGAGATATGTGTAACCAATGGAACCAAACTGAGAGAGACATGTGTAACCAATGGAACCAAACTGAGAGAGACATATGTAACCAATGGAACTAGCAAATGTATAACTGCATTGCTACTTCGTTTTTAAAATTGACGTTTAGTCGAAAACATGTTTTGAGAGATCTTTCTAAAAGTTTCATCACTTTCATCTCCTACTTTACTAGCCCTCCACATTCACATGCCTATTCATATTTGTGCCTGCATATTCAGACTACCACCAAATCTATAGACAGTGATCAACACTTCGCCAGTAACAGTTGCTAATCACTTCGTTCCTTAGTTCGGCCATTATTTCTCACGTGATGACAATATCCTGCAGACGTTAAACCTATATCATGTAAGATTAATCTGTGTCTCGGAAAACGAAAGGATGGGACGACATTTGAAGTCTGCCACGAACTGCAGCCCTATCTTATCGTTTAAGCAAGGCCGGATTAACATCGATTGATGCCCAGCTCACCGATTGGTTTTGGTATCAGTCTTTCCCTCGCAAGGTTAATGTTTGTTGAGCTTAATGATCTGTTGGCAGATCACTTTAAGCGGATTCACTTTAATACTTTCATTCTCACGTTTGCAGAAGACTATATGTAGCCGTTGCGCCAATTTTGAACGCGAAACACGTGATGGCGAAATAGAATTTTATGATAGCGCTTTTAGTTTTCTAGATCTTAACGTGACAAACGTACTGGAGGACAACATAAAACTATATCGGGATTTCTTTAAGGAGGCCGCTAACAAATGTTTTGTAACTTGTAAGTCATCTAAAATATTATCTTTATGCTAAGGCAAGGCCAAGTATTCTATGAAGAAAGAAAGCCTCCTGATTTCACTATCCACCCGAAATTGGTCAATGTGGTATTTATGTCACGTCTGTTGTGTTTCTTAGCCAGAGAAGATAAGACACACTCTGCCAATCAAGGGCAGTAATTGTGGCCTGGGGAGTAGAGTAATGAGCTAAGACTTTGTTTTCTAAACTTCCGCTTTTTACTCTCTTTCGGCTAACCCTAATTGCTTTGACCCGCCATTCTAGAATCTACGTCTTGTTATGTTCTGTTCATCTGATACGATAGGCTATCACTTCGGATTTTATTTTTCTTTCACACCAGGAATTTAGCTTCATAATATTCTGATTCCCGCTGAGCCTAACCCTGAGCCTGCTCACCCTCTTTCTCATCAGAGACCAGAACACTGGGGACCATCTACAAAACAGTGTTGTCATTCGTGCCTGTCACTAGGTCTAATTGGCGCTGCCTCAAGACGATCCCTTTTGCTTGCGTTGTTTTTATGGCTGAGCACAGGCTATACTTCATAGTATTCACTGCCACTAACCAACGCTTTGACAGCTTTAGCTATGAAAAAAAAAGGCAAATTCCCTTATTGCCACTAAAGGTTTTCCTTTTAATGACACCAGAGTGAGACTTAATGTAAAAAAAGCGTTGACCTTCTCGATACAGATCAATAACGGCCATTTTCATTATGACTTTTTTTTGGCAGCCATCCATTCTTAATGAATTCAGCACTTCCATTCTACCGGCATGAATTTGCCATGCGAACTCGAAGTGAACAGCTTTTACTTGGGAGGCATTGCTTATGTAGTAAGAGAGAGATTGAAATAAGACTGAACGCCTCCAGGACCTACAGTTTCTAACACTTTGTTGTTTGCTAAGCACGAGATGAAATTTGAATGTGAGGCAGCCAGGCATCACGTGCTGTTGAAGTTAAGACACAGTTGGATGGTTTAGATTGCCCACTCTCCCCCCCCCCCCCCGTTGCGGCCCCTGATTGGAAAATGGAGTGACTTGTACGAGGTTATACTGGGACCGGACTTCTTTTATGCTTCACAGTTCATTTTTTTTCTCTCTTTCGGTTTTAAGAAGTGGTCAGCTTCTTCCGTGTAGACGGAGAGTGGTCCTTAAGGGACTGCGGGCACGACATGGGCTAAACTGTGCCGATGTGCCTAAAATCAAATCAAATCTTCCGATTTTTTTACTTTTTAGTAGATTTATGACAAGAAAACATCAATTTTTTTCTTCTTTGGGGGGAGGGGGCGGTAATTTATGAGTACAATACATCGAATACAAAAAAACGAAGCTGATTTGCTTGTTTCATGCTGCCTTTTTTTTCTCCCCCCCCCATTCCTTGACTTCTTTTTCGATTTTACACTCAAACTTTGTTTTGTTTTTCTTTTCACTATTAAATAAAACATAAATTATAGCTTTTATATGCTTTCATGCTTATAGCATACTTATAGCGCTATGGTCCAATCTCATTTGTGGACCAGTTGGGGGGGGGGGATCTGGGAGAACGGTTTTCCGTGCTGCCTTTAGGCGCTCAGTTAACACAACTCTGCTCGAGTCGGGTGTCGAACCTCGAGCCCCATTCATAGGTAGCCAAGCCAAGTTCAAGCGTACTAAGCCTGTCGACCACTCTTCCAACAAATACGACCCTGCACACCGAGCTCTCATTTGTTCTGCTCGTGAAACAGCTTGCTATCACACTTAGTAAGTTAACTTGGTTTAAGTCGGTTCAGTAATGTCGGAAACCACCCTGTAATTAATAATAGATCTCCAACCAGATGTCCTACGTAGATATATATTTAAAAAAGTAATGATGTGAGGGACAAGCTTAGGAATCGATCTCGGTGATACTCGCTTCTGGTATCGATCTCAGCGGATGCTTACATGGCTCCTCTGCGGTGATTAAAGGAAGCTAATGAGGTGTTTGTGCTCAGGGTGTAAATGTGTATCGATTTCTCGATTCCGGGTGGTAGTCACCGTGTGCTTTCATTGTCCCGTTTCCATCTTCTCTCTTCCCTGGTCTCTTGGGGGTATCGAGGTATTGGGTAACGATGCCAGATCTCCGCCGAGATTAAATTTCCGTAGGGTGGAATATGACGTTCCGAGTCATAAATGGAATTGTGTTGCATTGAATGAGACTTGTCCGGACTTCTCAGCATGGGGTTAATTTACTAGTGGGCTTGCCAGTGAGTAGTCGAATAATGTTTGAGTTTCCCAGACTGACCTGATACAATCAGAGAAATCGATGCTGTTTATTTAGCGATTGTTTGTTTGCGCATGTGTGTGTCATTACTGTTTCTTCTTTTTTACAACTTTATATTATAATGTCTCTCTCTCTCTCTCTTTCTCTCTCTCTCTCTTTTTCTCTCTCTCTCTTTCTCTCTCTTTTTTGCCGCTTATGAGGGTCATAGTAACCTGACATTTTTTACTGTAGTTATGTGTTGATGGACACTTTATTCGATATAACATCATCTCTCATTTTTGGGTGCAATAATTGAAATTTAAAATATTATTTGCTTCCTTCTCATTTTACTTTGCCTTAGCCTACACTTACGTTACAAAAAAAAATAAATCTGGCAACAATTTACACTATACAAGTGTTGCCCAGCCTAATTCGACCTGCGGGCCATTTTAATTTCCGACACAAAAAAGTTAAGAACTGTTCACTCCTCCTGCTAGATTATACAACTAGTCCCATTTCACAAACAGAATGTTATTTGTCATTGTACCAATCAGAGAAAAAGTTTGGGCCCTACCGTACGTAAAATAACTTTTTTGGAGAGGGGATTTTCTACTTTTGTGCCGTCGTTTCGGCGGGCCGGATGGAACCACTTCGCGTGCCGGATCTTGCCCGCGGGCCGTAGTTTGGGCATCACTGCACTATACAAATAATAGACCCCCTCCCCATTCTCTTGTGTGTTCTGGCGACGCCATGACTGATGGCCATCCCACGCGACGTTTGTTACACGAGGCCAGCCCCAGACGCCATTCGGTGTATTCTCTCGGACTCGGCGAATTGATGAAATTGTTTCGCAACTTAATTGTCCATTTGTCATCCCAGATACCTCTGATACCTCCTCTATTTCTATAACACATTCTCTTGTTTTAGCTTCTTCTGTCATTTTTTTTTATTTTTTATTATTTTTTGTTGAGATATAACAATACTCTCCCCTTAATTCCATCAACAAATAATTCAGTCAGCGTTGTCTCTTTGGAGAGCTCCTTTTAACGGCCCAGAAAGAGGAAAAGCCGCAAACAGTTTTGTGTTTGTGTGTATGGTTTGACTGCCCATCCGTCTGTCACGTTTAGATCAACTTCTTCGTTCTCTTTTTTTTTTCTTCTTCTTTCTCCTTAGATTAACCAAAAGCGCTATTGAAAATCCGATTTCACCATATAATAATAATGATAATAATATTAAGGCTTGTCTTCGAGTCCATAGATTATTGAGGGATACAGTATTTCCCGTAATATGCAGCCCCAGCTGTGACCTACATATTTTGCCACATTCAGTGCAAGCATAACCATTGTCCGCCGGTGATGGAATATGGGCTACTGCCTACTGCTACGTTTGGTCTTTTGAAAGCAAACTCTTTCGTTTACAATAATTAAATGTATAAACGTTTTTCCCATACAAATTCACTAACAGTTGACAGAAACAGATGACAAGGTCTTACTTACCAAACAGCGGACTGTTATGCGTGTGTGTGTGTGTCTCTAGTGACGGTGGGAAGAGGTTAGCGACTGGTTGTAAATGATGCAAGATAAGGTGACATTGTGGTCTTTGGACAATCCCGGAAATTGAGACTGTAGGGATGTTTTATTGTAGGGAGGAAAATTTTGTTAAATATAAAATTTAATATATTTATTTTATCTAATATCAGCTCGATTTTGTTTATACTATAATGAAAGTTATATCTAGTTTTGTTCACAAAAGAATGTATTTCAAGTTTTACAAGTTAAAATATAATACGCCTACAGCGGTTTATTGGTCTATCTGAGTCTATCACAGTTTGGTGTTACAAGTCAACAACACGGACCCACACTGTCTGCCTACTAGTTGGAGTGAAAACACATACTACCTTCGTTTTATCTTGTTTAGATTTGGATACGTTAAACATTATGTGAAAATAGTTTATATTATATATATTTATAACGTTGGATTATTGGATAGATGGATGAGCTGAAATATCGCCTACAAGGGGCACTACAGTAAATGAAGTTTTCCCATCTGTTTCTGTGAGACAAATGTTTTGGAGAGTGTTGTGAGACCTTCACTTGAAACCAAAGCCCACGTTCTCATTTGTTAAAGTCCTCATACGATGTTTAACAGAACGAATTCGAGCTCGGGTGAATTGTATTACCGTTATCATCTTTGGACCCATGTCACGAATATACAAAGGATTCGAACCCTTGACGTGGCAAAGATCTTTTCCGCGTAGTCTTGGCCACCATGCATCGATAATGGTGTAAATATTAAAGTGGGTAGGAAATGAAAAAAACAAACAAACAACACAAGCAATGTCTGTAAGTTTGGCCGTGAGACTATTTCCTAACTAATGGAAGAACTAGCCCATTGAACTCGCAGGAGAATGAAAGCAGCATCCAAGTCAGGAGAAAGCCATCTTGTCTAAAAGAAACAGCACTCGCCCCAGGTCTCTAGGGACGCTCCAACACTTGGTCCATTCAAAGGGGGAGATAATGTTCTGATCTCCATTCCGAATATTACTCTTACGTATTGATTACCAGCAGACGACGGCCAGGAAAGCCTGTAGCGATGGCATGTGGTTCTAAAATACGTTACGAAACAGAAAAACTTAGTTCAGTGCACGTTGGACATTTTAAATTGTTTCCCTTTTTTTTAAATTAAACATTCACAGATAGAAGAAACCTTGCATTATCTTTCAATATGCATAATATAATGCACAATATTACATAAATTTTGAGCGAAATCCCGAGAAAAGGTATTATTAATTATTTAAACTCGCTAGCCGAGTGCTCGAGAATTATAAATTGTATTGTCCTTTCTTAACCTTATAAGAATGTGTGAATTTACTGCAAACATTCTCGTGGTATTAAACTTTTAAAATCTCCAACTTAAACGTGTCCAATGTTTCTGAACATTTCTATCAATTCTTTAGATAGAAATAGCTGTCCATTATGTCTACGTTTCTTTGTTGCTAGGGTATATCGGTAAAAAAAAAAAAGGGTTGGTAACATTTTCTACAACACGTCACTGAGTGGCCGAAGTCTCAGTGTCTTGACATTTTTTTTATTTTAAAACGTCAAATTCTACAAATGTGATAGAAACAAAATTAACATTCCTCGTTCGCTTCGCTCGGAAATCTTCGTGTATCCCGATGAAATCTTCGTGTATCCCGATGAAATCTTCGTGTATCCCGATGAAATCTTCGTGTATCCCGATGATGACCCTTTGATAATTATCGCTTTGATTACGTCAGCTTCATCAATTGATTAAAAAAAAAACTCCGTTCAAAGGTGTTTTTTTTTAAAAGTTTTATGTTGAAATGTTCAGAATTTGAAATAAGAGCCAGGGGAAAGACAGATGCCAATGTTGGCTTTTAGTCAACAACCTTAAACCCAGGGAGACATCACAAGTTACAGCGGTAGTTAACAGACTACTATTTACATATAAGTAGGAACATTATTATTGTTTTTAGTCTCTGCCGAGTGATTTTCTTTCTGTAAAGCTCTCGCTCTCTCTTTCTCTCTCTCTCTCTTTCTCTCGTTCACTTTCTGGCTACTTCTTTGTAAGTAGTATATTACTTTCAATAATTATGCTTAAATGGTCCTTTAAAAAATTCCCTTGTTTCCATCCCCCCCCCCCTCTTTCCCCTCTTCTTCTATGTATTTCGTCTCTCGTCTGATGTATGTGTGCTGAATTGGATTCACTTTGATCATCTCTCTAGATCTCTCTCCTTCCATTCTCTCTACCCGTTCGTCTTTTCTCTACCTCCTTCCATTCTCTCAACGTATCTCTGTCCTTCTTTCTCCCAAATTTAGATTTTTCCATCTGTCTCTTGTTTTCTCTCTCCACACACTCTCTCTTCCTCTCTCTCTCTCTCTCTCTCTCTCTCTCTCTCTCTCTCTCTCTCTCTCTCACACATCCCCTACTAAGCTACTAATTCTAATCGCTTGGACAAGAAGATGCTTCCAGCTCTCAAAGATTGTCAAGATTCTCTTGAAGGGGCAGACTTGGAGGGATTACAAAGAACTGCTATTAAAATGTTCTAAAAATCACCGGCTTGTAACAAAACAATTTTTTTTTAAAATCCGAAAACCAAAATTGAAGTTTTCATTTCAGACTTGTGTGACAGAAATATAAATATAGAGATCTCCTATATCTAATTATTGTATTCATATTCTATCACGTAGCAGGGCAACCGTTTTTTTTTTAATGGTGAGCCGCATACAGATTTATTTTTGGTAAGAGGAGCCGAATATATATATCTGATGAATGTTCAGTTCTTAAATCTTCAAGTAGTTCTCTGAACTGCCTGTGGTTAAGACCCCTAGCCCTGGAAAAAGTTGATCACTGTGACAATTGGATCGAGTCAATGCTTATGAATGACATTGTGATCTTGTACTTTCTCTGAATCACTCATGAACTTCACTTGGGTTTTTCCTAGTCAAAGCTCGGGCCCCATCAGTTGTTGCACTGTTTCGACACAGTTCTCGATACCATTGAATAAATCCTGGCTTGAGTTTGTGTCTTCAGTGAGAAACTCTTCCGTGAGCTGAAACGTAAGTATCTACTCCACGGAAGAATATCGATAATTGTGCTTTGCCCTGTATATGAGTACTTTCTTGCATGCATTGTGAAATTTATGCAACAAATTATCAGCTATCTTTTCAACACGCCTAACTACTAAATATTCAAATATTACGTTATTATATTAATTATATTATTATATTATAATATTACACAGAATTTTAAACAAAGCAAAGACAACTTCCGGTTGACCAAAAAACACGATTAGATACGCATTTTTTTAAAAGATACAATCTGTGGATGCAACTAATTTTCGTCGGTGTCCGCGGGCCAAATACAATTCTCTGGCGGGCTGATTTTGGTCTGCGATCTGTCATTAGCCCACCCCTGTTTTAGCCTGACATAATCAGCTACTCAAAAAACACACTTTGGCTTTTGACACTGTGTATTGGGATAATGTTTGTGTATAAAGAATTGTATAAAGAATACACGGACACATATGAAACAAAGCCCCAACCCTTAACCCCTCCCAATCCCCCCCCAAAAAAAAAAAGTCAATGTAGTGTTAATTGTTATATTAATAAAGGAAATATATTGCCAACACAAAGTTCTTTTTTTTACGGGGGGGGGGGGGGGGGGGGGTGTCGATTTAGCTGGTTTTCACAGTCTTCGATTCCTACCTTATCTATTGAGAACCTATAATAGTGTCTATTCTACCACAATGTGCTATAATGCTAAACTAAGACACCAAAATGGTTTGAGTATTGTTTGTTCAACATGTGCTTGACATTTGATAGCAGATTTTATATGTTGAAAACAATATCGTAATTGTCAACTTTTATTATTTCCCATCGAGAAGACGTGTTAATGTAGTCACAAGTCGTTCACGTGACAGGTTTGGGAAACTTCCGGTAGAGTACAGAAGCACCAGGTTTGCATTATCTTCAATATCTATCAGACGTCTTCTTGTGCCAACATGTCAGCCTGTTCTAACACCTCTCCACACCCACAACCAGTAGCTTTATCTAACTTAAAAGAAAAACAATCTCTTAGTCTAAATATCAGCATGTGTTTTACTTGTGCCTGTTGGGAGCTATGACGCATGCGTTTGTTTTGAAGTTCGCTGGAGTCCATATTGGATATAGGTGGAAAGGATACCCGGTCAAAGTGTGAAGCTGTAACGGATGCCTAAACCGCTTCTAATATTGAGTGGGTTGAAAATCTTTATTATACAGCCATGGCAAATTCAATTTTAATCATGCTCGTTCTTTCGTAGTGCCATTAGAGAATGGTATGGGTTGCCTGAATCAGCCAGATTAACCAACGATATAGCAGAGTTTTTAATTCATTGATTAAAATTCACGACTAGACTGACATATGAAATGCTTTGGGCGTAATTATCTCCTTTTTGGAAGTAACGTCTGTAATATATAAAAAAAAATGGTATTTAAGAATTTGTATTGTCTCTGTATCGATACACTCTATGTGTGTATGGATCTATCTTTTGTTAAAACATAGCCCCTACATGTTTACATTGGTTAATGTAGTTGCTTACTGTTGTTTTAAAGAATTTATTGTCAGTTAAAAAAAAAATTCTTCCAATTTTTTTTGTGTGAATTAATTTGATTCCTTTAGCATTCGTTATTCAAATGTGTCTACTTCCAACACTCATGCAGACCCATGACTAACAAGCGAATTCTTAATACGTTTATCTCTCTGTCTTTCAGATTCACACACTCATTCATACAAATTCTCTCTCTCTCTCTCTAAGATACATACACTCATACCTGCAAACTCTCTCTGTCAATACTTATCAACTATATTAATCGCTCTCTCGCTCACACACACACACATTTCCGCGTTGACTCATTAGGATGTCGATCACGTTCACTTGTCAACACAAGTGTATTGTCCACTCGATTGGTCCAGTGGTCAAATCAACAAACTACTTTGTGGAAATCTTTTCACTAGACTGCTGGATTCGAAGAATGACTTCAAGACAGTTTTATTTCTTTTTTCTTTTCGTTTCCTCTACTTCTTCCTTTCTCCCCTCCGTCTACTCCACACTGCTATCTCTTCTTTCCTGTTTTACTTGGTCCTTTTCTTTCTTTCTCACATTCTCTTTCTTCTTCTTCTTCTCTCTCTCTCTCTCTATCTCCCTCTCCCTCTCTCTCTCTCATTTCTTTGTGTTGTATGTCGTTGCAAACAAAACAGTTGCTATTTATCTGTTGACTTGAATCCCATTCGCTTAACACACCATTCTATGTGCAGGCACTTGTAATTGCTGGGAACTAAATCAGATCAAGATCTAGATCTGTGTTCGGTTTCAGTCTTAATCTAAACAATTGCACTAAAAGCTTGAGTCCAGTGTTTTCCAAACTGTGTTCCTCGTAATCCTAGTGTCCCGCGAGGCCTGAAGAGATGTTCCGCGAACTAATTAACTAGCAGGCCACCGCGTGAATTGATCTTTCTAAAAAGATAAGCAAAGCGTTCCACTAAATAGTCAGTCAGAATGTTTGAAGTGTTCCATTAACGAAAAAGTTAGGGAACCTCTGCTTTAGTCCCATCTATAAGGATGAAGTATCATGTATTGTCTCAAGTGAGAGATCGAGTTGTAAGGAGAGAAACTTCTTCAGTTTTCAGTTTCCTTTTAATATTACCAAGGAAACATTGGCTAGATTTTATTAGTTGGAAAAGTGTCTTTTCAAATTGTTTCTGACGGGTTAGTCATGAAATGAACACGTGACAATCTTTACACCACACGACTAGCCAAACGTGGACACTCCAGTGGAATCAGCTCATGCTAGTTTCTTAGTTTTTTTGGGTTGCTATCGAATTGGAAATGGAGTCGATTACTTTTGACAGGTTTGGAGCAGAGTGTGCTTGGCAAGCTGTGTTCATAACAAGGGCCTGTCAAGTTGTCAGGCTTACAATAAGTCAGGGCCCTCTACTGCTATATTGAGCTGACAATACGACACACGTCTTTATCTAAAAGATTAGCCTTCCTGCTAAAAAGTCTAACACCGACCTTCATTTTTTACAAAACTTATATCAACTCGCTCTGGTTACACTCTGGTATAAAGTTTGAACACGCTATTTCTACGACACCCATTCTCGGATCAAGTTTGCACAATTATTTATTGACTTAGACTTGGACAATACACGAATCATTTAAAAAAAACATATTAATATTTTTGTTTTATACCAACAAGGGAAATTAATCCTTCAGTATTCACAGATATGGCTAAATATGTCGGGTTTTGTTCCCTTAAATAATTATACACTTTATTTTCCCCATACCTATTCTCCAATCAAGTTGAAAATTTTAAAAAATATTTTATTGTACCTGACAAACCATGAAACATTTTTTTTAAAAGTCAACCAGTATTGCTAATTATATTGTTCGATATCGAAAAAAGGGAAATAACTTCTAGATTATTGAGAGATGTGTTGTAATTGTGGACTTCTTCCCATTAGATAAGCTTTGTTGTTGGTATGTAAAAAAGACTTTTATCTTAAATGAAGAAGAAATATAGGATTTGTTTTTCTTTGTGCGTAGCGAAATATAGATCCTAGATCTTGTGGAGTATATTGACTCTTCGATTAACCAACTTTGTGGCAATATGGTCTACACACTTCTATGTGTATAAAGTTACGATGTATTCTTTATAAGCGGACATTAGTATTGTTCTTGCCTACCACCACTGCCCTATATGTACTCACTTTCTCAGTGTTATGTAACTTGTTTTATTGTAGACCTCCACGGTCCTAGACCTCTATACCATAGAGATTTAGTTTCTTGTTCAACGCAGTGTAGAAGATAAAATGGTGTCTGTATCATATGACCGTGCACTATATGGGTCAGGGATTTTATTGTAGTTGTGTCCTGTGTGGTTCAAAAACTTGTATCATATCTGTACCCCCTAACTGTAAGCTTATCTTCAGAGCCTTGTTTACATTCAAGTTCTAATATTAGACTTCTGACCTCGATTGATCAGTGGTGAACTGCCCTAATTAATTATCTCAATATTTTTAGAGTACACTATATTGAGGCACTAATATTTGACATTAGTTTTTTTTAACGATTAAACATGAGTCACGTGATATTGTTGTTGTCTGGTAGAATTGCTTAAGTAAAATGTGAACCTCTCATTTTATTCTATTTTTGTTCTTGGATACAAATAATGTGATGTTTAGAATTTGTAACAAATTCCATTTCCACCCAGCCCCCGATTTATTTCCTTTGTCTCGATTTAGAGACTTTTCGTTCTATCAGACTGTTTAGTTACTCTGCCCATCAAAATATTAAATACTGTGTCTGCGAAAGAAAAAAAGCAGATTCTAACCTCGTAGTGATATTTTTTTACCAAGCTTGATAAGAGATTTTTTTTTCATTTCTCAATGCCTTTTACTTTTCTTGGCTAGCAATTTGGGAAGGAGAGTTTTGACTAGCAACAAAAAAAAATGTTAAAAAAGAATAAACTGAAGACTGGTGAATGGGTACAACATTTCTGCCTGTAGGTCCCTGAACTTGGTTTGGAGAGTATTTCATCACCTTAAGAAGTATCTGCTTTGATTCCTTATGTACATTTAAAGAAAACAAAACAAATCATAACTGATTTTTTTGGCATGTCATTTATATGTCTCTGTATTCATCAACTCTCTAGGTTCTCCGAGATTCTCAAATTATGTTGGAGAGAATGGAACACCGTGGTGCCTGCGGCTGTGATAATGACTCTGGAGACGGAGCTGGAGTTCTGACAGGCATACCCCATGACCTGTTTGTTAAAGACCTGAGGTAGGTTCACAAGCCTTCTAGAATCATGGAGGAATGAAACGGACACTGTTCCATAAATCACAAATTAAGTGGTGACAACATCTTCCGGGTCATAGAAAAGTTCACACAATTAATGTAGAGAAATACTTGGTGGTGCTATATTTGATGTAATAATGCAAAACATTCCTGTCTAAAAGGTGAGTTTGGTCTGAAAATCGTAACTTGCATCAGATCAGATACGTAGTGAGAGGGGATAGGCAGGGGGCACGATGCCCCGGGCGCCACCCTTAGGAGGGCGCCACTATACAGTCTCAAGAATAACACCCTGAAACATAGAATAAGCGTTAGATCTGGCTATGCCACTAAACCAAGAACCTTAAGGAAGACACGCATACCAGAATATCGAACCTGACGACCTGATTGCTACATCTCTATTCTTGTAATACGTACCCATTAAACATTTTAAGCAGTAGAAACTGTAGCACAGAAGGAACCCACAGCCAGGACGTCCACTTCACTAGAGAAACTAAGTCTTGATGTCTTAACAAACACCAGATTCTTGAAAACCAATTACGCAAAACACAAACTCGATTATATAGTTTGTCCATCGTGGTCATCCATGTGGACTGAGGGCTTTGCACCGGGATTTAGTGCCTCCTCTGGAAAGTTCGGCTGCTCACTGGGCAGGTTATTCCAGCTGGAGCTAGTGTCATCAGCCTTGCTTTTTGTCTTCTGCCAAGGCTGTTCTATTGTCTTCAGCAGTTCGTCCGCGATGCCATGATGCTCTATCATGTGCTTCCGTCTCCCAGGTGGCAGGGTCAATGCAGAAGGGTTAAAGATCATACTCATAAACATTGAGCTCTATGTACTGATGAAATATGCTCAACCAGTTTTTTTTCTTCTTGATAGCTGATAAAAGCACTGTTCTCAGTCCCCCCCCCCAAAAAAAAAAAAACATACACTTTTTAGCTTTTGATTTGTACTCTGCTGATAAACCAGCTTGCAAGCAAGTGAAAGATTTTTTTTCCTCTTATCATTGGGGTAAAGTGAGGTGGTTACCATTGCAGGTCAACGAGTTATTTTTGGTACAGACTACAGCAAGCTATTTTACAGCTGTTGGTCAAAGACACATCAAGTTAATGGAATCAAGTAAATTGATTAGAACCACTTTGTGATAAGGATGCTCTTAGAGAGACAATCAATGATTGTAGGAAAGGTTTTCTTGATAGCTTGTGGTGCTGATAGTTGATGCTGATCAGATCTAGACACTCAAATCAGTTTATAGTCACCATGGTGCACTTTCCTTTACTTTATGCAATGATTACACTGGCATTACAGCAACTTAAGAAAGGTCAAAATGTACTTGCATTTTTATCACAAATTTATGAAAGGTTAAAAATTATTTGAATTTTGATCAAAAAATTATGAAAGGTTGTATACAACTTAAAATGTTTCTTTGAAATGTATGAATATTTTTCTTTAATTAATTTGAAGAAACAACTATAGTTTATACTCAGTTTAGCTTTGAAACATTTTGTTGAATTAATTCATGCCCAACTTACCTAAACCTTTTATCTATCAAGATGGTTGTCACAAAGACAGAAGCACACTGTATGATTGTGTATGACTCGAGTATAGACTTAGCTACCAGATAAAATGTAAACCATTGGAACTCAAGATTTTAGTCTTTTTTTTTTATTTTCTTGCAACTACCTTGTGTATTATTCAATGTTCAAAATGTATTCTATTTCAGAGCTGCAAGTCCACCAGTGGAGCTACCAGAGTTGGGCAAGTATGCCACGGGTTTAATGTTCATGGACTTCAAGACAGCTGCCACAGCAGAAGCACTTTTTGAGAAATATGCCCAACAGTTTGGGCTGCAGGTAAAATATTCAACATTAAGGAAGGGCTTAGAGAGGGGGGGGCTAAATGTTCAATGAAGCAAAATGCCATAAATATTTGTAGAACTTGTCTATTAGAATTGAAGACAAGGCATTGTACATTTGCTTTCATGATCTACTTTACTTTAGTAAACTTCCTATTTTTTTTTCACTAGATATCACTCTTTGATATTCCTGCAATAATTATTAAGATCATAACTTAATTTTGAAATGCACTTTTCTTTTTCTTTCAACCAACCAGATTTTATGTTGGCGTACAGTACCAGTCAACAGAAATGTAATTGGAAAGGTGGCAAGAGCATTGGAGCCTTTAATACGACAGGTACTGTTTACTTCATGCTAAACCTAAAAACCCACCAGCCTTTGATCATTATGAACTAAACATAGAAATGTAAACCATTTCATTAGACCACAACACAAAATCAATATGACTCACATGTTGGCAGTAACATGGAAACAGGTGACTTTGTTCACAACTTAATAACCAATCTGGTGTAAAAACTGTTCACAACTTAATAACCAATCTGGTGTAAATAAAAACTGTTCACATCTTAATAACCAATCTGGTGTAAAAACTGTTCACAACTTAATAACCAATCTGGTGTAAAAACTGTTCGCATCTTAATAACCAATCTGGTGTAAAAACTGTTCGCATCTTAATAACCAATCTGGTGTAAAAACTGTTCACATCTTAATAACCAATCTGGTGTAAATAAAAACTGTTCACATCTTAATAACCAATCTGGTGTAAATAAAAACTGTTCACAACTTAATAACCAATCTGGTGTAAAAACTGTTCACATCTTAATAACCAA
>JADKLZ010005243.1:9825302-9843001 GCA_021533235.1 Biomphalaria straminea | reverse complement strand
ACAAAGACAGAGGCACATTTCTTATTCAATACGCTAGAACAAATTCATACAAGTTCTGCTTCTTCTCTAGTGCCACCAGAGAATAGAATAGGTTGCCAGGAAAACCAATGACTTGCATTACTAGATTGACACATGAAATGCGTAGGGCGTAATTATCTTATTTTTTTTTTTTAAGTAACGTCTGTAATATATAAGACAAGACCATTCTTAACGGTCATTAATTTGTTTTTAATTAAACTAATTATTTATTTTTTTAATTTTACTTTTAAATAACGTTTAGCCCGTCCATAAAATTTGGCAGCCTGTGTGCAATGCACACTTTACACACAATTTTATAAGTAGCTGTGGCACTTTATAGGCCAAATCAGTGACTTAAAATCTGCGAAGTCGTTGGTTTTCCTCATCTACCCATGGAGATCAACCTAAACAATGATCTTCCAAAGCATGCGTCTCAAATAGCTTCACACCCTGACAACCAGTCCAACTACTGATTTTTACGTGTGGTTCAGAAATCGATGTGAATCTTATTAAATTAGGCCTACTCATAGACTACTGAAGTATGAAACGGAACTGACAGTAGAAGTAGCAAAGGCGAGTAACTATTGCCTAAGCCAGTAAGCTTCTGGCAGGAGGGTCTGGTTAGCCTTGACTAGGTAGGTACCCTTCAACGAAAGGGTGAACTGAATTCAAACCTCCTCTGCCTTGCATCTCTATCAAAACAGTTGTAAAGCTTCGGGAGACAACACTAAGGAAACACCAGGAGCCGGTGGCCCTTAGGCAACTTGCAGCACAGTGTTACATCCTGGCAGAGCCTGCAATATCACTGATCCCATGCTGCATTGGCACTTGCTGTTTCTTTGGCTTTGGACACATCAGCTGCGTGAGGAAAGGGAACTGCTGTGATTCATGTCCATTGTCGATTCGGCTGAAGGAGGCCACATACGTGTTAAGCCAATGGAATGTAAGCTATTTTTATGTCTTCGTCTTTAACTAGACTTTTATTCTGATATATTTTTTTTTTAGAGAAATCTAGATCTAGTTTTACTTTCAACTAAAGGAATAAACTATATTGTTAAGTTTTTTTTTTTCTCATTCAGTATTTTATAAAATTGCGAATGTTTATTTTTAAGAGTGATTATAAATAAAGAAAGAACGGTCAAAGGTCAACTTTTCTGGTCAAAGGTTGCAAAACAAAAACATTATATAGATTAGATCTATATTATATTATAGTTATATATTGATCTAGTATTTAAAAATATTTAGATCAATAGATTCTAGTAATTATTATAATTTATAGACATAAATTCTAAGAGAAGAAAAAAAAAATAGTAGAGACCTCTAATTACCTTATAAAGACGTTTTAGTTTTACAAAATAATGGATATATATAGGGCAATATAGGCCTAGCCGCTCTACTCCCCTACTAGCCCTAGGCTCCTACTCCTAGCCCTATAAAATTTATAGGATTATAGTAGGGCTAGGCCTATCCATTAATCTAGATTATAATAATATAATTATCATAAATTATATAGATTATAGAGTAAAACAGCCTGCTTATAAAAAAAATCATTATTGATGACGCTGATAATAAATCTCTGTATACGCGTATTAAATTATTTAAATATAGATCTAGATTATATATTTTTTGGTTGCCGGTCACTTCATTCCCGGTCATTTCAAACCCAGATCACTTCATCCCCTCCCCTCTGTCATTTCACCTCCGATTATTTTACCCCCTATAGTCATTTCATCATCTGATCATAATGGCAGAAAGAGAGAGTCACACCCTATATTTATTATTATTTCCAATCAGTTTTAAAGGCTATATAGGTCTACATGTAGAAATGAAATATTGATAGAAATATGAAATAAATACTGATGAAGTCCTATAACAGAGGCGCGGTGGCTGAACGGTAAAGCGTTTGGCTACTGAACCGGGGTTCGATTCCTGGTGAAGACTCGGATTTTTAAATTTCGGGATCTTCGGGCGCCTCTGACCCCACCCAGCTCTGATGTGTACCTGACGTTAGTTGGGGAAAAGTAAAGTCTGTTGGTTGTTGTGCTGGCCACATGATTTAAAGTCCTATAACTCAATTCCCAACTTTAATGTTTATAAGGAATTAAAGCAAAACTTATATAGCCGACATGATATCCTGAGGATGCGGGAAGTCAGACTTAATTAGAAAAAATAAAACCTTATTTTAAGGCTAAAAATGAAACACCCATTTTCAAGAAAGAGCGATTGAAAAATAAAGTGAAAGATGGTCATTAGGAGTTATCAGCGGCATGATCATAACTATTCTAATGGTTCTCATCTCTTAAATGATTTCCACTACTTCCACCACACCTTGCATGGCCTTTGATCATTACGTCATGCACAGGGTAATATTATAATATCCCCCACATCCAAGAGAAGTGCTATAGCTAAGTACACACCCAGATTTACAAGATATTATAAGATTTCTCATCAAGAGTGTAAAGTGGAAGGGGAAACACTATAAATGCATTAATAACATGTCAAAAATATCAAAAAGTATTCTACATAATCATATTTATATATTAGATGAAATGAGGGCTTACAGTCAAAGCCTTGACAGTACAATTAAACAATGAATAAGAAAAAAATATTTAATTGGGGATGAAATGACCGATGATGAAGTCACCACAAGGACGAATTTTAAATGACCATATCCATTTTTTTTTTCCTTTTAGGAATATATATAGAACCTATGTAACTCTGGTATATATAGAATAGATCAACTATGACTAGGCTACTTAATTTAAGTCTTTAATGAGCCAACACACCCAAATCAACACCAAGTACCTAACTGAAGATTATTCGGTTCCATTCTAAATTATCATGAAATCAAATTGCTATAGTTTATTGACTTTGTTTTATATCTTAACATTAATTTAATATTTAATTAATGTAGTGGAGTCTTTATTTTAAATTTAGATCAATAAAAAGTAAACAGTATGATACCCTAATCATTTGATGTGATCACACATGGTGTCATCATTTCATAATGGTTCCATCTTCAAATCCTGCATGCTACCATTACCTTTCCACCTGTGGTTAGGTGACTCAAAGATCTAATAATCTTCATTTCTGAAGGAATATCCACAACACAACAAAAAAAAACTATTATTAAAATTTTAAATCTTATTTAATTCATATCATAAATAAACATAACTAGAAACAAAAACACTCAGAATAGGCTAAGAACCCTAAGAATCATATAAGCTTTAAATATAAAATCCATTAAGCCATGCCTTCCTATATAGCAAAATATTTACTATGCCAAAATATATATGTTTCAGAATTTTGATATAAAAAGATTTAGTAAACAACATTTAAAAAATTCCTTCTTCTGATCAAAATTGCAAAAGGAATCAGATTTCCACTTACACTACTTACATGTATATGTAGGCCTAATGAACTTTTATAAACTTTATATACTTTCTTTTCAGATTTATTGGTCAGAATGTAGTCTAGTGATTTATGAACTTTTTGACATGATCATCAGAAGTTTGAGAAAAGTAGCTCCAGTTTTGTTGAACATTAGATCAACTAGTCAGAGTTGTAATTTAGTCATGTCTAGATACTGCACAACTAATTTGTTTACTGACCAAAAGCAAACACAACTCTATGCTAAGTTTCGCCCACACTACACACCTGAGATCTATAACACAATAGTAGAGTTTTGTAAAGAAAGTCAATGTGACTTTGATTTAGCTGTAGATGTGGGCTGTGGATCAGGGCAGAGTACCATCCCATTAACTGAACATTTTAAAAAGGTAATGCCAATAAGTTACTTAATTAATTTGTTAAACTTTATAACCTGTATAAAGGCAAATATATTTTTAAGCCCAGTATAATAGCATTCAAGATCTATCAAAAATACAGCCCAGTTTATTTCATTGATAGATACACTTATCTGTTTAGTCATCAAGCACTCATTAGCATTCATTTTCTTATTGGGGTGTCTTATTTGCATGAGTTTTATATTTTTTAACCCATTATGTTTAATTAAATTTTTAGGTAATTGGTGTTGATGTCAGTGAAAACCAGATAGCCAACACTGCACAGAATGTTGAGAATGTTACTTTTAAAGTCAGCCATGCAGAGAATCTAGATTTCATCCAGTCAAACACTGTGGACCTTGTCACTGTCGCACAAGCATTACATTGGCTGGACTTAGAGAAGTTAGTTTTTATCCAATTATTTGATATGTTCTTATCAGATAGGTCGTACTGATTGTCAAGTTAAATATTGATGTTGAGTTGTTTATTTTTAGTTTTTTAGATTTTTTGTGTAATAGTAAAATTCCAGCTGCTCAGTGTCCTCATATAATTTAACTTGACTTCAAAATGAATGAAGCGCAAACAAATTTAGAAATAAAGAAACATTTATAACACTTTAATCTATATATCCAATAAGTTCACTATTCCAAATCTTAATAAAGAAATACTATGAATATAATTGTTAATCCCAACCAAAGAATTACGCAAATCATTTTCTTCTAGTTTTAAGTAGGTATTCAGTATATTAGCGCTGTCTTGACCAACAGATGTTTAACTAACTAGCTTTGTCATTATTTGATATCAACAAATAGTCAAGCAGCCTTATTGTCCCAGTTTTATACATAAGCTATAAAATTGTATTTCCCATTCTCATCAATTGTCTTTCCTTTGATGGTCAAATAATAATAAGGCACTGATATAAACAATGTTTGCTGGTGGTTAGTTAGATTATCTGTCTATTTCAGTCGCCAGGAGTAGAGTTGCTTTTGGTTACAAGTGTGCATCTTTGTAAGAAATCTCTAGCTGTTGTGTACTGCCTGCTGCCAGGTGCCCTTGTCTAGAAATGGTTAAATATATTAGCCTATATGTTAAAAGGTTAATAATTCATTTAAAAAAAACATCCCCTTATCTGTGTGAGTGTGCTTCTGTTTATGTTTTATTAACTATCTTTCTAAAAGATTTATAGGGTTCTCTAATGCCAGATTATTTTCTTTATACTTTCATTTTTTATTATTTTTCCTAATATTTTTATTTTGGTTGCATATTCAGATTTTTTTCAGAAGTTTTTAGGCTTTTAAAACCTGGTGGTTCATTTGTTACCTATGGTTATGGTTTGTTCAAGCTAGAACCAGAAGCAGCTGACAATGTTGTTCAACATGTAAGTCTTGAAGACAATTTTACAAAAACAAATCATGGAATACAAAAATGAGAACACAAATTTGTTAAGCTTTTCATTTTTCAAAGAAGAAATATACATTGCAAATTCTGCTTATTTTTCTTATTTAAAATTTAATTACAGTTTTATGCTGCCTTAAAAAGTTATTGCCATAGAATTTATGCATTGAATTTCATTAGAATCCAGTATTTGTTAAAAAGTCAATTAACTTTGTAGTTTTTAATTAAAAGTATACTTTGCAATAGATTTGTGTACAAGATAAACATTTGAGAAGCTACTTATTCTTCTTTTTTTCTTTTCCTAACTTGCATACAATTTGAAATTGAAATTATATTGTTTAACTTTATTTAAAATTGAGAATTATCTTATAGTTAAGATTATTTTGTTTGATCAGTATTTACTTTATTTATAATTGTTTGGTGTTTCATTTTTTTCAAGTTGAGAATGAAAGAGTCTTATTTTTCTTTATTTAGCATTGTTTGTTTTCACCAGTTTTACAACAATGTATTGGGTAAATATTGGCCTGAAGGTAGAAAGATCGTAGAAGAAAAATACATGTCTATCACACTTCCATTTCCTGGTTGGAGAAGGTAAGTGAACATTTGAAAAGAACATTTTGCTAAGCTTTGCATTGATGCTATTAACAATTGATCTAATTGTACATTCAGATGTATTTATGCAACATTTAACTGATATTTTGTTGTTGTTTAAGAAATGACTGTCTGACTATTGTCAAAGAATGCACCATTGATGAGTTTATAGGCTACATGGGGTCATGGTCAGCTTTAAATGAGTATGCCAAAGCTAATCCTGATATAAACCTCTTGGACATAGTTCGTGAAAGGTTGTAATAATTTACCAAAATTTTGAGGAATGAAAAATAATCTTTCTTATATTTACTATGCTTTTGTGCATTAAAATAGTATATGGATCACATAAATGTAACCAGAGTTGTCACACTTTTTTTTTACCATTTAAAAAAAAATACTTTAAATGCTGATTATAGGCAAAAGTGGTTTTAGTTTTAGCTAATTGTTGTAGGGAGTCAATAGGAAAATATCTAGCATTGTTAAAAAAAATGTACAACATTATGGTTATACTCAAGTGGTTTTTGTATTCTCTGGTTTTAAAAGTACATGTCCTAACTATAAAAGTCTCATTGATCAGAATTTCAAAAACAGTTTCTAGTGTTCTATATTTGAACAAATGTGAATGATGCAGTTATCTGCTACTAAAATGTTTTAATGACTGTTTTTTTTTCATTCTGCAGGCTGGAAACAAGTTTAATCAAACAGACCAATCAAAAGGCCATAAAAGTTACATGGCCAGTATTTATGCTAATGGGTCACAAGCCAATTTCTAGATAACATAGAAATTTTAATGTGTAATAAAATGTATTATCATAGACCTAAACATTAAAGCAAAAAAATGTTTTGAAAATTGTGACATTGTGAATTTTTAAAAAACTTATGTTTGTTTGCTTTTTATGTTTCAAGTGTTACTTTAGAGTTGAAGATAATTCTGCATTGTGTTGTATTGTGTTATTTTTGATTGTGTATATCTCCAGTTACAATTTGATAGATTTATCAAGTTCTTTCTCCTCACATTGAACACAACAAAATTTTGATCTGAAAAAATCCAAAAATAATAAATTTAAAAGGAACAATTATGTTTGAATCACAATATTGAATTCATCTGAAAGAAATAGATGCATTAAGCCAAACTATATGGTAACATCAATTAAATGAAAAGCTTGAATGTTTCTTGATGCAATGTTCACTTCTCCTTAGATATTATTTTGCTGGTCTGGTTTTAAAGTGACAATTCAAATTTTGGAAAAACACAGTATTTAGCATAACACAGCTTTTTTTTCTTTATCTTAGCAGTGACTAATAATACCATTAAATGATATAATTCAAGGTTTGGCCCTAATGTAATGCCTAGTAGCTCATTTACAAAATATTTGAGATCTGGGAAGAAACTAGATTTTCAATTGAGATATTAGGTTCACCCCATTAAATGAGTACCTGAATCTGTGTTGTAACAGCATAGTTATATTTCATTTAGAAAACTTTTGTAAGTCCTTAGCTGTATATAATAGAGAATCATTGCGACTTTTCTACACTACAATTACGGGATAAGCTAATGAAGGGAGGGTGACTCTCAAAACTTAGTTTATTGATGGCTTTTAAACATGAAAAAACATGTAAGATTCATGCCTTGAGATTGTGAACTATTATATTTTACTTGATGAGGCTTAAACATTATATTTGCAGGTGTAATTGTATAAAACAAAAGTCCAAACATAAATGTTTTATAAATATACTAAAAGAATAGTAAATAAGTCAATTGATATATTTATTTAGCAAAAGAATATGTCAGTCATTTATAAAACAATTACTTCATAATTTACCGGTACAAAGAAGAAAACATGAAAATGTCTTTAATATCTAAGTGCAATAAATATTTGTTTTCACAAATATTGATATATACAGTAAAGAATTTATTATAGAGTTTTAAATATTATTTACAGTAAAAATACATTTTGAGGTTATTGCTTCAATAAAAAGAACTCACTTTATACTGTACACATAATTATATTATTTCAATGTTCACCATGTAACAGACAGCTTACAGGTAGAAGTGGAGTATGTATTTACATACAGCTAGAGTTAGCAAAAATTTTTCTTATTGCTGGTAAGAAATTTTGGCATCAAATACTGTTTCAAAAAATTGAGCTCAAAGTGAAAAGGGGGACAACCTTCTGGTTGCCTCATAACCAGTCAGAGTAGACTCATGACATTTCGTGTTAATTAGGTTTGACAACTATATTAAATACAAAGTATATATTTCTTTAAAGTAAAATCTTGAACAGTCATCTGTTAAATTGATGAATATAAATATATACATAGTGAGCAATTCTAAGTATATCTGTTCATTATATACAAATAATAAAAACTTTTTACTAGTTAGAACTGCTTAGTTCATGCTATGAAGAGTTCCAATTTAAATAAGCACAAACAAAGTACTGTAACTGTGATTTTGTCATTGATTGAAGCGTTTTACAGAAAAATCATCAACATATTTTCCAATGGTTAATGAAACTGTACAGAGAATACCAAAATGAATGCAAACTAATCTTCTTTTTTCAAATTTTTACTAAAGAAGAAAATGTGTATCAACTAAATGTATGACATGAAAGTACATGATGCACTTGGCTAAGTCTTCTAATTAATGATAATATTAAATAAATTTATATAAAATAAAACAAAAAAAAAAAGAAACACAAAAGTATAAATATGAATAATATACATGTAAAAAACTGGTTCCAGATTCTTTCTAGTATAACAAAAAAACAGAGTGCTGCCTTGTAGTCCAATTAAAGTTAGAGTTTGAAGTTTTATTGACAGTTTCCTCCTTGACATATCTACATGACCTCCTCCATAAAATGTGCAGAAATAAAATAGAAAGATGTACACTATCTATATGATTTTCTACTAGAGAAATGAGTGCAAACAAATCTCTTGGTCTGTATCTTGTTTCATTATAATAATACCTAATACCAATTTAGACAAATCTGAAAAAAATATCAGAAACACACCACTTTGAGGAGCTTCCCTGAGCAACATTGGGAAAGTGACCATAGCCAGTTTTAGGCCCAGACAGAAAGTGACCAGAGAGAGAGAAGATTGACCCTTAGATAACACTTTTTTCATCGTTCTCTCATTTAATGATACAAAGAAGATAATTACATCACACTTGTTTCCACTTATACCCCATTGGTGGAGTTGTTAATCTTTTGGCTTCTTAACCATGGAGTCCCTGGTTCGAATCCTAAGGAACCCAGGGATTTTTTTATTTCAGGATCTTAAGGATGCCTTTGAGTCCACCCAGTTCCTATGGGTACCTTTACATTAGTTGGAGAAAAATAAAGGGGGTTATTTGTTGTGCTGGCCATATGACATCCTTATTAACAGTGGGGAACTTTACTTTTACATTTTATACACCATTTATAGGAGCATATTTAAAAAAAACAACTTTTCTCAATGATTTTGGAAGTAATTGTGTGATTTATAGATTATTTTTAAACATCTAAAAAAACAAAATAATGCACATTCCATGATCCATATGCTAGGATAAATTTGTACAAATGCTACTTCTTCCCTAGTGGTGAATTTGTATTTAAGTCATTGGATGCGTGACGCGCAGAAGGCAATCTTCTTTTTTGAAGTAATGTCTTTATTATTTAAGATAACATAATCTTGATTGTGAATGTTTAGGATTTCAAAGATTGCCAGTCTTGCAAAAAAAAAAAAAGATGTACAACTGCTATTTAGTTTTACAATTTAAACAAATGATGATTTTGTTAAATATGATTTTCACTCAAACAAGTTCAACATTTTCAAACAATAAAATCACCCACCATTTTGTTTTGTTTTTTGAAATGACAAATTTTCTGCATATTTTGTTTTTCTTTAAAAAAAGATATTGTCTGAATCCTTAAACAGATTGCAAATTTAAAAAATAAATTAATGCTCACATAGATCTATACATTTTGCAAGTCTTCCTATAACAATGAAGAAGTCGGCTGTGTTTCTTGTCTGAAATGTTTACATTCTTACCAATGGTTAGCTTTGTTTGGTAACTATGGGACCCAGACAGCAGTTTTGTGGGACAATCTAAGTCAAGGAGATACTGCGTTTCTTTTTTCATTATTGGCAGCTTTGTTTGCAACATTTACAGGTTTAACTGATGGAAGTTCATCTATTTTTATAGCTGAATTTTTAAATCCTACTTGACTTTTGGTTTAATTTAGGTGATGCTGCCTCTTCATTTTTTGCAGCTAAATTTGTGAAATCATCTGTTGTTTTTACATTTTTATTCGACTTAGATTTACTTTTTAGATTTTCATTGTGTTTTTGTCCAATGTTGTTATTTTTGGCATCACGTTTTAGTGATCGTCTTATGTGTAACTCTGTTTGTAAATTAGCAGGGCAATCAATGACTGACCCAGTCGGATCTTTGTGAATGTTATCTGAGGTTGGATGACTGGTACTACTCAGTGAAACCATCCTGGCAGAAGATTGGGGGGAGGATGGCAAGTTGTTTTCACAGTGGACAGTAACTTGATCAGTTACACTTTCCTCTCCTACTGGTGCCATGCGAGTTTTAGTTTTGCCAGTAAAGGTTCTGAAAGATGAAGTCTTGTTTATGGTCCTTTTGGCGGTCTTGATATCTCGCTCAGCTTGTTCTCTAGGGGCAGCAGGTGTAAAGCAAGGCACATCTAAATCGATGCAAGTTGTCTCTGTGCAATCTTTCTCAGAATGGGAGTCTTCCACTGCAGAGTTCTTTTTTCTGAAATATCAAGCCAAAAAAAAGGGAAATACAAAAAAATGTACTAACAAATGTAATATATATTTCTTTTTTTTTTAATTTAAATTAATTAAAATTTAAAACTATAGTCTAAAGAATTTAGTTTAAAAAACCTATTTAAACATTATAAAAAAATAACTATTAGTTATTTGGTTAAAAAATAAACAGTCACTTCAAGGCAAAGTTATGTTTTAAATATTTTTCATGTTGTAAAAACTGGTTTGGCCTAAATTGTTAGCATAATTTAAGTTATGAATTTAAACTTACTGCAATAGCCTCTTGACAACTAGGACAATGGCTACAAAAAGTGCTATGACTGTCACAACAGATGCAATGACACATCCCACAATGATGGCAGTTTCTGTAAGTAAATAGGCACCTCATGACATATACTGACATGATTGAACAATTTGACTAACTAATAACAAAGTCAGATAATGTAAGCTTACCTCTGAAATTAATATTGACAATGTTTAGACAACTATTTTTATTTTTACTGTGTTATTAGAGTAACAAAACATGTATACATCTCTTGTATTGGTTAAAAATCTAGACATCACAAAAATAAATAAAGATTAAGATAGATTAAAGTTTAGTGTTACAAGATATTTACTAATAAAAACTCTACATCTGTTTACAAATGAAGCAGGAGAGATAACAATGTTGGGCATGTATTATTTTTCTAAGTGTCTTTTTTTGTTAATGTCAATAAGTTTTTTCAAATCTCAAGATTTTACACCCTAGCTCAAACCTTCTGCCGGAAAGCATGAAATAGTCGCAGGCGGGATTTAAATTCAGAATTATTGTGACCACTATCTGAAGTACATAGCAATCAGGCTAACAACTAGGACAATTAACTTTAATTAAGGGACTAATGACAAATTTCTGAAGGGGAAAAATTGTAATGTGTTAAAAGATGCATCATAAATCAACCATTTAGTCCCAAGGAGTTTTCTTTTTCATAGCTTAAGAAATTATGTGATTAGTATTTTAATTTAATTTTCCACATTTTCTAAAAATGCATTCATACCAAATGAAAGGAAATCTCCTTGCTTCATTAGAACTATCAAGATTTTGTCAGAGAAACACAGACAGCATACTAGAACTGATTATAATTAGCTCTAACAGCATTTAAAAGTATGTATTGACACTGATTTAAACATTAGATCTTATATTGATCATTTTTAATTAACCTTTGAAATCTTCACCATCATGCTCATTTTTTCCCTTGACTTCTGGGGCCACTGTATACACTGATGGTCTTTCAGATCTATTCTGAACAATATTGAAAACATTCAGACTGCTAACACTAGCTGGTGCAGGAGTTGAAGTGGCAGACAGCAGAGACAAGGCTGTGAATAAATGGCATTATATAGAGTTACAACAGAGATGGATATATGGCAAAATGGAAATGTGTATTCTGAGGGGAAAATGTGTATTTTGAGAGGGAAATAAGTATTTTGATGGGGAATGTGTATTTTTGAGGGGGGGGGAATGTGTATTTTCCTAAATATAAAAAAATAAAATAAGGAAAGATTAAAATAAATCACGAAAGACAGCAATTCCAAAAATTAACACAGATGTCTTTGTCTTAATTTAATCAGTCATCTCAATTCAAACATCTGAGTTTGTATTAATTCAATCATCACTCCATCATCTCAATTCAAACATCTGACGTTGTCTTAATTCAATCATCACTGATCACTCTGTCATCTCATGATAATTGGTGGCCCAAGTAAAGTTTCCCTTTCAGACCTTGTAGTCTATAGGGCAGATGATATAAAGATTTTCTGTTTCTGTGGCCTACGGTTTACGAGGGTGTCATGTGGCCATCACAATTACCAATTGGAGGCCCTAGGCAAAGTAAATTTGGTGGCCCCAAATGAAATAGAACAATTAAAATATAAACAGTGGAAAATAAAATGTAGAAAAAAAAACTAGTCAGGCTAATGTACTCTAAAAATAACTTTAGGCACAGGCTTAGTTGTTTTTTTTTTAAATTGTTTTGAGTCCTGTGCGAGGCCTCACAAATTGGAGGCCTAAGGTGGCTGCCTAGTTTTTTTTTCTGCCCAAAGGCCAGCTCTGTTAGAGAATGTTTTAAAATGTCTTTTTTTTTTCGAATTTATTCTAATTTAAACATTCATAGTTCTTTTGAGAAAAAAGTGTGAATGTCAACCATTTAAAAAACGTGACACACAACTTGTTTCATATGAAAGGAAGTGAATAAACTGAATCAAGAAACCAAATTGCTTACTTGGACGACAAGAATACAATAAAATCACCATAGTGCTGTATCCACACTTCGCAGAGTAGACCTTGTAGCTCTTGGTACATTCATTTTGGCCATTGCAACTGTTGAAGATGCGGGTTTTATCAACACAATCGCCATCCATGGAGAGGCAGCGTCCCCATTTATTTCTGACGAGCAAAGCCTCTTCAATATCGATGTCCTCATCCTCACCACACTTAATAGTTACCTGTCCCAAGTTATGAGCTTCATTGCCAGCAAAACATGTTCGAATTTCTTCACCTGGACAAAATTAATAACAGCCTTTTAAGGTATTGTCTTTTAAGTTGTTAGCCTTTAAATGACTTTTTAAAAAGTTGTTAGACAGCCTTAAAATGACTTTTTAAAAAGTTATTAGACAGCCCTTAAATGACTTTTTAAAAGTTATTAGACAACATTTAAATGGCTTTTTAAAAAGTTGTAAGACAGCCTTAAAATGACTTTTTAAAAAGTTATTAGACAGCCCTTAAATGACTTTTTAAAAGTTATTAGACAACATTTAAATGGCTTTTTAAAAAGTTGTAAGACAGCCTTTAAATGACTTTTTAAAAAGTTGCTAGCCTATAAATGACTTTACAAAAAGTTGTTAGCTTCTAAATGACTTTTTAAAATGTTTTTTTTTTTTTTTTTTTGTAAATCAATTTCTCCATTATAAAGTTGACTTTACATAATAAAGTTCTTCTATTAATTTAACCATGCAACAATACTTCCATGATTTAAAAAACCACCTACACCTAATGATGACTGTGACGGTGCGCTATTGGTTACATATGTCTATTTTCTGAATCAACTCTTTACCAAATTCAAAGAAACATTTGAGGCGAGGGTGTGATTTTTAACGGGAATATCCGTTTACAAAAAAAAAAAAATAAATGTGAAAGCTTGTTGAACACCTACGCCAATTTTTATATGAAGATAAATAAATATATTTTGAAACATTATAACGGTCAAGCCAGCGAGTTTTCACTGTTTGGTCAATCTCTATCTGACCGTTAGCCAACAACAAAAAATATATTTAGACAAAAATGTGTTGATGCTTAAGTTTTTAATATCCCAACAGATACGTGACACTGTGCTCAGTCAGCGAGTTTTTGAAGATAAGTTGACATGTAAACAATGACATACAACTTTTGTTGAATTAAAAAGGTTCAACAATCCTTAGGGAAGTACTGAACAAGGCGACCTGGACATTATGTTGCTTTTTTATGACATACGATATATGTCTGCTTCGGAATTGTCACATTGAAGATGATTACATGCTAGTCTGTAGACTAGGACTGGGGATAGCGGTGGAGGGGGGATCTGTGGGTTTGAACCCGGGACCATTGAGATCGCATACCGTACGACCAGGTAGGCATCATGTATAGTAGACCTATCCGATTAGTTCAGTGGCTTTGTCTTTTATTCAAAGAAGTGTACATCTATATGTGTTGTTAACTTTAAATGCCTTTAACGTGCTGCTTTAAAATATATAACCTGGCATAGTACTTCCCGTGAAAGCAAGAATCGACTACAAGGTGGCCACACTTTGTCATCAGTGTATATATAACAATGAAATGCCCCTATACATTAGAGAACTGATCACTCCATATGTCCCTCAGAGAGCCTTGCGCTCAATGGACTCAACGCTTCTAGTGGTGCCACGTTTCTCCCTCAAAAGCTACGGTCTGCGGGCTTTTTTAGTTCACGGACCAAAGGTTTGGAACTCACTCCCCATTGATCTCAGACACAACATGATACTCAACTTTAAAGAAGAACATTAAGACCTACCTGTTTAAAACTATTTTAAATTAGATTGTCATGTTAGCTCTTGTGTTTGTGTTTGTAATGTTATAACAGCGTTTTGAGCCTATATTTTATTTGTCAACAGCCTGCCAATTGGAAACATATTTTAAGCAGAAACAAATAAACAAGAAAACATGGCGATCCCTAAAAATGGAGAAACTTTCAATGAGATAGATTACATTTGCATCTCCAACCAATGAATGTCATCTCTATTGGATGTACAAATGCTCCTTCTTGCCTAGTGCCATTAGAGAATGGAATGGGTTGCCTGAGCTAGCCAGGAAAACCAGTGACTTGTTGGCACAATTTAAGTCATTGGTTAATATGTATGAATGCATGACGCCTAGGACGTAATCATCTTATTTTTGAAGTTACGTCTGTATTATATAAGATAAGATAAGAAGATGTGCGGGTTTGCAAAGAAACGGATAAAAGCTCAGACCATTACCTTGTCAGAGGCAAATGTAAGCTCCGGCTGAAATGCCAACCAAAACGAGTCATTCGACCACGACAGTTTAACGTGGACAAGCTCAAAGCCTGCGATATTGCAGGACAGCTCCAACTGAAACCAAAGAACCGATTAGAGACTCTTGCAGTTATATTGACCATTGAAAATAGAGTGGGTCAACTTCCGAGATATCACTATTGATTGCGCAGAAGTCATCAGAAGGAGACGAGGTTCATACAAGTAACGTTGAATACAAGACAGTTTAGTTGTTTCAAAGATGCCATTGTGATCGAATCCTACCTCTTCTCGGTGAGTCGCCTATAATCCCACTTCCAGACACCAATGTAATAACTGAAGTGAAGCAACTCAACGTGATATAGTGTTTATTTACATATATATATAGACAACTATAATCACAAGTAGTCTTAATCAAAATCAAGGTACATACGTTACACTTAACCATGTCCACTTATAAACACATACATCGCTAGCAAAAAACTTACTTGCCGCCAGGATCAATGGACCAGGGAACTGTAGTAAGAAAACCAGTAGAAGGTGAGCTACCCAGCTGCAAGACCAACCAACTGCTCCAGCCAACATTGTTTCAAGTCCATAGGATCTGTAAGAATAAAGTAACCATGAATTCCCATTAGAAATGTTTATAGTTTATACCAGCTTAACCGCATTTTTAAACAATTGAAAGGAACTTATTCATCTTATTAAAATGGCTTTTTCCCAAAGCTGTTTGTTTGATGTTTTTTTGGGTGGGGGGGTATATTACAAAGCATCATATAACCAGATCAAAGTAAGTATTAGAATGACCAGCATGGTCCACATATATCTCTCTAGCACAGCAACTTGGACACACCCCAAATATGAATGTAGGTTCAGACTTACGAACGTTGCTTTGAAAATGAAGATGATTCTATCCTAGTTCAAACAGGAGGATGGATCGAACTCAGGACCATATCGTCCAAAACTGACACGACCAGGCTGGCAATCTTTGAGCTATTAGACCATGGAATGAGTTGAATGAGCCAGCAAGGAAAACGAGTGGCTTGACAATTTAAGTTGGCTAACATGCATGACGCGTAGGACGTAACCATCTTATTTTTTGAAGTAACGTATGTATCATATAAGATATGTAAGTATTTCGTTGTGTTCTTTAGCCTGCACTATTCTGCTTCCTGTAATGCGGATGGTCTAGCTGCTAGCTAATAACAATATTTCGTCCTTATTTCTCTTATATAAAATATTTGTACAACATTATATGAATCACTTCTACATATAGTAAATCTTGTTTATTTTTGCTACTATATTAGGCTTATATGAACAATCAGTCATATTGTTTCAAATTTCTAATAGACATTTCTGCAATTTTAAGAAATTATAATTATCATATCTTATGAAATACCGGTACAAACGTTACTAAAAAAGACGATGATTACGCCCTACGCGTGTTTTGTGTATATTAATCAATGACTTAAATTCTGCCGTCATTGGTTTTACTGGCTGACTCAGGCAACCCACTCCATGCTCTAATAGCACTAGGAAAGAAGGAGCATTTGTAGGTCTACAATTTTATCCAAGCATATTGAACAAGAACTGTGTCTTTCGGAGTACTTTATTAGGTTTTGTATTTGAATTTTATTGTTTAATGTTGTACCTATATGTATAATTGCTATTTTATTTGTAAGTCTTCTATCCTGAATTTAGTGATTTTACTAAAGGGGATGTTTTCATTCATAAACTAGGCATATATATATATATATATATATATTGAAATTCACTTTTGATAACTTTGTTTCAAAGTAAGTACATAACATGACAACTACTTCATTATTTAATAGTATTTAATAATAATAATAAAAATAATAATCACCGGAGAAATTATAAGTGGACACTGTTAAAGAGACTGCAATGAATTTTGTTTCTCTCTAACGAAACTCGACCCTTGCAGTGCCAGAGAATGATTAGTAGTTCGTTTCTAACATAATAATATCATGGTGCCCAAAGCTGTCTAAAGTGAGAATCCTTGCTAGCTTTCGCTGCCACATTTTTTAAAAATTCAATAATAAAGTTGGCATGGGAGGTCACCGGCAGGTTACGCACTCCGTCTGGTCGGATCTCAATGGAGGGAGCATGCCGCGACTATTGGTAAAAGGTGAAGAGATGGGGTGGGGAGGCTGTGAAAGAATGAGAACAAAAGAATAGGAGGGGAAAGGAAAGCCTTGTTTGGGGGAATATAACAATGTCCCTTTTCTGATTGGTGTCCCCCAAGCCCAGCCCACGCTCCAGAATATTCTTTTTTTTTTCAAGTTAAAACATAACAGATGGGGATAGGTCAGGGTCACGAAAGCCCACGCGACGACGAGGAAACAACGACCGAGTAGAATGTAGAAAAATTAGATCTAAATAATTCAATCATAGAAAAAAAAAGCATAAAGTCTAGACTCTATGTGCGTTTTTTTTTTAAAGTTATAGTGGTAGGTCATATAGCATAGTCCTGCTTATTTTATGTTGAATTATGAAATTAAAAGGACATAAAACGTATAAACTATAAACGTATAACTTACAGATCAATATCATAAAAAATTTGATAGTTCT
>JADKLZ010005243.1:9788122-9817643 GCA_021533235.1 Biomphalaria straminea | reverse complement strand
TCCTTGGATAACTTCTCCATCAGGGAGTTCCCTCCTCTGCAGATGGAAGCATAGTTCCAGTGGGTGATGGCCTGTAAGGCCACCCCAGTGCTGGTCCCAAATTCTCCTTCAAAAGCAGGCAGCAAAGGCAGAACAACATAGACCTTAAAATTACTGTTGCTTCTGTAGATGGGAGACATACATTTCAGGAATATATCTCAAAGTATATTTCATGCAATGGTTCTGTGGGCAGGTTTTTGTTAAACAGTTTCATGTTAAACATGGGTATGCCAATGTCTATAAGTTTAGTGTGAAACACAACTATGTTGATGTCTATAAGTATAACACTAAACTTGGTTAAGCTGATGACTCAAAGTCCAGAGTTAAACAAGGTTATGTCAGTATCTATAAATTTTGTTTTAAACACAGTTATGTTTAAGTGCATCTATCATCAGGGTTATCTGTTATCTATAACAATAAAGCTGAATAATTTTAAAGTATTATAAGGGCCAGTAAATGTAGCTGTCAATGAGGATGGTTTCTGAACAGAAACAAACAAAAAAGGAGTTTCATAGTGATGTTTTTTTCAATTAATAGAATCAATAAAATTGCTGATGAAAGAGTTGAAAAAAAGTATTAGTCAGTTGATCTTCTAATTAAATAAAGAAAGTTATAATGCTTTCATTAAGGTCAACATCTTATTGAAAACAAAGGCTATGTATGAGGAGAATAAGATGTGAATTATTTAAAAAAAATACACCAAAGCATTGCTGACTGTATCATTACTGCAAGGGCCTATCTCATAATTGTCATGCTTCCCATTATACACTATCTTTGTTTATAAACATATAAAAACAATTGAGGAAGTAAAAAGAAAATGAAACAAAGGCATCTAAATACCTATGTGCTCTGAGAATGCGTTTATAGAGGGCATTGCCAATGCAGTTATTGACTCCACTGCCCTCTACAAGTGAAATAAAGAACTGGTTCTAAAACAAACAAAAAATGATGAAAGTTAAACAAAGTATTGTAAATAAATCTATACGAATTATACATTGCTTTAAAGTAAATATGTAACAAAAAAAAAACTTAGTACAGTTAAAATCTCTAATTAATATGATGGACACGTGTATACATTGAATGTAGTACTATTTTCTAAATGAATGCCTGATATATACAAACACACAGAGAGATATAGACCAAATGTAGTTTCAATAAACAGAATATATACTTTGTCTGGCTAGTACTATCAGGTTAAGGTTATAGGTATGATACAAAAGTGTAGTAGATTCAAGTGCTGCCTAATTTTCATATTAAAAAAAAATTGGTAAAAACAAAAATGAAGAGGATTCAGTGAGGCACACAATGATAGGTAACTGACACACATACAATAGGCCAACATGACATTCCACTTACTTCAATGTAGATATAGTCTCTGGCATTCTCAATGCAGTGTTCATAAGCTTTGTGTATTGAGTCTTCAGTTTGACTTAAACCAGCTGACCAACCAGTGCTACTGCGCAGTATCTAAACAAAAACATTAAAAAATGAGCAATGTGGTACTAACGCAATTGAGAAAAAAAAATTTCAAGGAAGTTAGTCAAAACCTTGTGCAGGAATTAGAAGTCAAAGATTTAAACATTTAAAAATAGTAAAGCAACAATGTTATGCAAGAAGTCATTAAGAAATATCAGTCTCACATTTACTGTTTAATGCACCTAACATTGTAAAACCAGTATGTCCAAACTATGGTCTGGGGGCCTTATCTGGTCTGTGATGTAGCATTATCCTGCCCCTACAAAAAAAATGTATACTGTGCATAACAAAAGCCAGACAGGCTTGCTTCTAATAGACCAGCGTTTCCAAAACTGTTCAGTGAGGAGAGGTGTTCCACAAACTACTGGAATAATTAACTAGTAGGCCACCCTTGAATCTCTTAAAAAAATAATAATCAAAGTGTTACGCAAAATACTCAGAATGTGCAAAGTGTTCAGCTAAGGAAAAAGTTTGGGAAACACTATACTCGACAAAGAATGTTTTTGTTCAGTTTTGTAGCACATGATGACACACAAAACTATGTCAAAGTTATGTAGCTCGCAGGCCAAAAAAAAAGGTTTAAAAAAAAAAATGAAAAAAAAAATGTTATGATATTCTGCTTCAATGCAAAACTGCTATTTCAATTTCATTTAAAGTAAATGTTATTTTAAAAGTTTAGTACATAAAGTTTTTATATTATTATTAATGGATTATGTGTATAATTTGAAAAAGTTAAAAGAACAAAATTAACTAAATGTGTAAATGCAACAAGATAAACAAAGTAAAACAAAACAGCAATGTTGGAGTATCTACCTTTAGTGTAAACTACCTGATGAAGTAAAGAAATTACATTTAATTGAAAAATAAGAATTAGAAATACTACATGAAGATCTGAAATTAAAAACAACTTGATAATATTTTCTCCCTTTCAATTTGAGAAAAATAACAGCATGGACAGTTAACAGATATACAAAATAGAACAGCATTGGGACTTCTTTATGTATGGTCCTATTGAATATAATAATAAGGCTTGTCTTCAAGTCTGAAGATTAATGAGGAATGCAGTATTTCTTGTGGTTAAGCAGCTCCAGCTGTGACCTACATGGAATTAGGAAAAAAGGGGCAATAGAGGGAACAGGGGAAAGAAGAAGCCTAGACATTTGAAATACTTGTTTCATTAGATATTAACTCTTTATCTCTGTAATTATTTACAACATTCTGGTGGAATCAACGTTGATATCGTCAGTTAGGAGAGAAAGAGTTAAGTGATAACACAGTTACTACATGAGTTTACATCATGCTGCCCATGTAAGATATTTTACAAATAAAAACTTACAGCCAGGGAGTATGTGAAAGAAAGGAAGTACACAATTGTATTAATAAATAGCACTTTTTTTTTTCTTAGAACAAACACTCCACAACTTTTGTTAAAGCAGCAACACATTTTTGTGTGTGCTGAGACTTTGGATGAAATGAAATTCATGACTTACTTGAGCTTTGACTTCAAATGTGATCCCTTTGATTGATTGAGGGATGGAGAACTTGCTGGTAGTTTTAGGCAACAGCAGAGGGTAGGAGGGATTGCGTTTGAACTTCTCCAGCTGTTGATCAATAAGTATTTTTTATAATGTTGAGACAACCAAAAGTAATGAAAAAAATTATTAGTCTTTATATCCTGCCTTAAGTTATTTCAATGCAGATGTATCAGTCAATAATAAATAATTTTTTTTCAAATTGAAGGAAAAGTAAATGCATCAAAGGCTGAGAGGATAAACAAAGAATGATTTTCCCATTAAGATCATAATTAGTGCTACTAGTGCTGTATTACTCTGCCTTTGCACTTAAAAAAAAAAAAAACTTCAAAAGGACAAAATTCTGAAATTAATATATAAGATTTAAAGACCAGTAAACAAGCATGATATGAGCTTTGTAAAACAAAACAAGAAAAACAAAAAAAAAAATACTTAAAAAAACAACAACAACAAAGCTTATATAAAGTGTAATTCTATCAATTAGTTTGGATCAGTCATGGAATTGAATTTGTAATAGATCTAGACTGACAATAATAAATCTCTGTGATTAGACATATTTTTACCATTTGTTTTTGTTTAGCACAATTTTATGCTTTTAGCTTTCTCAATGGGCAATGAACCAATCATTTATCTGGACCTGTTGGGAAGGGGTAGGAGGGGTTCTCTGTGTTACTGTGATTGCTTTTTAAATGTATAAAAAACATGTTGTATGACTTGCATTCGAACTCAGGACTCAAGACTTCTCAAGGGGACTAATTCAACTTATACCACCACATCTGACAAGTATGATTTCTTTCCATGTTCAAGATACCAAACAAAATAATTAATTACCAATAGTTAATAAGCTAATAGGTTGATTTTGTATTAATTCTTGTTTTCTAAGGTACTAGAAATAATTGAGCTAAATTTCCACTTGATCAGAGTGTGGTGTGGATGTGGGAGAAATAATGTACACAAACTTTATACCAAATAGACACAGTGAGTTGATATAAGCTTTGTAAAAAAACAACATACAAACCTTAGTGAAGTTCCATCTTCCAATGAAGTGCCTAGCTAAATCTCTAGCAGACTTCCCGTAGACTACACAGCCAATGTCATGCCAAGGCATTCGAGGAGTTTCTTTTCTATTGATGAAATCTAAAAAAAAAAACAAAAAAAAAACAAAAACTAACATCACATTTAACATTCCTTCTTTTTTTGTGAGTACTAAAACGTGCATTTTTAAAACACATATTTTGAATGGATATATTTTAATGTGATGAAATACAGGTCAATAAGTCCTTGACCTTGAGTCTTAAACTGAAAGGTTTTGAGTTTTAATAATGCTGGTAATTCGGATTATTGCTCATAACTTTAAATACACACAAAGGTACTTAAAAACACACACACATTTTCAAAAGAAACCAAACAAATTTCTTCATCATTTTCATTGAAATATCTAAAAACTGCACAAAGCATTACATTTTTTTAAATGCAATAATTACCATCAAAAGGCTGATCAAGCCCCACAAAATCCTTATGGATAAAATTGACATAATCTTTTCCTATCCACAACTTAGTTGACCCTTGCAAGCCACGCTCCAAAATGTCTTCTTCGCTCTGTGTATGGTAGAGCTGCCTGGGGACCTGGAGGTAGTTCTTGTCCAACTGGAGCTGCATTTCAACATCACTGTCTCGACGCCCATGTCTCTTAAGCCTATCTACACCATCTTTAAAGGACTTCACCTGACATATATATATTTGTACATTTTTTAAAACATCCTAGGTCCCAAAGTAACTTAAAAACATTCTTTTTCAACTAAGATAATAAGAAAATAACCAGCAACAAGAAGTACCAAGTAGAAAAGAAAAAAAACATTTGAAGAGCTTGAAGAGTTTTGAAACAAAAAAAAAAGATTTTTTCCTTTTTTTTTGGTACTTCTACGCACTGGTTATTAAAACCAAACACTTTTTTATGATACACTATTCCATTTCATTAACAAAAGAAGATAAATTCTAGAACATTGACATAAAAGAATAGGAACAAATTTGGGAACCACATGAACACATTGAGCATTACAAGGGAGACTACACAAAGATAAAAGAAAACAACAGTGAGCATGATAATGTTAAGATGGAAAAATATCAATTAAATACACTAAAAGGAACATCTTTCAAACACAGCTACTTAATTAAATTATTATTATTAAGGAATTTATTTAACACATAGTAAATTAAGTTTCCCTTTCAGACCTTGTGGTCTATAGGGCAGATGATCTTTTTCTGTGGCCTACAGTGGCCAGCAAAATGACCAACTGCATTTACTTTTCTCTAAATAATGTCAGGTTTTACAATAGTTATACTTAAATTTTTTAAATGCATAATTAAATTAAATGATTAAATATTATTATTATATATTATATTATTATTAAATATTAAATTATTATACTAAGAAGAGTTTATTTAAAACATATTTGAAGATTTTATTTTGTATGGAGGGATGGAATGCATAATGAGATGCTACATGAGATGAACTGTCTTTAGGGACACTACTAATGGAGGTTTTACTCTGAGATGTGTCTACAACTATACATGCTTTTCAGCCTCCAACCCATTGGTACAATTCTTTTCTTCCTAAAATAAGTGTCAGGCCCCCATTAAAGAAGGGTCAGGGTAGTTAAGAGATTTTCTGCTGAGCCACCAATCTGCATTGAAGTAGGCTACATAAAATGAGAAATCATTCCTATTTAGGCTCTAATGGCCTGTATTTGATTTGATGGATTAAAAAAAAACTGCAACCAAAACCTAGTAGTTTATGTGGAGGATGATGTTAAGCTCAATTGTGTCTGCCCAACGGTTTATCAGTTTGTCACAAGGCTTCACACTTTACCATTCAGACACAAAAGAATTTAGAGACTATAACAAATAAAAAAAAAGTCATTTTGTATATAGTGACTTTGATTATAAAGAATTATGATTTTTTTTTATAAATGTTATTATTATTTTAGTGTTATTTATGGGCAACAAATGTGGTAAGGGGTTTGGATAACAATGTGCTCAGTACAAGAAGTTTTGTCATGATTTGGAAAGTCTATGACCCACTTAGCAGTACTGACTATCTGAAATCACTTGGGAAAGTTAGAGCATGTGAAAAATTCTAAGTCCTAGTTATTAAGGCTAAATTTGAAACCTAAAGGGATAGTTACAGCATGTGAAAAATTCTAAATCCTAGTAATCAAGAATAACTTTGCTGTGTTTGACTTTTTTTTACCATGACTGAGTTTTGATTCATTTTCAAATTTATAAACTCTTGGACTTTTTAAAGTTTTATCTAATTACTTTATGGATACCAATAGAATAAATAGCATAAACAAACTAATTATATTTCAATCAAAGTTATTTTCTGGCATTCAGATGAACTAAATTGTGAAACTAAAGATCAAATCCACCTACTAGTTTGCTTCTTGTGGAAGGATGTTTGATGTTTTGGTTATAGAAAAGACTTTCATCAATCCTTTCTGGCTCTTGTGGGCTGCGCACCATGGACTCAAACTTGGACACATTGAGGATCATCCTCCACCTCCTCCTGGCCATGTTTGTTTTGCCTGAGTTGTCATCCACCTCATCATTGTTATTGCTCTCTCTCCGGTGTAAAAGTTTTCTCAGGGCATTGGCTGCAGTGGCAGTGCTGGCAAAGCTGAAATTGCGAGATGAAGATGCGGGCGCGGAACCGGGTGCTTTTTGTATTGTGTCTGGGCTGGCCTGATTTTCAGTGATAAAATCTACAGTGTTGGATGTACTTTGAAATCTGACTTCATCTGAAGCCATCTTTTGCCTGTCTTTTTTTCTTGGTTTGGAAGACAGTGATAAATGCCTAGTGCCATTTCTGACAGATTTAATTTCTCCTGATGAATTCAACCTGTTTTGTTGGCTGCCATCAGCGGGTTGTGAGATTTTGTCAGCACTGTTTTTATCTGGCATTTTAAGTTGTAAGCTGTTCTGGTTTTTGGATCTTCTCTTCCAGAGATGGGAAGCACTGACGCCAGCACCAGCAGCTGAAGACCCATTTTGTTCATTTTTTAGTTTAGTTTTGGGTGAAGAGGATGGAGATGACCTGTCCTTTTTACCTTGGGGTGACAAGGAATGGCGGGCTTTCTGATGAGATGCAGGGGATGATCTAGGTCTGGCATGGTCAGGAATGTCAGCAGCGTCTAATGAACAGATGATCTCCTTGTCTATGAGAGGGTCAAAGCCCTTTCCTGATTCAAGAGAAACACTTAACACTACTTCAGCTCCAAGCTCTGATCTAGGTTTTCGCTGTGTGTGAAAGTTTCTGAATGGCTGCATAGATTGGTTGATTTCTTGGAGCTCTGTCTCAGTGAAGCCTGCAATGTCCACAGCCCTAGGGAGAGAGTCAGGGGGCTTTGAGGAAGCCACGCTTTCTGTGTCACTGTCTGACTTGGAGTACCTGAACTGAAAGTTCTGCGGCTGAAGCTCTTGCCCTGTGTTGCTGAGCGAGCTGTCACTGGGGTAGCTTCGGTTGGAGGCCACCTCACTATCGCTTACCTCCTCGTCATTTGTGTTTGTCACCTTCACAATGATTTTAGCATCAAGTGGTTGCCTGTGAGAGTTAGTGCTGGAAAGAGAGCGCTGAGACTCAGCTGAAAGCACTTGTGGAGAGGATGGGTTGGAGCTTGACAAACGCTGTTTGGCTTTGCCGTCTTTTTCACCTTTGACAACATTGTCCTGAGATGAAGTCCTTAGGTTAATTTCAGAAACACTAGCATTGTCACTGGATATCTAGGAAGTAAAAAAAAACATTCTTTACAAATGCTGCAGCATATTTCAACAGCTACAAAAGAATGATCTTTATATAAAGTATGCTGCAAGTCAAAGTCATAAATAAAAACAATTCATAGGTAACTTAAAGGTGAAATTCCATTTTTGCTCACATCCATTTTTAAAACCATTTTCACTATAAACTTTAAAGGTATACAAAAAATAATGATTCTAATTTTTAAAAAATGGGATAAATTCTTTCTAGCCCTAGTAATTAAACATAAAATAAAATGGATATTTTCTACATGAAAACTATTTTAGATGAATGCCTAAAGCATTAGAAAGTACTTTCCTCTTACTTTTCATCCTATACAACAAGATTTTAAGACTTATGTCAGTAACCATAGAATATTTATACCAATAAAGAGTGCACATTAAACCCACTTAATACTTAAGTGTAATGATAAAGACTGAGTATATTGCTATGATTCTCTCTACCAGGTCTTCTGTAAACACTGCTTAACAGCACATCTAATACAAGGACTTGACAACAAGAGTTTCAAATAACAATGTGGCAGTTTAATAACTAATACATCAACAGCCAAACCACACAATGGGCTACACTAAATCCAAATGCTTTGTCGTACTTAACAGAACTGCCTATTCCTGGACTCTTATAGCTACATTCTTAAGAACTCACATTGTACCGCACCGTCCTTACTGCCTTACTGTCCTGGACTTACTTTTGTGTGTACTAGAAGTACCTGTGTGTTTTTAGCCTGAGTCACATGTGTCAGTAGGTCGCACACACATTAACCCTATCGCTCCACCGCTAGAGTTACAGTAATAATTAGCACGGTTATGACATGATGTAATATAATGAAACAAAGAATAACATTCAATGCATAAAGGTTGGACTATATCTTTCTACATTGAAATATAGAGTTGTTTTTTTATAAGAACTGACAAAATAATTCTGTAAAATCTGAAGTAGAGAAAAACAACAAAATTTTAATTATACACTAATGAAAGCAGTTCTTTAAACACTTGGGAGAACTACTCACCACAGATAACTCTGTATTGCTGGAGAATTCATGTGCATAGTTATTGTCTACCCTAATTTCTGGTGTGTTGGGTTTTGGCATCAAACTTATAGATCCCATATCTGTCAACCTGGAGGCAAAAGTTTAATCTATTCAGGTGTTCATAGACATGCACCAATAATCACAAGTCTGAGGCAAAAATTTAACAGTAAAAAGTTATTAAAATGAAAAAAAAAAAATGCATGTTAATTTTTAGTTCACAGGATCAGATGAAGAAATAAATGTCTATAATACTAAGCATAGTTCTTGATATATAATGTTAAACTAGGCCTAAAGGAAACAAAATTCTATTAATATTATTCCATGTATTATACAATACAAGTTATCAAGTTAACTTTTTTGCCAATGGCAATATTGCATAGAAAGTTATAAATATAAAGAATAACCAGTAAGGAGGTTGACGAAATGCACATGACATAAGCATTGACTGTAATTAGCAAACAAAATTGTTGTGGGAAGCGTGGTCGAGAGGCTAAGTGCGCTTGAACTTAACTTGGCTTTGCTACCTAGAAGGGGGCTCGAGGTTCAAAACCTGAGTGCCTAAAGGCAGCACGGAAAACAAACTCCTAGATACCAAATGAGATGGGACCAAAGCGCTCTGAGCATGCTATAAGCATGAAAGTAGCGCTATATAAAAACAATAATAATAAAATAATTTTAAGCTAATGATAAAAATTTAGATGCAAAACTTGGAAACAATCAATCACAAATATTGCTGATTTTTAAGAGGAATGCAAGAAATTCATAAATGCGATCTAAGTGTTCTCTAACAATCTAAAGCAGTTTTTCCAAACTGTGTTCAGTGGAACCCTAGTGAATAGGTGTTCTATGAACAGCTGGAATAATTAATATGTAGGCCACCACATGAACTAATCTCTCTAAAAAACTAATTAGCAAAGTGTTCCACTAAATGCTAAGAATGTGAAAAGTGTTCCATTAAAGGAAAACTCTTGGGAAACACTGCTCTTAAGCATGAGACATTAGTGTTACATAAAGTTATCTATCTGTTGATATTTCTATACTTCTGCACAAGACATTAGTGTTATATAAAGTTATCTATCTTTTGATATTTCTATACTTATAAACAAACCTACTTGTGAAACTCATCATCCCATCTCCCATAGCAGAGATCTAGACCTCCAGTGAAAGCAATCTGCTGGTCAATGATGACCAGCTTTTCATGATGTGCCCACAACAGTACACCTTTACCCGGGATGTGGTCTGGATGGCGCAGCACCTGTTAAAACACTAATTTTTAGCAAAGGAGAAAGATCTTGTAAAGAATTAAATAGTTCAAACCTTTCCAGAATTAGTGGCATTCTTCAATGGGTACATAACATAAGTATATGTAAACAATTCTCCATCCAAATAAAAAATTAGGACTTTTGATGTAATGAGCATCCTATATGTTAGAACTTTCTTAAACACATATTTAACTCTTTAATTTAAGGACAAGTAGATTTGGCTTATGCAAACAAAATTTGGCTCATGAAAACAGTATTTGAAAAAATTCATTCATTGGTAAACTTTTATCTCAGGTTATCAGAATTGAACTAGGTGCTTTCTATTTAAGAGTAGACCAATTTTATTTGGATACTAGATATTTCCCACTAAGCTCATAATAAATCCAGATCTTCAAGAGAATGACAGAGTCACACAAAAAAAGGCTTAATCATTATGTTCACTTAGGGTTGTTCTTTCTAATCCAATCTGATCTATAACTGACCTTTATATTTTCAGGGCAGAGCGACATAAGCGTCTGCTTACTGTAAATACTTTTAATAGATAGAGCTGCTTCTATTTCTTTGTACAGAAGAACAAAAACCTTGACACCTTCTTCCTGTTTTTAAATATATTAAAACAAATATAAGAAAACCGAACAATCCAAAAACAAACATAAATTATTTCATGCATCAAAACAATGCATGGTGACAAGATTAAGCTGTCTATTAACCCACCCTTAATATTTGTCCAAAAAGCCACTCATAATAGAGTATTTTTATTTTAATACTTAGGCCAGCTTTTCTACAAGTCGTGTTTCTTATAGGGAGTGAACTCAGTCAAATATATCTCACAGTAAGTCCACACAATACCAGTTGTCTTTAATTTACAGTCTTGGGAGCATGGTTACATGTGTTCTAGCAATTGTCACTCAGTGCTACCACACCATGCATAACAGTACTTAGTTCACTGTATCCTAGACCTCAGACGGCAGCCAAACCAACATGTCAGTAATGTCCTCCCCGCTGACAGGAACAAGAGGAGATCATCATCATCATTCCTTTGTGTTCCTTGTGGAACATAGGGCCTCGACAAAAACACACCACTCTCCACGGTCTCTTGCAAGTTTCTTGATGGCTTCCCATCTCTTTCCGGTCCTCTTGGCTTCCTCCAGTATGCTGCGTCGCAATGTTCGTTTTGGTCTTTCTCTAACTCTTGTTCCCTGGGGGTTCCACTCTAAGGCCTGCCTACCTCTGCTGCTGGTATCTTTTCTAAGGGTGTGACCAATCCATCTCCACTTTCTCTCTAAGATCTGCATTTCTATATTTTTCTGCCCACTCATCTCCCACAGTTTGGTATTTTCTACTTTGTCGTACCATTTTATTTTAGGATATTTCTCAGGCATCTGTTGATGAAGGTTTGTACTTTTCTTGTTGTCACTTCAGTTGTTCGCCATGTTTCAGAACCATACAGTAGGACAGCCTTGACATTAGAGTTAAAGATTCTTATTTTTGTCTTGTTTGAGATGTGGGGAGATTTCCAGGTTGGTTTTAGCTGTGTAAATGTCTGACGCACAAGATTTATATGTCGTTTAATGTCTTCATCAGTTCCACCTGTTACACTGACTACACTCCCAAGGTATATAAAATTTTCTACTTGGTCTATGGCCTGGAAATCCAGTTCTATGTCTCCAATTTGTTTGTTGTTTACTTTAAGTACTTTTGTTTTTTGGTGGTTTATTTTGAGGCCTACTCTTTTTACTACTTCACTTAAGGCTGTGATCTTTTCTTGCATATCCTGTAGTCTGTGTGATAATAAGGCTATGTCGTCAGCGAATTCCAGGTCTTCCAGCTTTTGTGTGATGGTCCATTGGATTCCTTTCCCTGAATTAGAGTAGGCTTCTTTTGTGACCCAATCCAATACTAGAAGAAACTGGAGTGGTGAAAGAAGACATCCCTGTTTGACTTCTGTTGTGACTGGAAATTCCTCTGGCAGCTTGCCACTGTGGGTTACTTGGCAGGTGAAACCATCTTAAAGGTTTTGGATTATGGTAATTATTTTGTTTGGGATCCCATAATGTCTCATTACATTCCAGATAGATTCTCTGTCAATACTATCAAAGGCTTTTTCAAAGTCAACAAATATTGCATAGAGAGGAGATTGCCATTTGACACATTGTTCTACAATTATTCTGAGTGTTGCTATTTGGTCAGCACAAGATCTTCCATTTTCTGAATCCGGCCTGTTCTTCCCTTAGGTGTTCATCACATGCTCCCTTTATTCTGTTTAGTAGGATTCTGTTGAAAATCTTGCTTGGTACTGACAACAAAGTGATGCCTCGCCATTTCTCACATTGTGATAGATCTCCACTTTTTGGTAGTTTTATTAGTAAGCCCTTTTTCCACTCAACGGGAGGTGTTTCAGTTAACCAAATTTTGTTGAATAGTTTGTGTAGTTGGTCGACTATTTCACCTCCTCCTTCTTTTAGAACTTCAGGTGGTATGTTGTCAATTCCAGCTGCTTTACCTGTCTTCATTTGTTGGAGTGCATTCCTTATTTCTTCTTTTGTTACTTCTTCCATGTTTATGTCTAGTGTTGGTCCTGCATTTAGATCTGGTGGATTTAGAGGTTTGGGTCTATTGAGCACTTCTTGGAAATATTCCTTCCATCTTTCAAGTTGTTCATTTATTGAAGAAAGTAGTTGTCCATTTTTGTCTCGGACTGGAACATTGCAGTTAGCCTTTTTGGTACTGAGAAGTTTGGTGATTTTGTACAGTTGTATCTCCTTTACCTGCTGCTTCTTCTGCCTGTTCAGCCAGATTATTGTAAAATGCTCGTTTGTCCTGTCTGAGCTTTTTGGTGACTTTTTGTGCAACTGCTTGGTAGTCTTGTTTGGATTGCTGCTTGTGGTTTCTTGTTTTTGCTAGGTTAACTGCCTGTTTAGCGCATTTCCTCTCTTATTTAATTTCCATGCCTCATCACTAATCCATTGTTTTTTCTTCTTATGGTTAAGGCTTAGTACTACATGGCTTGTTTCAGTAATAATTTCTTTGAAGTTTTGCCAAGATTTATCAACGCTTTGTTCTGCCTCGTCTAGTTGTAGCACAGCAAATCTATTTTGAAGGGATAGTTGGAACGTTTTTTTAATCTGGGTGTTGTGGAGCTTATCTAGATCAAATCTTTTCCTTTGGTTTATTTCTCTTTTATTGCTGGCCAGCTTCATTTTTAGTTTGGCAACAACTAGGTGGTGGTCTGAGCCAAAATCTGCTCCTCTTCTGTTTCGTACATCTAGTAATGTGCTTCTCCAGTTCCGCCATATGGTAATATGGTCGATTTGATTCTCTGTCTTATTGTCTGGTGACAACCATGTCACTTTATGGCATTTTTTGTGGGGGAAAATGCTACCTCCTATCACCAGTTCATTAAATGTGCAGAAGTCTGCAAACATTTCCCCATTTTCATTTATGGTGCCAAGTCCATGGGTGCCCATACTTTTCTCTCTCTCTCTGTTGTCACTCCCCACTTTGGCATTCAAGTCTCCCATGCTGATCAAAACATCTCTTGTAGGTATTTTGTCAACTATACTTTGCAGTTGGTCATAAAATTTGTTTTTGTCAGTATCACTTGCAAGGTTGGTGGGAGCATAGCCCATAATGACGTGAACATTTTTGAACTTAGACAAAAATTTGGCTCTAATTATTCGTTCTGAAACTGGTTCCCATTCTAAAAGACTTTTGAAAGCTTCCTTGTTTAGTAGTAGTGCTACACCATTTTCATGTAAGTCTTCTTTTTCCTTTCCAGAGAAGAGAAGGGTTTCTCCTGATTGTAGTCTTGTTTCACCGAATGTGTTCCATCGGACTTCACTCATTCCCAGGATCTGTAGTTTGTAGTTGGCCATTTCCTTGGCAACTTGTGCACATCTACCTGGTTCTAGTAAAGTATGGACATTTCATGTTCTCAAGTTAAATGCTGCCTTCTGGATAAGGAAGTGTTTCTTTTTCATTGGTTTAAGTAGAGTGGTCGGCCTCACAGGATTCGTTCGACTTTCCCTGTACAGCTTCATAAGTCTCCTTTGTGGAGCTCTACTTTCGCCTCTGACAATGTTTAGTGTTTGTGTTTTTGCTCTGGTTTCTGTAACACATTTTTTTTTCCATGGACAGGTAGTTAGCCTATCGCACACCCCTATGTCCCAGGGAGGGTGATGCACCTTTTGTCTGACCTCTTTCCTAACAGACCTGTCCGGCTTGGTAGTACCTGCCAGGAGCAATGAGCTCCCGCCGGTATAGCTCTGAGGGTCATTGAGGCACTCAAGCTGTCACACCACGGCAAGGTTTGTGCATCAGGTGACAAAACAAGAGGAGATACTTACTGCTTTTCTCTTCAGTATAACATCAAGTCTCCACTTATCCCCATCTACTATTGGTCTCTTAAGGTAGATCTCTGGACTCAGCCTAGTGTAAAGAGTAAACAATCAAAAAAAATTAAGGAAATTTAATATGATTACCTCATAAATCTATCACTTAATGGATAATAGAGCTCTATATTCAAATGGACAGTCAAACTACTTAGCATTGAACCATACATGGCATTCAGAAGGAACAAAGATTCACACATGATAACTCTTTTCTTATGACCAAGCTTTTCACTTGCTTCAAATAATCTTTTTGAATGGTGACCTACCACCAGTCTGTTATATAAATTTCCTCTTTGGCTTTTTCCAGAGCATCTGCCACTGCCTCAAAGTAACTTCTGCCATCTACAAACCTTAGAGAATAAACAAAATAAAATAAGCTAAAATTATTAACAAAAAAGAGGTATGGTGGTAGTACATGATGGCTAATATTCTGAGAATATAGTAGACTTTTGATTCTCCACTGTTAATTAAGCTTTACCAATCAAATTTCACCAAAATAATCATCAGGCTGTTTCAGCATTTACTATCTTTTGACTTAAATTTTCATAAAAAAAAAAAAAAAACATAATAGTCCTATTAAAGAAACTTTTTAAACATTTTTTTCAGTACTGGTAGCAGGTTAGAAGAGTGTTTTCCAGCTAACACATGAGTAAAAGAACTATACAGAATGGTATTGATACCAGCCAGAATAAACAGAATAAGAGGAAAAAATGTGTACAAAGTAATGTATTAGCAAAAAAAAAAACCTCTGAAAACTACCTCACAAGACTAAGACACATTCAGTATTTTCATTTGATCTTAGCTCTTTTTGTTCATTAAGTACTGTTTTACTACAAGGGATGCAGGTGTGACAAAAATAAATTTCGTCCACTTAAGGTATCACTCGGTCTAGGCATTTAACCAATTTATTTTTTTTGATCTTATTTTATTATCCCCGCTTAAGCCCTTATGGCTATCTAAAGCTATTACCACCACCCCCTTTTTATCTAGGCATCCGTGTCCCGATGTAATTTCTTAATCTGACACGCGTCTAGCACATTCTTTATAGGCAAGAATAAACACGCTTCTAAATATCTTGACCTAACATCCTGCCGCACCCCCCCCTTTTCGGGGGACGGGTCAATTCAAATGGACCCTCTTCAGATCGACACCTAGATAATATCGTGGTCATCGGACCATCTTGGAAAACCGCGAGTTGACCATATTTGCCTGTGGACGGGCAGTCTAGACGCGAGGCGGCCCGTGTTTGCTTATCTTGTCGTTACACGAGGTCAAGCGGAAATCCTTTGTCTAAACAGATCAGGCAGTCTATCACATTTGAAAATATGGGTTTCCCCGTTAGCCCCGCCTCCTTGACCACGCAACAGGATATGCGTAATAGCTAGCCCATCCCTTTTCCTGTCCACCTTAGCCTCTTTAACTACACATGGCGAATGGTCTTATTCTCATTTTCATTCTGAGGAGCTGAAAGGATATACTTCTCTGTCTTGAGCTTTACGAGCTTTCGCTCACTATATTCATTTCATATCTTTCATTATATTGGACTGGTGGTAAGCTTTTGTAAAAGTGTTTTAAAAACCTCTCGCTGTGTGTTATTTATTTGTGCATTTATTTAGTGCATTATATTTGTGTACATATTTGTGTAATTCTTATCTTGGTGTATGTAAGTAGTCACTTTATGTATTACATTTTATTATCATGACTTGTACGACAAAATAGTCAAAGTCATCCATTTTATCTGGACTAGAATTTATAACAATTCTTGCCACATGTGTTTAGCGCTTTAGCTACTATTAATTTACCGCTCGCCACGAGCTCACTATTATTATTGATAAATTCCTTGACCGGGAACTATCATGATATTTATGTAACATGTATTATTACCAAGTATATATTTATACTCATTCCGTGACAAGGAATGAAGTAACTGTATATATATATTCTATTTTATCGGCCTGTTGGCCAGACTCATTACTTAGGTAAACCATGTATACATTATCTTATTTATCTTATCCTGTCATTATCTTATCTCGGTTGATCGCCTTGATTTTTAATGGCGCACTGACCCTGCGCTCAGGATAGACTTGAATTATTTCCCTTTGTATTGAATTTAACTTCAAGAGATTACGTTCCTTGAACGAGCCCTGTCTCCATTCAAGCGTGCTCTATTGTTCGGGCCCAACGGCCAAATGTAAACAATAGCGACTTGGTCACTGACCATCAGCCATTCCTCCCCCCCCTTCCCCTTTCATCTCTCTATCCAAGCGGCTCGTAATGATATCACCGTGACAAGGTGCGTCTTACAATTTAACGCTACTTATAGTCTCCCTTGACGAAATACAATTTCTACTATTTCAATTAATACCATGTATTAGCTCCCTTGGATAACTGTGAAACTAAGTTATGGTTTCTTTACATCATTATTACTTTACTATGTGTTATCGCCCTTGTGGGACTTCACTATTGTTGTCATTATTGTCTCCCCTGATGAGATGTAATATTTATTGGATTAACTCCCCTTATTATTATGAAACTAGATTATGGTTTCTATTTAATCATTCTGAAGATGTCCTTCACGAAAAGGCATCTACCTCCCAGTGTCGTCATTGTGGCTAAGTCGATCTACGCATCTCGTTGCAGCTTTTATTACAGGCTACTTCTAATAGAACCCCTAACTTTGTAGCGCTGATACCAGTCTGCTGACACCAGATCTGGAGACACCAGCCTTACCAACTACTCACAAGAGCCCGACCAACAACCGCATGCCAGAAGATCCGCCCTGCAGCTATCTATAGTTGGACTGTCCCGTGCGCTAGGACCGATCAAGCCAGCCCACCCACAGACAACTCAGCATAAGTCACGCCGGTCTCGTCAGAGCAGCATAGGACTCAAAGCTAAGCAACAAAGCCTATGACACTCAGACCACTTGGTTCTTAAATCTTATGATGATAGTCCCATTTATGTAAATAATTAGGCCCCGCCCTAACACTGTACAGCTTTTTACCTTTCACTTATTTTCATTCTTATTATTAAACTGTACATATGATTTACATAAAAAGTATTTGTTGCCTGCATTTATAACGCTGTGCCTGTTAGTTTATGTGCAAGTCAAGGTCCTCAAATAATCTAAACCCCCTAGACACCTAAACGGCCACCATCTTTGACCTACTTGTCACAGCAGGCTTAAGAAAAATTATAACAATAGCTTTTCAATTGGGCTCACCATCTTGCATATGTGTTTTCTCTAGCTGGTGCAAATGAGCCAAATCTATTTTTCTGGATGTAGTCTATAGCTTGCTTACTGGCAACATTCTGAATTTGCTCAGCCCACTCTTTTGCTTTGCGATTGGTCCAACATTTAATCAGAAGTTTTCTGTCCATGATGTAAGAGAAAGTTGAATATAAATAGGACTACATTCTACATTAACTCTTTCAGTGCAAATTATTTTGATCTAAATAAACAAACACAAAATAAGTTTGGTTTAAAATAAGCTGGAACAAGAAAAACAAAACAAAAAAAAAGCTTATATTAAGTGTCATTGTATCAATTAGTTTGGATTAATTATGTAATTATATGTATGATTGACATAGATATATTTTTATCAATAGCTATTATTTAGCTTTTAGCTTTCTCAATGCACTTTGATCCTATCAGTTGTCTGACTAGTTTTGAAAGGGGGAGAGAAGTGGGAATCTAGGTGAATGTTTACATGATTGTTTTTTAAATACATAAAAAAAAGAATTTCCTTCAGGGCTCAAGATTCCTTAAGGGACTAATTCAACTTATATGATCACATGTGTCAAGTATGATTTCTTTTCCTTTTCAAGATACCAAACAAAATAATTAATTACCAATACTTAATTAACTAATTGTTTACTTTTTTAAAATGATTCTTCTGTTGTCAGGTAAAAGAAATAATTGTGCAAAATTTCAGCCTTATCCAAAAATGGGTATGGAAGACATAACATGTACAAACTTTTTGCCATACAAACAGGGTTGATATAAGCTTTGTACAAAAATATTACTAAATAAGTCTCATCACATCAGGCAACGGTAAAAATGTGTACTTTTTGTTCTTGTTTTATTTGTATGAGCTTGTAGTATTTCAAGAATCACCTGCTGAGATTCTCAATGAGAATTGCATGATTCCTGCCAGTGTTAGACAAGCCATGTTTGACAGAGAAGGCTGAGTCCATGAGAAGGACATCACTGATGTGGCCATCCTCTGGGCGTACATAGAGAAGAAAGTTATCTTTCACCACCAGCCACCTAAGGAGAGAAACAAACAAAATATTCAGCATTCTTGACTCAATGATTCTCAAATGGTTTTTAACTTTTCTGACTTAATTTTGCCACAAATGTTCACTAAATCTACAAATGGTTATAGATGTTAAAATTTAAAGACACTGGTATAAATAGCTAACTACAAAAAATATGTGGTTTAAGCTTTGTCAAGTCTTTTGTAGAAAGTTCTAGAATGAGAAGAATATGCTATGGATATATATATATATATTTGGCACTTTTATTCTTCAAAAAGAAGCTTAATTTTCTCTCTCTCTTTTTGTGTGTAAAATTTACTGAATACATCACATACTAAACAGTTCTTTTTTTTATTTAAACCTTTCACATTTCAATCAAGGACTACAACAAGAGCAAAGTATATTTTTAATAAAATAAAATAGTAAAGAGTAAGTATCTGATTGCCTTAAAAGACTATAAAGACAAATACAACAGCACATTAGACACTGATACTACAATACCTTTTATTCCAAGTGCCAGCAAAGTGAACATTCTGTAAACAGCCACAACACTGAATGTTGATTCTCCTGCCACCAGAACATTTTTCTATCAGACCTTCCTTGCCTTTGATCCCCAGCTTGTTCACAAATGACAGATGACTAACTTCGAAAAACTTCAGCTAGCAGAAACAGTGACATAGGCCTAGATTAATAAAGCTGTTTATCTGAATAATCTCTGGAATAAGACTGACATCATTGGAGTTGGCATTTAGAAACAGTTAAAAGTTTAATCAATAAGACCAGTGGTTCCCAAATTTTTTTTCCGCTTAACCCTGCAAGGACTGAACTGGTGTCCCACAAATGACTGGAATAGTTCATTTGTAGGCCACCACCTGATTTAATCTCTCTAAAAAAAAGTAGGCAAAGTGTTTCACTAAAAACTCAAGAATATGCAAAGTGTTCCATAAAGGAAAACTTTGGGGAAACACTGAATTAGACCTTTTTTGGAGATGGTGAGGGAGGGATTCAAAACTTTCTGAACAATTTAAACATAAATTTAATTTTTAAAATATAATTTTAAAGTTTTTAATAAAAATAACAATATAGGACAAACAATAAATAACAAGCAATGTTGCACTTTAACTTTTTTTTTGAAATACAGTATGATGGAAAAGGACATTCTATTATTAACAAATTTAAGATGCTAGTGAGCAGTTTTGTTTTGTTTTATAAGTTTCAGTAGTTCCTTCAGAAATTATATTATTATGTGCTAGTTCCAAATCTAAAGACCCACTTTTAAGCAAGCAGGGTTTCAACTCAGGACCATGTGATGAAAGTCCCAAGGGCATACCACATGACCATATAGATGTCCACATATGGTTCAAGATGACTGCATCCCTTTTATGAACCATGTGACCTGGGAAAGGATTTTATCCCGTGGCCATGATAAGGAATCCGCTCTTCACCAACCCCCTCTGTCTGGACAGCAACAAGATGATCATTTAATCACACCAGTCTGGTCGTGGGACACGGTCCCATGAGCCATGACATGATTTCCTCCTCTCATGCGAGGCCTGGGGCCAAGCCCACAGGGAGGGGCGCTGGAGAGGGGGGGTGCAATACCCGGGGCCTCCATATGCCTATAATGTCCTACTGACCCTGTGGGGGAACCATCACCACCCGTATGGTCCCCACATGACCAGACAGCCATCTACCACCAAAAAGCAATTTAAAAAAAATGAAAATAAATGTCAAAAGCCTGATAAAACTGCATTAAACCTAATGAAGCATGAACCAATGTACAGTTCTATCACTCTGATAAGGGTGTGCATTTTCAACTCTGTTGTGATATAATCAATATATCTCTCTCACAAAAAAAATAAATCAAAAACCATTCATTAAACATCTAAAACTTTTTATTACTCAACTGTTTCTGGGTGGTTTCGGTAGGACTTGCACAGGACAAGATTCTCAAGATACTCTTTCAGTTGTTTCTGAAATGTTACGCAAAAAAAAAGACATTTAGGTGTTACTCACTTGTGCTGCATTCAAAGGGGTTGGAGATTTTTCTCAATATCTAAAGATTTGTCCATGTGCTTGTTGGTTATATTTAGGTTACATTATAAAATCCTTGTTAATTTTTGGTCACAGAGCCATGAACTCTAATCTTACAAATATTTAGAAATAAGGTTTCTTTGTTTTATAGCATCTTAGTTTGAAGATCTTCTAATTAACTTTCTACACTCTCCTATAAACCGAGTGGGAATAGAAAAAGCAAAACAAAAAAAAAAAAAGTGAACATAAAAAATACTTACAATTCTTGTGTCAATTTTATCTTCAGATATCAAAGCCTCTGGTCTCTTTGGAAGTCTCACAGTCTTCTGCTGCCGATCTTTCTGGCGCTTCTTGTGTCCGCGGATGTCTTTCATGATGGTGGCCCTCCTCTCATGATAGCTGGTTACAGAAGAGATAAGCCAGTGACAATGTAAGCTAGCAACAACCATTTTTATGGATGCATGTGCATTATATTTGTACCTCAAATGTTTCTTGCATTTCAGAATAGGCCTTTGCCACATCATTATTAGAGTTAATTTGGCATGCATATTATTTTTTTTTACTATGATGACTAGTGAGTTCTAGATACCAGGAAAATTCATTTCTGCAACAGAATGAAAGTGAAGCCTACAGCTGGATAAAGGAGTTTGGAGAAAACTACGACACTCTCTGTGTCAATGCTCCATCAATGACAAAGAAACAATAAAACACTTTCTTTATGAATGTCGCATTCTGCATGAAGAGCGATCTGGAGAAGGATACGAGAGAGAGAGAACTGGTCCATGTGCAACAATGGGACTGTCCTTGTACAGAGACCTTCATACTCCCTACCCTCTTACTTTCACATGCTTTAAGGGAGTAATCTCAGCATTTACTAATGGGGTTTCTGATATGGATAAGGGTGGAATTAGATGGGTGTCACTGGTGAAAATTTGAGAAACATTGCCCTAACAGTACAAGAACAAGAGACAACAAACTAACTTTTTGTTTGGCAAGGGCATCCTGTATTTGGCCAGGAAGAAGGCCAGTGAGTCATGAAGCTGTCTGAAGTGCTTGTACCTCCTGAGGATGGTCCATTCAAAGTCTCCATGTTTCACTTTGATCAAGTACCTGCACAAAAACAAAGCACAGAAGATAACAGACTTGGGTGATTACATAGCAATTAACTAATCAAGTGAATGAAATTTGTTTGAAATTCTCAGTAATAACATTTAGTGACAAGTTACTCTATGCACAGAACCAAGATAACCCTTGTAACTATTAACTTTTAAATATTGGACATGGTGGGACAGGACACAAGGACTCTAACCCTGTAGAACAAAGTTTACATTTTGGAGGTGGTTTAGCAATTAAACTGTTGATGAGAATATTCCTGGATAAGCTACTTAATAACCAACATTTAATGAGGAGAAGTAGAAATAGATGACTATTGTGCTGGTCAAATATCATTTTGGTCTCATTGCACTTTTGTTGTTGACCTGCTTACTGAATTTTATGTTTGTTTATATCTTGTTTCCTATCTGAAAATACTTGCCAACTCAAAAATATGTTACATCACTTAGGGACAATTACTTTTAAAAAACATAGCTTATATTAAGCGTAATTGTATCAATTAGTTAGGCCAGTCATATGTACAATTAACCTAGACATAATAAATCTTGTGTTCATTAGGAATATTTTTTCCAATTGACTTTTGGCTTTCTCAGTGTGCTATGATCTTATCACTTGTCAGGACCAGTTGTGAAAGGAGGAGGGAAGAAGGGGGTATCTTGGTGAATGTTTACATGATCGTTTTTAAATCCATAAAACAAAAAATATCTGCTCAGGTCTCTAGATTCCTAAAGGGGACTAATTCAACTTATATCACCAAATCCGGCAAGTATGATTTCTTTCCAGTGTTCAAGATACCAAACAAAATAATTAAGTACCAATAGTCAATTAACTAATTGTTTTTTTTTTTAATTGTTTCTTGTGTTGTAATGTGCCAAGTTTCTGCTTAATCAAAGATTATTGTTTTCGCCAATAAATAATTATGCAAAGTTTCAACTTGATCCGATGAGTGTGGGAGAAATAACATGTACACACTTTTTACCACACAGATAGACAGACTGAGTTCATACAAGCTTTGTAAAAACTAGTATAGACCTTTTATACATTTCAAAATAAGATGTTAGAAATGTGCTTGGAGGGTCAGTTTGTCCATTTCTCACACACACACACACACACGCAAGCAAGCAAGCACGCACACACACACATATACATATATATATATGCAAATTGTGAGTGAGTCTGGTGTAAATGAGCATTTTGTTTTTCTTTATAGTTATAATGTTTTGTTTGGTATAAATGCACAAATTGTAAGGCAAATTTCCTTACGGGCAATAAAGATTATTATTATATATATAATATTTAACCATGAAATGACACTTTGGTAACTATTTCTTGTCATCTGAACTTGTCTTCCAGCTTCTTCAAAAAAAGAACATACAAAATATTGCAAAGAAAGGAAAATGAAAATGTTTACAGAGAATTGTTTAACAAATACATTTCAGATGAAAATGTTACAAATTAAGCAAATGAATGTTTTATATAAACATTAAAGGCAGCACTCTACATGTATTCCCAGGCATCTAATTTACTGATGATGAAAACTGAACTACCCAGTCCTCTGGAGGATGCAGTGTGTCAAACAATGAGTTTGTGTCAAATGTCAAACTGAAAGGATCACAAGTATCTCTATGTGTCATGAGGTCCCAGGGAGATAACTCCATGTCAGCTTTTAAACAGACCAGATGAGTTCTGCAGTCAGCAGCTCTCCCAAACAAAATGTGATGATCACAAGGGATGGGGTGGGGGGACTCATTGTCATAATGCACTTCAATTTTCTTATGTCTAGAACTTAACAGCAGCTTTCATTTGTGAGCACAAATATGAAGCCTCAGGGGACAGTAATAGACTTCTGGGGGGTTGTGGTGGTTAAAAGCTAAAATGAGACTTAACTATCTCTTGACAAGCACAGATGATGCACAGTGGTCACTTAGCTTCCTGTCAGTTTGGGTGTGTGTTGGGGGAGAGGAACAGTGATGCATTGTTGATACATTTAAACAGATTAGGAAGAAATGCAAGACTAAGAAAAATTCTTTGCAAAATATTATTCAGCTGGGTAGTTCTAAACCTTTCCTTTTTCTGTTATCTGTTGGTGCACCAATGGTCACTCATTCACAACCTCTTTCCTTGTCTCTCCTTCTGAGGTTCTCAAAGCAACTAGGATAGATAAGCGTATCTCATTTTTTGACGTCATCCTGTCACCCTAACAAGAAACTGATTGAAATGCTAGTCTACTGAATGGGTCAAACACAAACAACAATATTATAAAATCGCCTCCAACAAAGTAATATATATTATAATTTGTTTCTACTTTTTTAAATTAAAATCTATAGAAACTGTTCTAAACCAACGATGTGATGTATTTATTTAGCCTGCATACATTATCATCTAGTTTGCCATATTTCGTGTTGTCAAAGTAATCAATGTTTCACTTCGTATTAACGCTAATCAATTATATATTATATCATGACAAGAATTCAATGTAAGTTAGAATATCGTGTAATTCAAGTTGTTCTTTTTTTTAAAATCCAAATTTCGTTAAAGTCACGGAGTGTGTCAAACTTTTCTTGTTGCCATCTGTCAGATTCTCAGGTCAAAGGTTAACTACTCAACTTCTTATCTACAAGTAGCTGTTAATCAGCTTACTTGTAGACATTTTAACAATGGGGTACTCTATTGGCTGTACCGTTATTCTTCTGTGTGCTGTGTGGCTTACACAAACAGGTAAGAAGGAGATATATATTTGTTAAACACCTTAAGCTAGTAAAACGTGAGTGCCATCTACTGTCTGTTTAAATTTCTTACATCTAATGAGACTTGGGACATATGTATTTACAGATGCCGTGTTCGACGTCTGGCTGGCTCCAACACAGCTACAGTATGGCCTCACCGAAAGCTTCTACGTGAACTGCTCGTTTGAGCGAGGGCCCTCCTCTAACATGACCAAACTCTTGGTCCTGACCATTCAGAGGAAAACTCTGTTCGACCAGGACTTCAAAAATCTGGCCACCATAGACGACAGCGCCGGTGGCCACGTGACCGTCGTCACCACCGACGACGTGAAAACGGCGGCGGTCATCAACGCGAACGAAGAGTCATTCCTCAGCCTGACCTGGAGGTTCCCCATCGAGCTGCAGGCCGGGACGTACAGGTGTCAAGCCAGAGGTCTGGACAGCACAAACGGGCTAGTCGTACTGGAGAAGGAGGTGTCCGTGACTGGGACATTCCCGGCAACGGATCTGCTAGTGAACAAGATAGTGGAGCTGGACACCGCAGCCAGGCAAAGGGAAGAAGCGCTTCACTACGAGATTGAGAGGCTCGAGCGTCGCCTGAGCATCACTAAGAACGTCCTGTTCGCCGAGGCCTTCACCTTCAACACCAAGACCTACTACCTGTCCAGAGTGCACTTCAGCACAGAGGACGAGGCCATCGCAGCCTGCTCCGTGTTTGGGGGATACCTCGCAGAGCTGAACAACGCCGACGAGCACCTCGCCCTTACGAGGCACCTGCAGGAGACGTTGGGTTCGAGTCTTGGTGGCGCCGTCGACGCCGTGGTGGTGGGAGGATCCGACGAGATGAGGGAGAACCTGTGGGTGTTCCAGTACTCGGGCAGGCCGGTGACGTACCAAGACTGGGCGCCCGGAGAGCCTAACGATGGCAACCTCTACAACTGTTTGGCCCTCTGGAGAATGAGTAACTTCAAGTATACAGACTTCCCTTGCACCAACGCTAATTATAGAGCTCTATTTGTATGCGAAACGATTTGAATGACACACGCGAAGAAGCTTTTAAGCCTGTGTAAATAAAGTGTTGGAATTCATAACTTAAACAACTAGTTGAACTTGTTCTTATTATAATCAGTCAATGAGATTAAACAATTTAATAAATACAAAGAATCATTTGTTTTTAAAACATTAATTTAAGAAGTAACGCTGGGAATGAGTATTAATTCAATAGAGGGACATTATGGGTGCTGGGAATGGAGTGAGGAGTGTTATTTATTTCACCTCCCTACAAACCTGAATGTTTATTAATAAACGTCACTGATACATTGCTACTACAATAACTAAAGTAAAAGTGTATAAATAATAATCGAAATAAAACAAATCGCCACGCTTAGCCTCATCAACATCAGCTTGTGGGTGGCTAATAAGCTCACTGTGGAGCTGTAGATGAGACAAATCCCAACCCGAACTAATCTCTATCTTCATCAACACGGAGATGATCCATTATAAATAAACAGGGGCTACCAGCAAGTCGCTGAATTGCAAATAGCAGCAATCTGTCAGGTGAAATCTCTTGGGGACAATAAACTTCGCGTTCGTATCACGCTATGTCTTTTTATTTTGGTCATGTGAACACATACGTTGAAGAAAAAGGGAAGGGACAAGGTGCCCTCTTATTATCCTTCTCTCTCTCGATAACCATCTTTATCTCCTCGTCCAATTCTCTTTAAATATATATGTCTTCCAACTAAGAACAGGACATACACCTCATTTAAATTATCATCTCAATAAAATAAATCCCACACAACTCCCACTTTGTAGACACTGCTCCCACCCTTATGAAACTGTAAACCTTTTTGAATGCCCCCTCCTAATCCACCTTAGGCAGACCCTACTACCACTACAGCCCAACATAACCAACACCCTTTATGGCAGTACTGAACAACTGAAAAAAACAGCACACTATTTTTCCTTGGCACAGTCTGCAAAAGAGCTGACAGCTCAGCAGTAAAAAGCTGGTTAGAAGAAGAAGAAGAAGAATATGTCTTCGTTAACATTCAGAAAATCAAAGGGCATTCCATTTTTCAGACTTTGTCAAATTCTCAAGTCAACACTTAAGTAACGTCAGCTCTTCATTTTCACGACCACACAATCAAATACAACACACAGACCACCAGCACTTTCTTACGGACTCAACAGATCTATGTCCAGACTGAAGGAGGCTCACGATGACATCTAGCGACTAATAATTAGCCGGAAACTTCGAAGGAAAAGTTTTGTGTTGTTCTGAATCTCTGCAATTTATTGACCACGTCACAAACTAATATTAACTTATAGCCTGCTTGTGAGTCTTGGACGCTGACAGCAGAGCTAGAGAGGAGGATCTTAGCAATGGAATTGAGATGTTACAGAAAGATCCTAGGTATCACATTTAAAGACCGCGTCACAAACCAAGAGATTAGAGACATACTTCAGCGATTGGACCCCATGATGACCTGTTAACTATCGTAAAAAAACGCAAGCTAAAAATCTATGGCCATGACCTTCGGGGCTCGCAAAGACCTTCTTTCAGGGAACAGTACCAGGAAAAAGAAGAAGATGCAGACAGAGAAAGCGATTGGAGGACAGCATAAAAGAATGGATGGGACTGCAATTGAAAGAGGTTCTAACTAAGGTAAAAAAGAGAAGAATGTAGAAAGACGGTCGACGAATCTTGCATGGTGCCATAACGGTCCAACAGACTCAGGGATAGGTAAAGGTAAAAGCCTGATTTAAATTATTGATTCAGGAGTTGTAATTATGTCTTCAATATCAATATTATGTCAGCGAAAAAATATATTTCCATGTTGTGTTTTGGTTAATGGCCTACCCTAGATTCTCAGTTATCAACAATGATTGATTCACAGGAGATGATAGATATTAGCGGATCTTTGTAATCTTTAGACACAAATAAACTTAAAAAGAAATGATCTTCAGAACAAGTCTAAGAATTGAAAGTCACAATACTTTTATGCCAAATTACTGCTTTTAATTACACCAACTAACTATCTATCGTTTAATTTATAAACTAGATATAGGTTGTGTCCCATTCATGATATATGAGGTAATCTTAGAAAGTACCAAAAACAAACTTTTTCATACTGAACTGTGTTCCTGTCCAGACTGAACTGTGTAATCACACTAGATTCTACCCCAACTCAGTGGAAGGTTAGTCAATCAAGCCGGAAATCTTCTTCTGTAATTTGTGTCTTCAGAATTGTAATTTCTAATAAGAAAAAATCTATGTCTGCGCATACTAACGGAAGAAAGTTACTCCATTCAACTAAAGTAATCTCCCTTCGTTTAAAAATGTCTAGAACAATGTCCACGAGTTACGTAACAAGCTTAACATATAAAAAAACCGATCTTATAAAATATTAAGCATAAAAGTACTCAAGTTGCAGCAAAAGAATTTTGTAGTCTAAAAGCGTTTGTAGACAGATTAGTTAACAATCATACAGTTTGGCGATAAAGAAAAACTCATTGATTTCGTTTTAACAAAAGCCCATCCCTATGGAGTTTAGAGACATTATTTGAACAGTGCTGATTGTGATAGAAACGTTTGAAAATACATTATTTTCTTTCTCTATTGTTTAAATTCTGTTCACTTTATTAGTCTTTCAATCACAGTTCAATGACACAAGGAAAGTCTAATAAGTCTCACAAGAAACTAAGTAGTCTAGCTAGCGAAAGAAAGTTTTTGGGCCAACAGTCTAGTGCTGTCTTAGGGGTACGACAGAAATCAAAGAGTTTGTATATAATATTGTGCGCCGCTAATCACACTGTCAAATATCATTCAACTGGAGGAGTCCTGTACTTATGTTCTATTCGGTTTATTTTATGAGGCCCTGGTAAAGAAAGATTGCTCAATCATGTTTAGATCTATGAGTAAAAGCTGTTACTAATACTATTTCATCTTCGCTTATATCGTGTTTAAAAAAACAACTAATATGTTTGGTCTTCTGAGCAAAAACGTCTTCAGACCCCCCCCCGACCCCACGCCAACATACTTTTTTAAATTTACTATGTAAACCATTTTGTAAACAACATTAGAAGTGTTATACAGTTATAGAAGCACACAATCAAAGCACAATAGCACCAGACGGAGATGAATCCGTGATAAAGGGGCAACCACTGCTGCACTTTTGAAGCTTTAGTATAAGCATGTAGTTTGTACATAACAATGAAACAATCTCGAAACTAGAATTGAAAAGTTATTTCGTGACAATCAGCAGCCTGAATGTAACCCAGCTTGTGATATAATGGTCCTCGGGGACTGTCAACAACCAACTTAATCTACTCTTTTTTAATAAGCTTATATCAACTCGCTCCGTCTGTCTGGTTTGTATACGTTTTGGTCTCCCACTTTACACTCTCAGATAAAGTGGACATTTTGCACTATTATTCAAAGTCGATAAAAAAATACACGAATCATTGGGGGAAAAATACAAACAATTAGTTAATCCAAAGTGTTATTTAGTTTTGTTTATATAGATTAAAGGAGTTAAACCTTGCAGTATTGAGCAATATGGCATTTTTTGCGGTTCTTTCCCTTCGATAAGCTTTTTTTTTTAAAAAAAGTAGTTCTATATTTTTTTTTTCCTTTTAGATTAAGTGTAAGATTATTTTTTTGTTTGTTTGGTTCCTGTGTAAATCTAAATGTCTATTATATATTCAGATAGTGTTAGGTATCATGATGATCACGTTTCTAGCAAAATGAGATTTTTTCATTTTAGTTAAATAAAAAGCCAATGAATTCTTAGCATTAAAGAGAGAGAGAAAGAGAGAGAGAGAGAGAGAGAGAGAGAGAGA
>JADKLZ010005243.1:9741545-9776045 GCA_021533235.1 Biomphalaria straminea | reverse complement strand
CCAGCGACATACCAATGTTTCTATAACGCCTGTGAACATCCCAAATAACACTAACATACTCAGCAAGTGAAAGAGTATGCTCCAGAAACGTGGTGGCCAAAGCGACACTCATCGCATTAAATAAGAGGTCCCCATAGAACGTCTGATCAATAAGGGTCAAGTAGACCTGGGAAGAAAACGACTCCCCAAAGTTGAACGCTGGCGAGCAGAAGTCGAGGAACAAATAAACTCCCTTCCCCCCAACACACTTTTCTTCACACCCTCTTTCTCTTTCTCCTCCTGGTAAGTGGTTACCTCATCAGCGTTACACAAAGAATTGAACTTTCTTCCCAGATGAAGAACCAGTAGAAGAATTCAATCTCATGTGATCGACTTAGATAAAAACAACACTAAGCGTGACAACATCAAAGGGATGTAGACTATAACATTGTGTGATAGAATTACTTTTGTCAACCATAACAACACCAAACATCAACAAAATAACTTGGACATTTTTTTTAATATTGAAAAACACCTTCGGATTCTTATTAGTATTATATTATCTAAATACGTTTTTTCGGTGAGGGGGGGGGACTAACTATATTATCTAAATATTTTTTTCTTTGAGGGGATAAGAGAGGAGACTTACTATATTATCTAGATATGCTTTTCTTTGATGGGGAAGTTGGGAAGGGGGGGACTAACTATCTTTATCTTAAAATAATAACTTTTCAACTAAATAACTTACATAATTAATACATATTTTTTAAAGAATATAAGAATGTCATCAGCAAATCTCAATCCCAACTGTTTGAATAGGAGGCGCGGTGGCTGAGCGGTAAAGAGCTTGGCTCCTGAACCAGGGTCCCGGTTTCAAATCCTGGTGAAGACTGGGATTTTTATTTCAGGATTCTTGGGGGCCTCTGAGTCCACCCAGCTCTAATGTGTACCTGACATTAGTTGGGGAAAAGTAAAGGCGGTTGGTCGTTGTGCTGGCCACATGACACCCTCGTTAACAGTAGGCCACAGAATCAGATGACCTTTACATCATCTGCCCTATAGACCACAAAGTCTGAAAGGGGAACTTTACTTTTTCTTTAAACTGTTAGAAGGCACATACTTGATATAAATTAGTCATTTGATATTCATTGTTCTAGTTCGTTTATACGCTGATCAGGACATGTCGGACAAGTGGGTCAGACCATGGACCATATCTGCTTCATTGAAACACATCTGACTCAGAATAAATTGGACGTAGTCCTCATGAATGTAGATCTAAGTTCAATGGGCACAACTGGTATTACTCACAGATGAGAAAGAAACAAATCAAACACTCATCAAAGAAATACTGAACTAGGCGAATGAGTAAGCATGGGACAAAGGACGACACACATAACAATCACAGGATATTTCCGAAGAGAAGAATCATTAGAACCTTGTTATTTTAGTAAATTGATAAAATAATTAAGTCAATTACAATCAAAGGGAAAGCCTTAATATTAATACTATAGGCAGGGCCGGTCCTAGCGATTGCGGGGCCCTATGCGAAACTCATTGCGCGGGGTCTAGTGTGTGTGGGAATAAGTATTATAAGTGAAAATTAGGATTTTGTATAAGAAAAAAACTTTGAATTTTCTTTACAAAGTTAAAAATTGCGGTGTGTATTTTACAAACCTTGTAACCAATGGCATATTTATATCCAGTGACTATAAAAGTAAATTAGGTATTCGAACTTCCAATTAAAGAAAAAATTCGCCCGATAATTACGTTTTATTACATGAAAGCTGACAATGCTTTTTTTTTTCTTTTATCGCGCGTAGGATAGGCGTTTTCCGAAATGAATGACACCCACAAATGACAATTTTGTCTATTTTTATGGAGAGTTTTAAAGAGTTTTCAGGAGATTTTAATAAATTCGGGAGATTCCCAGGAATTGTTCGTATATATTTTGCAATTTAATAATTACACCTTGAATTAGCGCGGGGCCTATGAAATGCGGGGCCCACTGCGACCGCATAGGTTGCAGTGGCCTAAGACCGGCCCTGACTATAGGGCATACCCAACGGTGGTAACAGTCGTAATAAATATACCAATAACAAAGTATATAAATAACATTTATTGTTCTATGTAATGACGACGTTAAAGTGAGGAAATAAACTTCCAAGTGGAGTGTAGAATGTAAAATGAATGTTTGCTCAATACATTTTTTAAAAGGCATATACTCCCTTTAGCTAGAACCCCCGGCTATTTTCATTGTAATCATTGAATTTTTTTTAAATGTTGAACATTCTAGACATTTTTGCCCAAAATGTACAGCTGATTCGTAAAGACGGGTTTTGATCTTAGACCTAGTAGGCTGTTTCAAAAACTTGTCAGTTCCCAACTAATGAAACTTTATTTTGTTTTTTCGTGAGTATTTCATAAGACTATTAACAATAGCTTTCAGGTATTAATTTCTAATTGCAAACATTTTTGTAATGAAAGTGATTGTCACATGTAAAGCAATGTACAATATTGCCTGAACTTTACAATATTGATTTACTTATAGCGAACAGTCAACAAAAAACGATTGACATACATTACTTAATTGTACGTACACTTATTTTTCAGACTAAATTAAAATGAACTGTAAACACAACACACTATGTTATTAGTCCGCTTTGAGACTCTACTTCGTACAGAAAAGTCAAAATTATAAAATATTCATTTCAGGCCTAACGGTAGATCGGCGAAGTAGTCTCGAAGTTCAAAATTCCAGTCTTTAGCGGGTTTCGAATTCGTGACGATTGGTTCGGAAGCCAAGCGCTTTACCAATCTACAAAGAAGGTTCCAATTCTTGTACAGCAGCATCTAAAAGGACATTGAAAAATCTTGAAGAATCGGAAATGGAAACTGAATAAAGATGTTGAGGCGTTCAACTCATGCATTTTCCAGGAGGTGCTAACAAGAAATTGTGATATGCCCTGGAAGAGACATGAACTGTTTTGTTTTGGAATAGCCACAATGAACGTGTCATTCCAAAACTGTGCAGGAAGATAAAAGGGCAATATCGCAGACAATTCGATCAGACATTTATTGCCACTAGAATGTGTTCAAATTGAACACACGGTGTTATCTGCCATAAAACCTCAAGTAGTATTTAAAACGTCCGAGATTAATGTCTCGATGCAATAATTGTTCTACTTTAATCTAATATTGATCTCAAATGTAAATACTACCCAAACATTAGACTAAAGACTTTGATAAACACTGATCATTTATCTGGATCAGAGTTGTGATACAAGATTGATTTTATGGAGGCGTAATGAATAAGTTTCAACCATAACTTTTCCGCTATGTACATTTTCCTTTGTTAAAATGGTGCAGCAATGTGCTAAGGCGTTTGTGAAAGTGTGTATGTGTGAAAGAGAGACATACAGACAGACAGAGTGCATGAATAAGGTTGGCTTTTATAAAAATACAAATTAGATTTTTTAAAGTACTATCGATTCCAAGTTTAAACTTATTTTGATATTTGAGACTTTTTGTGGTCAGATCGTATGTAGTTGTATAAATCATAATATTACACCTTGACAAGCTTTAGGTCTCAACAATAAGTTAGGAGCTTACATCGTGAAATCTGATTTAATTATCAGTTTTTGCATTATATTACCCTACAAATGAACCGCAAGGGCCGCAGGGCCCACTACGAGTTTGTGTGCAATACTAAATCCCATTATCTAGTTTTTTTTAAATATATTTTTTTATTTTAGAGAGACATGCAAGAATAACAATAAAAGTTGTTTTTTTTAGACTATGGGGGCATATTAAGGTTAGGGAAGATCAGATCAAATCAATTAGTAACAGCCACTTTGTAGTTATAGATATATAAACAATAATGCACGAGTCATATTCCACAATTTGTTGTTACTGGTATTCACTGAGCCTAAGGACAGGTCACAGTCTGCTTAGTCATTTGAAATACTGAGATCATCCTTAAACTTCAGACTCGAACACAATACCTTATTACAGATAACAGATTCTGGGGGCAAGGTGCCTGAGTCATAAAGTGCTTGGCTTTTAAATCGAGTGGTCTTGAGTTCATATATCCCAGAAAAATAGGATTTTGAAAATCGATATTTTTAGGTAGCCCATGAGTCCATCAAACGTTAAAGGCTACCAGGTATTATTTGTATAATTGTTCATAGTTGATTACAATACACAAATCAATCCATAATTTAACCTATTAGTTAATCAATTGATATTAATTAATTAATTTTTTTATATCAAAGAAAGTGAGATAAACCTTTCCATTTTCGGATAATGGCAGTTACTAGCGGTTCTTTCCCTTGGATAGTCTTTGTTATTAAAAAGTAATCTTTGTTTCTATTGCTTGTTTCCACTGTGCTTTGATGAGCGAAACCATTTTCAACGTTAACATGATGACGGGGGGGGGGAATACTTATCTTGAAGCGTTCCAAGAAACAAAATGTTTTTAAACAGACTTGAATCTACGTGCTCATGAAGGAGGTCCTCAAATAACTTCTAATTATGAATTAGGTTGTGTGTTTAAATCAGATTGCTGGATGTCATTAGAGTAAACAGACTAAAAGCCAGACATTTTCACCATTTAGGCCAATGCCTGGCGGACGAAGGAAACGTCCTCCTTTTGCTAGATGTCTAGTAAGCCAACCCAAACACAGATGAAAAACATTTTGAAATGTGCGTTTTGTTCTTTCTGCATATGTGATTCATGTGTGTGCGCGTGTGTGTGTAAGTTGGGACAACAAAGTGTGTTCTTAGCTGACACGTTGGACAAGCAATCTCTGTCATAAGTGATGTCAGCTCCGACAAGAACATCTGTACAACCTGTTGTAGACTTTGATTACTTTACAAATGTGTTTTGATGATACAGCTTTATGTACACTTAAAACACTGTCCAATCTACATTGACTGCTTCATATCTCTAGCGTTTATACTTATCGGTGAGTGGTCTCTCTCTCTCTCCCTCTCTCAGAGACATACAGAGTTATACACAGCTCTGATTTAATACAACTTGTCTCAACATAATGAAACCATTCCCCAGGGGGTTACACGCTGGAGCGGTTGGGGCGTCTCAAAAGCAATACCGATGATGGCGATCACTACTTTTAAGTAAAAAAAAAAATGATGAGTGTGTGTGAGTACATTAGGAGAATAAAAGGCTGTGTGTGTGTGTGTGGTGTAGAGAATAAAAAAATAAAAACTTTAATTAAAGGGGCACAAAATATAAAAAAAGAGATAATAATCTGAGCCAATATCAATATTTCGAAATATAAATGATATCAATTTTCAAATTAAATTAATCAAAGCACTCGTTGTTGACATGATTTTAAGATCCTGTTTACAATCACAAGATATTTCTAAGCAATACAATACAGTGAGGGAACAAGAATGACCACATTCTTCGAGGCTAATTCTGAGTGGTGAAACTTATGAACCTAGCGAGCTAGGTGAACACATCTATGAAAGAACACATAGACCAACGGGAGAAAGAGGAGGAGCGGGGGTGTTAGTCTGAGGATACATTACGAATAGACCATAAGGCTAGCTGAGAAATGCAGGACGGCGTAAAACTTATCCTCAACGTAGGGCAGATCTCCACGAGTGCCTATCAGAATAAGTGGTGGTAAATTATAGGAAAATGAAGCGGATTCTTTCGGGATACTTGGCTAAAGCGTCTAATCAAACAGACATAGATCTAAGTGCCAGTGAAAAACAAACCAAAAAAAATTAACCATGACCCATCAGTTTCATTGTCTTTTTAATATAATATGAGGGGGTGAAAGGAGAGAGAGAGAGCAAGCGGCTATTATCTAGTAATCTTCAATAATGTGATGAGAGATTAATCTTTTCAGCTACTTTTATTTGGGCACACGCCTGGGTGTCTAGAAAACAAACCATCCCAGACAAATATAGGTTTTAGCTGATGTCAAAATGTGTAACAATCATTACGTGACATTACCCTCACTAAACAATCAGTTGCAAGATTTCAAAGATGGCGTAGGCCGTTCGAAATAGGAACATCGATCATAGACCTTTTAAAAAAGAAGTGGAGACACGATATTCTCTGAAACGGATGGCTGTATGGATCTCGTTTGCTTCTCACACGAGTGCAACATTTCGGGAAATTCCGTTCAAGTAGAGCTTTAACTAAGTCACCAACTGGCTCAACGCCGCATGAGGTGTTTTCATTAGTTTGGACTACATTTGTAAATAAAACATTGAGCCACATGCAACAGCTGTCCTACTATTAATATCAGGAAAAGCAAAATCATAACATCGCTTCATGCAAAGGGTTCTCAAAAGATCCCCTTCCCCAGATACGAGAAAACCATGCTGTGCATCTCAAGTTGCAAGTTTTGCTCTTCTATCCAGTTCATGTTGGGTCTGTTGGGTATAATTTAAACAAAACCCCAATGCAACCTTGACCTTACTTGATCGATAAGACATTGATCTGATAACTGTTCTCAGTTGTATCAACAGGAAACGTCCAAGGTTAGTCAGGGAGAAAAACCATAAAACTTTTTTTTTTTACAACCAGTCGATACAAACACACTAAAAACCAGCAAAGAAACAATTCAAATCTGTATTTGAGTATATATTTTCATTCTATGCGCATTTATAGTCAATGTTATCTTTCATTTGAGAGCTAAAGGAACACCTTTGTAGATATTATAAAACTGCTTTGAGATCAGCAATTCATACGTGTGCTTTACATTGCGATTGCATTTTAAGATTCTCAGATGCACTTTATTTTGGCCATGTTTGACTGAATTGGCAATGCTGATTTACATTATAAGACAAAAAAATAAATGCAATCGATGCTGGCTTTGATGTTCGAGTAACATTTTGAATTATTTCACCTACTATTCAAATTCAACTATAGGAAAGTTTTTCTTTTTCTGATGTCACGTTTTGAAGCCTCACAATTACAAGAAATATGGCTGTTAGGCATCAACTGGAGTGATTCAAACAGCAATAACAACAACCAAAAAAAAAGCTTCTTCACCTGATTTACAGTCCAATACAAAGTTAAAAAAAAATACTTTGCAGCTTATGAATGTTGATATCCTCAAAAAAAACCCAAAAAAACTATTTTATGTTTGAACAATTCTAACAGTCTTCTTTTGTAATCCTTGAATCCAGTTGGACGCCCACAGCGAATGTCACAAGACAATAGAAATCCTATACCAAGATCTTCTACGCATTTCAACACACTCGACATATCGGTCTCGGCAAGTCCGACTTTATCCCATCTAGCCATTTATACAGTTTGACAACGTAATAGAAGCTATTGAAAGTTCCACCACTTGCATTCCGATCAGACATTACAATGAGACATGCAAATGAGATGTACCCTAGAGACACGTTTAAAGCATTTCAAAACTGTTTTATTTAGAGAGCAATTATGTGCTTCCTTCTCATATTGTGCATGAAACAAGTTTTCAACTAAACACTGATTTACAATAACACAATTTTCATGTATCAGTAGTTACATCACGGCACTTTTAACGAGCCTTTGTTTTGAAAATTACATGACCATTAACAACAAATGTTTAATGCAGTTATTATAGTAAATATGGTGTAACCAGTTAAGAAATAATTTCACAGCCCTGATGATCTTTAACAGTAAATTAGGGCCTTTCCAAAAACAAACTTAAATAAAAAGGCAATCGGGGGAAAAAAGAGAAATAGGATGGTTTGCCTAATGGAATGGACAGGGATACACTAAAGAATAGTAAAAGGTTAGAGACAGTAGCTAAAGTAATTGTAAAAGAATCAACATTGGTGCGACCCCCTCAAAAAAAAAAAGGGAACGGTACAGAAGAAATCGACTAATCGGTTGGAATGTAGTCAATATCTCATTAAGGATATTGTTGTTGTAACTGAACTGCTGTTACGTGCAAATCAAAGATGTTTTATGTAAGACTGAGAACACCAATTCTACTTCCATGTCATTGAACGTATAATTGGAACAAAATGCTGGAATGAATGGACTAATAAATTCCTACTATACTCTTTTTAAAAGCGCCTGTACAGGGACAATCAATAGGTACCGCTAAGGAGTGATTAGTAGTTAGATTAGTAACAAAACGTCAGGTTACTTCAAGTCAAATTTGTGATCACGTTTATCAGAAATGACGAAACTCGCAATCACATAAAAGCTACACGACCATCTCGTCAAATTAGCACAACTAACAAGGGTGATTTCCATTCCGCTAGACAGGTTTAAAAAGCCACAAAGAAATACAGAATTCGAACTCTGTATATCCTTTTACTCCAAAAGTACTCAGATCTTTGTGCATAGAATAATAGTGCAGACTTCAATTGTGTTCAAACTTTAAAAAAAGAAGTAATTAAAAATGAATTAATTAAAACTATATTTAGCTATGTCAGCGCTATTTTATTTCTAAAGAATCTGAATTTAAAACATTAACACTCAAATTTATATTTTTAATGGCAAAAACAACAAAAAACATAGACCATAAACAAAATATATTTTCTAGTGAGTGAATAAGAATCCTAATGTAGTGAAATAGAGGAAGCCTAGACTGGCCTAGAGTAAGATCTAACGGCTATATAAGTGAGAATAATAAAAAAGTATGCTTAAATAGAGAACAAGATCTGTAATCTATTTCATCGGATTTGAAAACTAGCTAGGACAACAGTAGCGCGTGGATGACTTTTAATAGTTAAGATAGTTTATTTGGGTATACCTTGTGTTTGCGACTCCTCCCTAAAATACTTTTATATCCAGTGCAAACAGACAGACAGACAGGCAGAGACAGAGAGAGAGAAAGAACACGAGAGAGACAGAGACAGACAGCCAGAGACATAAAGACAGGCAAAGAGAGACAGACAGACAGTCAGAGACAGATAGAGGCAGAAGAAGAAGAGCTAAATAGCCAACAACAGATGGTAGCTACAACAAACCATACTCGCACACCTCTTCCTCTGTCAAGAATCACTTCTGTACGCCTAATTCTAATCAGTAACTCAAACATTGGTCAATTCTTCTTGAAGCAGCCATCTCGCCTAGCTCAATGCACTGAGACAGACATTATGGTGGATACTCGGCTTTTTGGCACACGTCTTGTCTTAAATAGCTGCACTAGTAGAGTACACTCCGTCTTTCTGGTCTTGTGTTCTTCGGCAATGACTTGGATGTCAGCTTTCATTAAATAAAATCTTTTGTAAAGACGAATTTATTTTCTAAAAGAAAATCATGACTTTCACTTATTATCCTTATCCCTACCCAGACTGGGCCCCGCGAAGTCCATTTCGCATAAAGCCCCGCATTTGTAAATATAAAACAAATAGTTGAGAACGAAAACAAAACCGTTCTTCTTTTGACAACGCTTATATTAACTCGCTCCATATGTTTCTTGGATGCAATCGATTTTTCGATCACTTCTACTCATCCATTCGTCACCAAATTTTGCGTATAAGCTCGTGATCTATGACAACACATGGATCAATAAAAAAAATCAACAAATAATTTAATCAATAAGTCATATTTAATTCGTTTTGTTCTAATATAGAATATGTAGAAAATATATAAAAATTCGAGCACTTCCAAATGTCATCAAATTTAACATGCAAGCTCAAGCTCGACGACACCACAGGAATCAATAAAAAAAAATCAACCAATTAAATAATCAATTAGCTGTAATTAACTAATTTTTTTTAAATACCGTAAATAAATAATAAATAGAAAATATTTACTAACCTAAGGGGAGCTTGTGTATGGTGTTAAGCGATAAGAATAGAAAGATAGAGTAGAATAAAATAATTAAACGTTAATATAAGGATTAATACCAAAAACTATAAGCTAATGTAAAGATCATATCAAAGACTGTATGCATATTAATCAATTATGAAGCAAGCTTTGTAATGGATTGGGTAATGAGGATTGTCTTTAGTACCATGTTCCCGTCTAAAAAAAATAGTGACTTACATTAGTTACCCATAGTTGACATTGATTCACACAACTATTAGAAATAGTAAATAAATAAATAAATAAAACCGATTATATTTTTAAAAAACGGCCTTAAAGAGTTTTAAAAAATGGTTTGGTATTAATTTTGCACTATCTCAACAAACACAACCAACGCTTTTTTTCCTACGCATTACGCATACCACGAGTTGCGATGACATGGGGGGCCAGTACGAGGAAAGCGCAAGCAGGGATGTCCTAGTACAACCTGGCGCCACAACTTCATGGAAGACCGAGGAGCAGTGGACAGACGGTGGGAAGAGGCTTCAGACATTGCCAGTGACAGGTCTTAGTGGAGAAAGCCTACCGCCCAAAGCGCCGAACGGCAAGGGAGGATCTAAATCTAAGTAAGTAATGCAAGCCATGTAAGGTAGTAGACACCGAATACATTTCTTCATACCATCAGTTTCAAGCCTTGAGACAACAATGCATTTCCCGAGGGCCCCAATAGAATGCCACATTCCCTTTTCTACATTTATTTGGCTTTTTCTTTTCTCTATAACAAATCAACGGGTGTAGTCGCTGCGTACTGCTAGTATATAATAGATTACTGTTACAGTATAAATATTTCTCGTCTCTTCCAAATACTCTCTTACTGACAACTGCTTGGGTGCCTTTTAATTTACTTTTAAACATCATTAACTAGACTAACCGTTTGACATTCAGGTGTAATGGGGGAACCAGAACTTATCCAAGGAAAGTGGCGTTGTATTGTGACGTAATGAAATCCCTTTTTTTTTTTCACTAACTAAATCTATTCGCAGCCACTATATTCCGTTGCGAAACCTCCCCCCCCCCCAAAAAAAAAAAAAGACCCTTATTAAGGCCGGGCCTTACCTTTATTTCCCCCCCCCCTCATCATTCACTAAATATCAACTAGATAACAAAAAATACAAGGCCAGTCTATAGTAGTTGTTTTTTTTTTGTAAGGGGAAAAGAGGGGGAGCTTTTTTAAGATGATTTATGTAATCAAGAAATATGGATCCTTGTGTGAATCGAAGTTCAAGCGTTGGTCCAAAAGTGTTTACAAATGGATTATGTGGCAAGACCAATAAACATATTGCAAAGACACACACACATCTAGATAGTTCACACAAAACTCTATCTAGCGTAATGCGTTAAAAAAAAATCACTTTACTCAATGACCGACACGCATGAGTCAATGGTTTCATGAACTACACTATACAGTCGTCAGCGAATATGACGTTTTCTAGGCATAATAAGAACTAGTGACAGTACATAATGTGAGTCTGAAGAATTACATTTTCTTGAACTCTAATGACATTAAACGTGTGTGGTACAGGCTGCAAGCACAGCATCTAGTCAATTTGTCTTAAAGAAGTCCACACATTGTTGAGTAAAGGGTGAAATAAAGGGCATCTGTCAGGTGTCCAAGTTTTCTGCTTTGCTTGTAACACCCCCCGCTGATATCTATGTCAACTAAAAGCTGACAAGGGTCATGGCATGAAAATAAATGCTTAACTTTGAATATTTATAGTGATAACAATACTAATTGAAAATAAAAAAACAAGATAATAAAGAGAGCTTGTGTTTAACTTTAACTCATAGGCTTCCCCAACGGGTAAACCAATGTGTCCGCTGCGGGTAAAAAGGCAGGTTTCGATATTTTCAACCCGAATATAAAATGCTAGGTCAACAAACTAACATTTACATTCTTAACACTCTAAAAAAAAAATACTCATTACAGCATGCTTTAATTTACCCAAAATACACGAGAGATAGACATTCAGACAACCAAAATAAAATCTAAAAAAAAAAAAAAAAATAACTTATATTCGATATAAAAAAGTGGGATTTAAAAACAAAAAGAAATAGAAAATATACTAAGTTTCCTGACATCTAAACATCTCTGAAGCTATAATAAAATCATGTTTTTCCCAAAAATCTAGAGCCAAAACAAAAAGAAACTGACGTTGACATTATAATATTTTGGTTTAGAGGGAACAAAGTTTATCCGGCCTCTGAACTTCACCTTATAACCTACCATAACAGGAACACTGACATCTGGTATGGATTATCTTCCTCTATACTATTGAGCTGTCAGGTAATACCAGATTGTCAATAATAGGATTGCATAACACGCAGTAGCACGGCAAGCTACACATGTGCTGCATCTACTCGGACGGCGTATGTAATACACAGCTGCAAGTTTCAAGTCTCTGACTACGTTTACAATATCAGTCGCTGGGAAATGGAGGAGGGTGGGCCTAGTGAGACTTTAGGGCCTAGTGAGACTTTAGGGCCTAGTGAGACTTTAGGGCCTAGTGAGACTTCGTTTAGAATTCTGATTCAGAAAGGTGACCTCCACAAAAGATGTCTCCAGGCTTAATGACGCACTAGACCCAGATTACTAAGAAGACATATAATTGTAGTAAGATTTTGTTGATTGTTACTTATAATATATATATATATATTATATCTTTAAAAAGAAATCTGCACCCTTTTTATAACGTGTTTGTGAAGATGCTATCAGTCAAATAATAGCAGTTACGTTTCAACATTCTGTTCAAAAAAAAATAAATAAAAGCTGCAGGTACACAACAGTGTTAACATACTGACATGATAAGCATTCGGGGTAAACCACCCTTTGATCATAACAGAGACTCTTGTTGGGGGAATGTGAAATACATAAACATGACTTGATATTGTACATCTCTTTCAAATCTAAAAGTGAAGAGGTTTAAACCCCTGATTTATTTACCCAGCCAAGCATGCATGTATATGCACTAACCTCCATGTCTAGAAGCATTCTAAAGGCATGGGGCCACACTGTAGGTAAAATGCGATGCCATGAGAAGTAATCGTAGATTGGCTTGGACTCAATTGGGGGTAGATTGGCTTGGACTCATTTGGGGGTACATGTTGATAGAACTACAGAATTAGGTTAGATGGCAGTGCAAACAAACTCCTACATTTTAGAGGGAGAAGGTAATTACAGGTGTAATGTCAGTGCATCTTAAGCTTTCTTCTTGTTTGCTCCTACTTTCACAAAGCACTGTTTTTCATAGATCGCAAGGTTTGGATACTTAAGTTTGTAAAGCGCCTGGCTTCCGATCGGGTGTTTCGGGTTCAAATCTTGGTGAATTTTTAATCTCGGGATCTTTGGGCGCCTACGAGTCCACCCAGCTCTAATGGGTACCTGACATTAGTTGGGGATAAGTAAAGGCGATTGATCGTTGCGCTGGCCTCATGACACCCTCATTAACCGTGGACCACAGAGACAGATGACCTAGAGACCGCAACATCTGACAAGGGAAATTACTTACGTTTGTCAGCTTCGTGGATTACAGAGACATGACCTATAGACCACAACATCTGACAGAGGAACTTACTTAAAATTGCCAGATTCGCTATTTGCTTTACAAAATTTGAACTGATAAAAGTTCAAGCTTGACCTATCTGAGATTTGAAAAGTCGTCGAAGAAGACCTAACCATGGCAGTAATAATGTCCGCAGGTTTTGAAAAGTTTAACGATCAATACACATCTGCCATGTATGCAAAATACTTGTGCACAAGTTCTGTAGAATATTTGTTATACAAAAAACAATACAGACATTAATGATATATTAATATTAGGAGCTACATTTATTATGTAAACACAAGCGCTAGTTCGAACATTTACGTATAATACTATTAATACCATAATACCAATATGTTGCATCTCTCTTCTTTAATTCATAAAATATATTTCTCTGAATAACAAACTATTGAAAGATTGATGAAGACAATGCAGTTAATCACAAATCAAGTCCCTTGGGGATTTGTTCACTATTCTGACTGAGCGTGTTACGTAAGGTACGTGTGGTCCAGGGGTTTTAAAAGTAGTGGAGTGGAGGTTCTACATCTAACGTAGTTTGTACTCTTGGACTCTTTGTCTTGTGGTTCTGGCTGTTCGGAGATGTCATCTAGAAAGTCGTAAGGATTGTCAAATCTACTTGCCTTCTCAGTAGATCTTCTGGTGTGTTTCCTGCTTCTTCTGTAGACCTGATTTCCACTTTTGATATTATACGACCTTGGCTTAGAATGTTTCGAAGCTACTGTTCCTGGTTTCCACTTAAATGAAATTGCATTCTGACTGCCGTTCCGTCTTATGATTCTTAACTCCTTTCCGCTTGTCATAATAGTGTTTCTGAAACTGTTTCTCTGAGTCAAAGTGTTTCTTCACCACCTTGAGATCTGGTGTCATTAGTGTGATTACTTCCTTGCTCAAACGTAACAAAATTCTGGGTCTCATTAAAAAAGAACATGATGTAATAAGTTAGATTATACACTACAACGCTGAGATAGATAGAATTACGGAACTACTGGCAATGTGGTAGATTATACACAACAACGCTGAGCTCCTCATATAGAATTACGGAACTATTGACAATGTGGCACACTATGGGCTGTGAGATTGTGTCCTTGGTTAGCTCCAACGCCTAGGATCAACTGACAACTAAATGTCCTTGATACACATAATTACTCAGGGCTCTGCACCGCCGAGTCCCTGAAATTTCTGTTTTAGAGGATGAACAAATAAAAAACTTAAACAAGACTTTGTTTAGCGATTTAAAAAAAAAGACAAGTCAGCAATCTTAAACATCACAGTGACCTGTCTCTTTTGATCTCTATAAGTTATTTCGTACACTGGAGTACAAGTGGCAGGTTGGCACTATCATAACAACTCTAAAAGACCAAATAACTAATGTGGTACATCATGACCTATATGAATGTTTTGTCTCGTTAGGGGTGCTTATTTGTAGTTTGTATTAATTTATTCAAGTGACCTTTTGTTTCAGTATCAGAAATTGAGTTTGCAATGTAGCAGCTCAGTTCTGTAAAACAACTTTTCCAATCAAGTGGCTATTATGAAAGTACACTTTTATTTTGCTTCGCATTGTACCATAGCCTCTGTCAAATCTTAAGTCAATAAAGTCATTCGAAAATGAATCTCATAATTATGCGTTTAATTGTTTTAACTATTTATTTTGCTGTAATTTAAAATAATGTTAATACAGACGGATCTAAATAAACAGAATTTTTAAAAAATGTTTCTCAAGATAAAGAAGAACTTCAAACACATTACTGCAAAGAATAGAATTCCTTTTTTTTTTTTTTTTTACTTCCAAGAAAAAATCAACTTAAAAAAATAAAATAAATGGCAAAACAAAAACATCAAATTGAGCACTACAGATAGGGAGTGACATTTGTCTGTTCAGCTGCTTATCTAAACGTTGATATCATGGCTACCTGAGCAGTTATTTTTATTTGCTCTGTTCTTCAAGCCTCCTCCTCCCCCACCTTCTTTTCTTACTCCTACAGGTGTGTGAAATAAAAGGGGGGAAATGATAGAGGAGCAAAGTTCATAGTTCAAACTACTTTCTACTCTAAGGTTGTGCAGTTATATCGTTGAAAAGTAGGGACTTTTCCCATTTGAGCACTCTAACGATGCACATAATTCTCTGGAAGAGTCCATCCAAAAGTCCACTGCTTGTTTATAATAAGAATGAATAATGTTTATGTTTAGATGTTATAACGAAGTAGCCGGGGAGGGGGGTAGAAAGACAACAATATATGTTCAAAAAGTGTGGGCGAAACTCAAAACGTCGGCCGCAAAAACATGAACTAACCCCCCCCCCCCGTCACCACTTACACCTATATTTTTTCCCCTATCCTGATTCTTATGAACGTAATAGAATATTCAAGACCTCTGACATGACAGACATATGACATATGGCGATGCGAGTCGGTGGAAGGTGTAGCCATAAATACAAACAATAACAAACAAATCAACATTGTAACAGCATTTCCACATATTGAAGTTATGATAATTGCATCTGACTCAGTATCTAAATCTTGACATATATAACAATAAACCAGTGTGCCCGTCTGATAATTTCTGATTTGTTAGCCAATTATTTTAATTCCTCCTCAAGTGAGTGTACTTCACCAAATAACAGTGTACAGTGAGTGTACTTCACCAAATAACAGTGTACAGTAAGTGTACTTCACCAAATAATAGTGTACAGTGAGTGTACTTCACCATATAACAGTGTACAGTTAGTGTACTTCACCATATAACAGTGTACATTGAGTGTACTTCACCAAATAATAGTGTACAGTGAGTGTACTTCACCATATAACAGTGTACAGTTAGTGTACTTCACCATATAACAGTGTACAGTTAGTGTACTTCACCATATAACAGTGTACATTGAGTGTACTTCACCAAATAACAGTGTACAGTGAGTTTACTTCACCAAATAACAGTGTACAGTGAGTGTACTTCACCATATAACAGTGTACAGTGAGTGTACTTCACCATATAACAGTGTATAGTTAGTGTACTTCACCGAATAATAATGTCCTGTATTGATATCAACCAAGTTTTTCTTTTATAAGTATATAAAAGCAAAAATCACTTTTAATATTCTAGTGGATTCGTTGTAAAACAGCAATAATCAGCCTATCCTGGAAACTACTAAAAAAAAAAAATATATATATATTAAGTAGACCAATTCCATGTGCAAAAATGAAATAAGTCAAATCTACGTAGTTGATAACTGGTGTAGGGGTTCAATTTTCTTCAGACGTCGTTACACCATTGGAAAGCTGGACTTACCACACGAATTAGTGAATTGTATTTAACTCAATCGAATATCTCCTCCCACTATGGTGGAGGCTAACCTGGCCTCCCTATTTCTGCAGAACGGGACACTGTCCTATTATTCAAGCTTTGACCCCCCCCCCCGGTTTTTTTTTTTTTCGAGGGGGGGAATAAAACAAAAAAAAAACGCGTTTCTTCTTCCAGACTTACAAAAAACGACAGGTCGGGAAAGTCATTGGCTCGGAAACATAGAGACATTACAGCAGAATGCAGCCGTGGGGTGGGGGATGTATGTGACATACAGAAGCATTGACGTTTCAGCAACGTTTTGCAATGTTTACTCTCCCCCCCCTTCCCCCCCCCCCCCAATAATAATAAGCTTTACCATTCAGTTTTATTCAGGAACCTTTTCATCTAATGTGGCGTGACTAATTAATGGAAATTTAAACTAGCTAGGATTGTTTTTAAATGGGATTATCCAATGACTTGCATGACCGAATCATTTATCGCCCCTTGAAAATGCAAGTAATAACAACTATCTAGAATACACTTGTGTAGATGTTATAGAGGTCTCCTTAGCATTGAGAGATCTGACAGAATTATGTATTTTTTTTTTGACAGTTAAAGAAAATGGATTAGGGAAAACAAGTCAAAGGAGAGGACAGAACTGTTTCACGTAATTTGAAAACACACACACAAAAAGTCAAACAGGCTAATACAACAAGAAGATTGTAGAGAATAGTGAAAAAATAAACACATTGAAAAGGCAACCACTTTTATAGGAAGCCGTATAATTTAATAGTCGCTACAAGTATAATGCCTTAAATTATAAAGCAATCAAGACAACAAAATCAATAAAAAGAACAGCTAGCTCAATTTAAAATAAAAGAAATATTTTTTTTTAATTGGCGTACAGAAAATAATGTTTAGTTATACAAAAAAAAATATAGATAACATCTTTAATTCATGGCTCCGCAACGTCTATCCCACAACTCCCAAGCCGCCTTCCCAGACAATCACGCTCTAAGGGAGGTGTACAATTACGGATGTTCTATTGTCTAAGTGACTAAGGTCTTAGATTCTGAGTTACAACATATCAGCTTAGGACGCGTATTTTGTTTTTCTTGATTTTTTTTTTAGACACCAGTCCCCTCCCCCTTTTAAATCATTTCTTTTAATTAACCATCCCCCATTCCCAAGTATTGAACTATGAACCAAGAGTATTAGTAACAAAAAGATAAAACACACAAGATATCTACCAACGCTGTTTCGTGGAAAAACTATTGTTACGTCTATCTATGGTCTCCTTCAGTCGCGAAGCGACTATGGATCATCTTAGTGAGTTGAATGCCTGGGAATTAGCTGTGGTCAGAACGATGTCGCCCACACATCAGTCCCCCCCCCTCTCCATGCAGCTGATGTATCCAAAGGAATGGCAGTGCCGATACAGTTTGGGGTCAGCGGCGTCGCAGGTTCTGCCAGAGTGTAGCACTGGGTGCTGCAAAATGCCTTAGGGTCGCAAGCTCCTGATTTTTCCTCAGGGTTGACTCTCGAAGCCTTTCCCATGACTGGGTATAGCCGCAAGGCAACAGAGGTTTGAATTCAGAGTTTTCCTACTCTTAGGTAGGTAGTCTTATACTTATTGTTACGTACATTTCTTCAAAGTACGGTCTTTTTTACAACTGTCTGTGTCTGGCCCCGGTCTCAAGGGTACACACAAGTCATGTCTCTTTTAAACGTGTTTATATCTTTCTATTTGATTTCTATTTGCTATATCTGATTATGGATACACAATTGGTGCTCTCAAAGGTAACCGAACGATATTAGTAAACTCCTAAACCTAGCTCTAAATACCTAGCCACTGTAATCACTGACCTAAGTCCTAAGCCGACCAAAGCCGAAATCTGACAACCTTGAAAATTTAATTTTCATAACTTCTTCAAATCTAGCATGACATTTCTACAATTAAATTTCATTAAAAAAAAACACAGAATCTTTAAATAATGAATTTACTTAGTGATTTTAATATCCCCAATCCTGTCAGGTAAGTTCAAAGAAAATTTAAACATGCAATTAAAGAAAAAAAAATCCTCATTTTATAGACCAGTGAAGTTATGGTGTTTGTTGAAGTAGATGCTATGCTTTTCATTAACTAGACTGTAATGTGTAGAATACACATTACTTATTGCAACTCAAAAAGACTGGCATTTGTATTTTCAATTATAATTTGAACACTACTGTCTTTTCTTTCTATTCTCTATAGCTTTACATTACCGCAGCATATTGTCTTAATGTAAATTCTTAAAATTCTATCATTATACCAGTGAGTATAGTTCTATGTTTATAGCAGCAATGATAACCAGGTCACCAACAAGCTTCCTGTTACCACCGTCACAATGACTCATAAGATCTACTAGATGAGCTAGTTTACTTGTATTAAGTGAGCGGCTCGGTGATTCAAAATTGCTTTTGGAACAAATACCTCAGAAAATTAAGAATTTAGTCATGGTTTAAAAGGGGGAGGGGGCGAGGTGGCTGAGTCGTAAAGCGCTTGGCTTGCGAACCCGAGTTCGAATCCCGGTGAAGACTGGGCTTTTGAGCATAAGAATGTTTAGGACGCCCCTGAGTCCCCCCCCCACTCCAATTCAAATAGGTACAGAGATACCTGACTTAGGTTGGGGAAGTTAGGGCATGAAAGCAGAAAAACTTTACAATATCTACTGTTCTATTATATGTGAATGTTTCTGTTGTGTTGTTTTAAGAGTACTTGTAATCACAACAAATTTCCATAAGGATCAATAAAGCTGTCTTAGTCTCGGGAAAAGAAAGGAATATCAATAATACAATTATGATAAACATCAAAACATTAGGAACAGCCGGTGTCTAGAGATATTAAACTTTAAAACTAAATTGTTACGTATGAATTGATAGCATGGCATAGGGATTAAAAACTAAATCAGTAATCTGTCTGAGGTCATGCCAGGAGAGATTACAAAGAACAGCGTTATCGAGTGAAGGCATACAATGAATTTTACCTATCTAGGGTAACTAGGAGTGTCAACAGCAACCTTCTTATCACACATTAATGTCATAATGTCTTCGACATAGTTCTCATGTGAAACACTGAAAAGGTCAAATAAGGAGAAATATATCAGGGACTGTAAAGAACATAATACTGGAGTCAACAGCAGTTATTTACTAACACAAACAGCCAAATCTATTGACAAAACAATGCTGACCGATATCTATTGTCAAAGAACTAAATGGAAGAAAAAGTCAAGCTTGGTTTTGCACAATTCTGGACATGGGGGTGACGTGGGAATTGATGGATTCGGATTTTTTTTACACTGGGATTTTCGTAGTTGTCAATGATTCAACTTTGCTCTACTAGGCAACTGAGACATAATGGGAAAATTCTAGACGGTTAGTCATTGTGCTGACCAAGTGACGTCCTTTTTAACCTTTGTTTCAAAAGAATAAACCCAGTGGAACTCTTACATCATTCGACCCTCCTACCAATAGAAATGATTCATTGAAATTGGCCAACAATTAATGTTGCTTTAGCAATGTACATCCTTCATACTCTATAGCTTGCTAAAAAAAAAAACGCTCTGGTCTAATTTCTTTTGTGAATATGTGGGTATCTAAGAGAAGGTTTCAGCGCCGTCTGTAGGTCCTCTTTAAACACAAAACAGCTCGATATTTGGGATTCGAACTCGAGCCTCCCGCTCCCCCGCCCCCTGATAGGTAGCCGAACGGTTTATTCCGTTCAGTAACAGATCCCACGATGCATAGCGGTAACAGGTTACTGAGGTTAGAGTAGAAAGTATAAATATTTTTAGATTTTCATTAAGTTTTTATCACTGTCTGACAAGCCTAATATGTCGAGCTCTCAGATTTCTGTATTATTTTCTTAGAAATTATAGTCAATGGTAATCTTTTGACCTTGTAATCAGCCAACCGTCTTTTGTGTGACATTCCAAACAGAAGACTAAAAAAAAAAGTATACAATTACTCAGAAATTGTATCATTATACATAGACGTTTCGTGCAACATAGTGTATCAACAGAGTAATCAATTAGCATTTTGGTGCTCTACTACATGGCATCAGACATGTTAGATTTAAGTTGAGTGAGAAAAGAGGACCAAGATCGCTTCAACGCTGAAACCAGTTTATAAACAAAAACAGAATGTTTTTTGGTCTGGGCATTACTTTACAGTACTTTGCACCAAAGTAACGTCACTGTTACGTCAGCAGTCTATGCCATGGTAACCAATGTTATTGGGGGGATGGAAGGTCATTGATACATTAAGAAAAATGCTAGTAACAACAGTAAAAGAATGCTTGTAGACAACAGTGCATACTTCAAAAGTAGCAGTTTGATAGAAAATATTGTCTCATAGAGGCGCAAAGCAAAATGTCTATATTAAAACAATCATTTCAGGCCACGACAGATCATTATACATCACGTTTAAAAATTCACATTAAATACGCATTAAAAACAAAAATAAAGCCACAAATGGGATGAAGCTGGCAGGGGTAATTTATTTCAAGGGAAACATAAGTCGTGACTTCTTAAAAGTACAGTAGTAATAACGCATAGAACCCCTATAATTTACAAATACAAATCGAAACCTAATAAATTACTCAAAAAAAGACACAAAGATAAAGGCATTTTTAATTTCATATGCGAGGTCGAATGTACATAAATGCTCTTTCTTCCCCAGTAGCATAAAAGCATGGAACGGGTTGCCTGAATCAGCCAGGAAAACCAATGACTTAAGTGTCTTATTAACATTCCTGACTAGACTCACACATGGAAGAACGTAACAGTTTTTTTAAAGAAAGTCAGATTTGTGCAACACTGAATTATGTGCAGGTCATGTGGTAAGTCTTCACTCACTTTCCGCACACACACGCAGGACAATGGAAGATGTCAGAACTGCACATACTCACACTAGAACAGCGTCATGATATCAGGACATAACTGATGTGCTTGTCACTGAATAATTGAGTGGGGAACAAAGCACTGCTTTCATTCATTCATGTTCCGCCTACAGGTTACACTGTGCTCAATGTCAGACAAGTGGCCACTCAGCTGTGAGGACTGTCTTTAAAGATGTTTAGATGTACCTCTAAGTCCAAACATTCAAAATAATTATTAGTAGCCCCCCAGTAGACACCCCATACACGTCATTCGCCAGATTAAGGTCCGCAGATCATAGATTGATCTCCAAAAATCTAGATGAAATAATCAGCACTATGATTGTTGTTATTGATTATTTGTGTGGTGTGATTTTTTAAAAGTCCTACATAAACTATCATCTTCAATAGTTCATTAATTAGATACACAATTTAGCATATATTTTACTATCTGACACCAGGGGCGGACTGACTATATTAGCATTTGGTCAAATGCCCGGTGGGCCGATACGCAAATGGGCCTAAAGGGTCTCATGAAAGCCACCATGGCACGCATAAAATTGTTAAAGGTTTTATAATATTCTCTTGTATAAAGGGCTATATCTTTTACAGACTACAGTGTAATACTAATTTAATCTAACACATTTTCAAAAATAATGTAATAGCCTACATCCGTAGACAGTGCTATTAATAGGCTTCATCCTTTAGGGCCAACAAACATAGCGATTCAAAAGCAACATTAGTCTTATATTTCTTTTAAAGATATAGAGCATGCATACAGTTATCGATACGTTTTATATTAAAAACAAAACAATGATTTTGAGAACAGATAGGCATAAAATTGGAGGTCCATCATATGATATACAATTTACGAAATGTACTGTATAGAAATGCCTGGGCCGATTTTAACATCCAGTCCGCCCCTGTTTGACACCCTATCCTTGCATAGATTTCATCCTACAAGAACTAGATGTAAATATGTGAATATTAACTACACTAGATTTGGGCTTCTCACTTGGTGGAATAGAATATATATACACTTCCTAATGGGCAGTTCGATTGAAACGGGAAGTCTCAAGTGTACTCAGTGGAACTGTTACAGGCTGGCTACCCCCCCCCCCCCCCCCCCCCGGGGGGGGGGAGAAAGAGATAAAAAAAAATAGTTGCCCAAATGAGGTGGGTGCGAAAGGTGTTAGGAAAAAATGTTACGTTAATAGATTTTAGAAAATAGAAATGTAGCTTGGTTTGTATTGGGTAGTTCATTAAAATCAATAAGTTCAGGACAAAATGTTTGTATTATTTCTTAGAAAGAGGAAATGTATTAGTTTGCTTAAATTTACTTTAAAAGACCACGTAGGATATTTAAAAAAAAAAAAACAAAAAAAAAACATCCAGGATGTTTTAAGTTGGAAGATTCGTATATCTTAATGAGTTTATTAACTCTGGATTCTAGTGGTTCCCAGATTGTGCACCATGGCACCCCAGGAAAACCAGAATTTCTTGGCAGTGCAAAAAAAAGCGAGCAAGAGGGAACTAAAACCTTTTTTTAAATATACAAAAAAACATTTGTATAAATCTGGCACTGAAAGTATTTCACATTAAGAAACAAAGAGAGCAGCATCAACAAATGGTAGAAATGAAATTGTGAGTTAACACCATCCCCAAGCACAGGCCAGAAAATTAAGTCATAATACGAAATTGAACAAGGCAAGAGTTGCCATGACATGTTTACATCATGAGCTGATCAGTAGGTCATTGGTTGGGTAGAGTAGGTAACAATAAGATGTTGATGCCTCCATTGTAGGTGGTACCTTGCAGTTCCATAAGTCCTTTTTTGTTAGTCATGCCAATAATCTACCTACTATTAAGACTATTTCTTGAAAATATACAAATTAAATTATTGTTTGTTTTTTTTAAGCATTCAAGTTAAATTTTTATATGATCTCTCTCTATAATTCTTTCTCCCTCTTTATTTCAACAAAATTCACTCTCATGCTTTCTGCCTATCTTAATATATAAATGCATTTAAAACTAATGGAAGCCTGCCTGGCAACTTGAAAACACATAGACGACTGATATTGAAATATTAGCTTTGACATTAGCTGTCTGGCTAGCTGATACTATGCACTGACATTTTGGGTTTTCAAAATTCCTATAGACTACAGACTTATTTATTAGTCCAGCTAACTAATAGTAAAATATCCTTAAAACTGTGACCCTCAACTAGTTCACATTAATTAAAAATAGTATCATTTATAGTGGTAATTCAATTTGTATTTTATGAGAGACAAGAGACTCCATTCTATTAAATACCTTTAGTCTGTGCAAATTTATGGATTCACAATAAATGTATAAATAAATTTATATATGAATTTGTCTTTACATAAAAGTTCTAGCCAAAAAACATCTTTCTTTTTTTTTTTTTAAAGAAGTAATCATTCTTTAGAAATTCAATAAATATGTGGGACTGCAGTCGTTCACCCAGCAGTATATCTTGAATTTTGAAGTTTTAATCATTGTTTAGCAGTGAAAATAATAAAGTGAAATAAAAGTGCATCCTTAAAAAAAAAATATAAGGCTGAAAATTAATAGATGATTAGCCCAAAAGACGTAGTTAATTTTATGTCTTATATAAAATACAAAGAAACACTGTAACACTATACAAACAATAGTAAGGCATAGGACTATTATAGGCTGGATCTTATGACTCTAAACAAATTAATAGTTACTTGTAAAAGTAAGACAATGAACTTTAATAGACTTGCAAATCAAAAACTCAGAATGTTGAACTGTTCTCTACTGCAAATTGACATTCTACCCAATCAATCTACTACTTTCTCACTTTTAGTATAATAGTCTTCTAGCCCCCATAACAGCTATTCCAAGAATGATTTTTTCTTCTGAAATGCACATTATATTATATATAACAAGAATTCTCTTTACTTATTGATCACTGAGGAGTCATTTGTTTGAGAGCATCTACATTGGGTCAGTTTATCTTTCCTGACAAAACAATACAAAAAATAATTTCAGTCTTAAATGTAAATGGCTTTTTTTTTTATTAGTTTCAACATTTGTTTCCTCAAATTTAAATTTTTCTCAGATATTATGTTTCACTTAAGTTTAATATACTTATAAATTTATATTTTTGTTTCAGTCTTGTAATGGGAGGAAAAAAACAAAACAATAGAAAATGAAATCCATAACACAAATAGTAGATCTGAATGATAAAAAGCCATTTTAATTTAAATATTATACATTGAAATTTATAGATCTATATCTACAGTCATTTTAAATTAGAATTGCTTTTAAAATATAATATACAAAAATATTAAAAGTTACTTCATATAACACTGGCACAATTTGGACGTTCCTTAAGAAATGAAGATTATAATTACATCCTAGCCCAAACCTACTGCAGGATGGCAGTGGGTGGGGAATGACAGGCAGCCTTTAACCATAGATCTATGAAATGTGACAATTATTTTGAAAAAGATCATATTATATATATATAGAACTAGATTATCTTGATCTCAGCTAAGTAGATCTATATCTAGAATGTAGTCAAGGTCAGTACACAATCTTTGAAAATAATGAATAATTTATTAAATTTTCATTTTAATTTTTATATATTTTACCAAGGAAATCATTTTATATTATACATATATATTATAAAAAAATGTGTAAAATGTTTGTTTGTAAAATGCTGTACACATGTTTCGAATGAATTGATAATCTACTTTTTTTTATCTACTTCCAAGCCCAAGCCTCCAGCAGGATGTGGGCCCTGGGAATGGCAGTCGGCAGGGAGTGAACCCAGCACCATCGAGACAACTGAACAATAGTCCAGCGTGCATACTACAGGAACAGTTTAGATATGAATAATATCTTAACTACAATGTAGAATTTATATATATTTAATTCTAGAAACTAGATCTAGATCTAAATCTAGGTCTCATTCTAGATTACAATTAAACACTTCAACTTAAGATATTAGAATTCTATATTTAGAATCTAGACCTAATTTTTAAAGGTCTAGATTCTCTACATTATATCTAGAAATCAAGAAATGTAATATATAAAATTGATATTACATAATAATACAACTCTAAATATTAAACTGAGTCTATTTATAAAGATTTATTATAATAAATGATATTAAAATATAAATAAAAGTCCATTTTAAGTTGATCTTTAGAATCTAAACTTTTCTAGTCTCTAAGTGTAAGGCTAAGGATTAAATTGTAATAATTTACTATTTATAGATCTAGTTACCTAGTAGTAGTATACTAATAGTAATAGTGACTAGAGACTAGACCTCTACTAGCCTCTAGAATCTAGAACTAGAGATTCTAATATAATATTGTAATAAAGTCTCTAATAGTCTAATTATCTAATTCTAGATTAAAGCTCCTAGACTCTAGTAAACTTTACAGTATGAGTATACTATGAGTAAGATTACACTTTATGACTTTTCATTCATTAATTTCAGATTCAATCATTACACTTACTTGACTTACACTTAATTTTACAGTCTCTCCACACAGTGGCTCCAGTTATATATATTATTTTTTTTTAAATATTATTATAATTATATTTATTTATAATATAATTCAGGATAAACCTCTACGCTTATATTGGCTTTAATGACTTTAAAAAAAAAGTTGATTTCACCTACCGTCTGTGGAGATATTAATATCCAAATCTGCAGGTGTTTCGGGTATTGGTGAAAGTTCTTCATAGTCGGAATCTGAGTCCGATTCTTCCACGTCTATCACTGAAAAACTTCTAAGAAATTCGCGGGTTGTATCTATATTTACAGAATCCCCCGTATTCATCATATTATAAAAAAAATAAAATTGTTTAAATTTGTGTAAAGTGTATAGATCTAACACATTCTAGATCTATCTTTTTATTCATATCGCTAGCTTTTATCAGCCGCAGAGACCTGGACTGGTAGGCAGTCGCCATGTTTCTAAACAATGTTCATGTGACAAGACGACAAACGACAATAACAGTTCTCACTAACCTATAGATCTAGGTATCCTACACATTAGAAAAAAAAAAGCCATTGATTCTCAAAACTGTTAGATCTATAGGGCTACCTGTGCATCTAGATTATTTTCTAGATCTATTTAAAGATGGGAGAAATGGATATGGGGAGTTGGGAGAGGAGAAAAAAAAAGAGAGAGAGAAAAGATAAAATTATTTTATATTACAGATAAGTGTGAGATTAAGGAATATACTAATTTTAAATTTTATGGGTTAATTTTTCATAGTAATAAATATAACCAACATCAACAAACATTTCATAACAACCAATAACCAGTCCATTTATTTATCCTCGCGCGTGTGTGTGAAAGAAATGGAGATCGTTATAATAAAATAGACTATTTCATGTGGACTAACCTTTTTTGGATACATCTTACTATTATTCTACCCAAATTAGATAAGATATGAAAATACAAGATAAAAAATTTATTGGTCCAAATAAATGGATATATAGGCTATATATGACCCAAAAAGTTAATTTTTATCGTAAATATTTCTTTAGTTTTCTCTTCTTTTTTTTTTTCTTGACTTTCCTTTAATTCAGTGTTATAGTATCTATATTCCACCCTAGTAGTCTTTAAATTGTGTTGCCTTTTCTACCTGGTTGTTATATTGACGTATCTCTCTTGTAATTCGAATCAGGCCCTACATAAGCTCCGCTATCCATTTGAAACCTTACTCTGTGACTTTAGCAATTCTAGATGACTATCCTTTAATAACAGTGTCAATCTAAAATCTAAGGCATTCATGCCTAACTCTGAGAACTACTTTGTCTCGAATTAGTTATAAGCTATCTTAAAGGTGTTTAACCCTACACGTTTTTTGCCTGTCTTCTCAAATGTTTTAAGTAATTTTCAACGTCCTGCCCCCCTTTCTGTTCACAAGTTAAAAATATATCACTTCTAGGTTAGATTCTTTTCCCGAATGCAATTTTTTTTTTCAATATTTCTTCCATTGGTCTTTTTTTTCCCCTAGCTCTATCTTTATTTCAAGACCTTCATATGTGTCTAAAGCATTTTTTTCTTTGTTAATGAGCAAAATTTAAAAAAAAATCTTTTCTAAAGGGGAAGATCTCCGTGTTTAAATCTACCAATGAGAATAATGTACACGTTATTTCCCTTATTCGATATTAAACAAAATAATTAATCACCAATAATGAATTTAATAATTAAGTACTTCCGTTTATTAATTCATGTTTTGTTAGGTACAATAAGTAATTGTTTCAAGTTATCAACCATGGTATCAACTTGAGCGAAGAATACTTGACGGAGAAATAGCGTCTACAATTATTTAAGGGGACTAAACCCAACAAATTATGCCATATCTGTGAATACTGAAATATGTTAGTTACCCTTTTTGCTATTAAAAATTAAACAATTTTATAAACAATTAATCCTTATCTATCGTTCATCTTAAATCTCAACGTTACCTCTGCATACAAATACACAGATGCCACCATTTTATTCAGAGTAAAGGCAATGAAAGAACAATTCGATAGGATCGTCAAGGCGGAAGCCGCTAGTTTATTATATTTACCGAACGCACCATATCAACAAATAAACTTTTAATAGTTCAGTTTGATCTTTTTTTTCTTGACATCTCCACCTTCGGCAGTTCTGACAAGTTTTTTTTTTATTCTTCTTCCTCGTTCTCATTGTTATGTTTAAGCGTTCAGATGACACAGTGGCGTAGCTAGGGAGGGGGGAGGAGGGGGAGAATTTTAAAATCCCCCCGGGCCCCCACTGGAGGGGGGGCCAAAATGGTGTTTTTTGCATTAAAAATGAAATATTATGCAGAATGTAGGGGCCCCCAAAGAGGTCAGTCCCCCGGGCCCCCAAGCGATGGAAAATTTCTAGCAACGCCACTGAGATGACAATAAACCGATATACGCATTGGTTTCCAAGACAGCTCTCCATATAGTTTTCCTTTTATATAGGTGTTTTTGGGCCAGTGTCTTGATCGAGCCTCGTATTAAAGAATACAGTTTTGAAGGACATGATCAGTAATTTTTAGTGACACTCCACAAGTGCACATCTCGATAGCTTCAATTTTTAGCTCCCGTTGTCTCATTCTCTTGTGCCCGGTTTTTGAGGCGAAAGAATAGGCGTGTCGGGATGGATTATAATAGGCGGCGTCTTTCTTGTAATTTGGATGAGAGCTTGACCATTTCTCATTTATTCTATTCACGATTAGTTTCTTCATTTCTCCTAGATAGAGTGCGATATTCAATGGTGTATTTGTTCTCACACACTTTGCATGAGTGCCAGCCTTCTCATTTCCTTCTTCTTCAATGTGTGCTGGTATCCATTGAATAACAGTTGTTTTCTCCTGTCCCGAGACGTTTCACATAGGATGAATCATATTTTTCCAAGCTTTCGAGGATTGTTTTTGCATCTGTTAGGAAGGAAATCTGACTGTGCGGAGTGATTAACTAGCATGGTAGCTGCAAGTGCTCTGGCAAGTTATTATCAAGGTTCTTTGTGTTTCTTCTTTCGTTCTTCATCTTTCTACCACTAAATATTGTCAAAATAATTGAAACAGCCTTCGAGTCCTACGGCTAAATAACATTTTCTCTGAAAAATATATGAACTTTCTTTAAGATTAAATGCTAATTTCTTACATTTTGTATACAAAAGTGGTTGTCATTGCCCCAACCAGCATACTATCGACCTAATTTTAACAGCCTTCTATGTGGGCTTCCCTAAAAAAAATTAAAAGCACAAATTGAAGACTAATTAGAATTTCTAATACATAAATATTGTTATAAACCTGGTGGTGGCACAGATGGGGGTGGTGTATGTGTGTAGTCAGGTAACGGAAATTGCCCCAGGCCATCGCTAGACGAGCGGTTAATCGTGACGAGTTACGACGGTCTGCCTAGACGAGCTTCAACGTGACATTTTGGGAAAGATCGGCGTCGTGAACAGAGCTCAGGAGCCGAGCGTCCTGAGAATTGTAGTAATCTGACCACCCAGAAAAGTCGAGCGGCGTTCTGTCCGGTTCGAGAAGGCCAGCAGGGATCCTATGTAAGGAGCGCATGCAGGTATCAGAGAACGGGCGGTCACAACTTCCCAATCTACGGTTCATTACGACGGCTCAGTACAAGTTCAAGACGAGGCAGAGAGACCAGTGCAAGTGTTGGTGCGGCTATTAATGGAGAAATATTTGTACAGTCTTGCGTTAAGTGATGCCAATTGTTAGTATTAGCTGTTATTTATTGACATTAAACATTTACCTTATTTGGAGCACTGAATTGTCATGGTACAAACAGCCTGGATAGAGAGATTCGTAACAATATAAAACAAAAACAAAAGGAAAGTCTCATTTTCAGACCTAGCAGCCAAGTATAGGGCAGATGATATGTAAAGGCCATCTGTTTATTTTTATACTTTGATCAACAGAAACGCTTTATCAAAACAAACAAGAAAATTCAAAAGAAACAGTTACCAATGTTATGAGCTTCGAGTAACGTTTTAGGCCTACATAAACAGCCTTCGATAAAAACAACAACAACAGAGCACCAACAAAATTTAGTAAAATACTCAGAAAGACACAAAGAAAAGGGCACATTCCTCGTCCCATATGCTAGGACAAATTTGTAGAAAAGCTCCTTCTACCCTAGCGCTTATTAGAGCATGGGATGGATTGCCTGAATTAGCCAGGAAAACCAGTGACAGAATTTAAGTCATTGGTTAATATGTAGATCTATGACTGAATGCATGACGCGTAGGACGTAATCATCTTCTTTTTTGAAGTAACGTCTGTATTGTATAAGATAAGAGCACACATATATCTAAATCTCTTATTAAAAAAAAAAAAAATAGCCGATCATGAATTTGTAAAAACCATTCCGAAATTTGTGTTTACCGAAATATTTCATGGTGATAACAAGATCTATAGTGCCTAGATCTATATACGGAATTTAAAGGGCTTTAGATCTGGACTGGAGTCTAGGACAATCTAGATTATAAGTTTGGTTAGACAAAACACAATGTTAAATCATGATTATCTGAAACTTCAATAGGCAACAAACTAAAGTAATAAAGTTGTAATTTCTAAATTTTCTAAAGACTTAATTAAATTCTACTTTAGTTCTGTCAGAAAAATGTTTTGTTTTAGAATCTACATTCATTGTTTATGTTGACATGTCCAGACTAGACTTGTAAGAATCTTGATCTATAAAGACTATATACTAGATCTATAGACTCTAGTCTAGATCCTTATTAGAAGTCAGTTTTGCAGTTTAAATTTCCTTGTTTTGTAGAGGCAGAGCTTGCCTTGATCTACATCTAGATTCTAGATCTACCTATTTTTAAATTTATCAAGTCAAGATCCATCATCATGATCATCTAATCTAATACTAGATCTAGAATTCTAGATTTAACTCTTTCTGTGCGAATTATTTTGATGGAAAAAAATGGAGTTTTAAGGAACACAAATTTCAAGGGGTAGAGTTGCTAAAACAACTATAACTTTTTTATTTTATTAAATAATCTTTAGATTTGATTTTATTTTAAAGGAAAACGAATTTAATAAGCTACAAATGTATAGTAAATTAAATAAATTATACAAACAAAAGTTTTTTTCATTAACTTTAAACTGAGTACGGAAAAAGAAATTTTTTTAAAAATTCATTTAAAATCGATATACTAAAAGATGTAACATTTTAATTAAATATTTAATTTATAAATATTTAAAAAATGACAATACTAAACACACTTAATCACTTTGAATTTTATAAAAGATTAGAAAATGCACTAAGAAATTGTATTATTTACATTTTTCGGGTCCGGGGAAATAAACTAAAAAAGAGGAACCATTAACATAATTTTGTGTATTATTTTTAAACGCGTTGGATACTGCATCGAATTAAGTATAAAAATAAAGAACAATCACTCCCACATCCGGTAAAATAAAAAAAAGAGAGAAATGAAAAATTTAACATAAAAAAGATAGTGAAACAAATAGTATAAACCAAGTTGCTCGCTGAGAGTAACGCCGCACTGACCAGCGCTAGCGAAGTTACTCGCTGAGAGTTAACTAGATGATCTACTACTCTAAAATTAAAATAGATTCTATCCAGAACTCTCTCAACTCTCTGCCCGTCTCTGTCTTTCACTAGATCCCTTGCTTCTCTTCTATCTAAGTCTAAAAGTCACTAAGTCTAAGTGCAGTCGGTCTGAGTATATCATATAAAAATATAATCCATGGATAATATTAAATTAATATTATTGATAGTATAGAGAACCTGATTTTGTGCAAATAATTTAGTATAAATTTGTATAAACGTGGTGAAATAGTTTCTATTTGTTTATGTTTGTGTAACGTCATGAGAATGTGTTCACAACATTGATTTAGTCTTAATTTAGTGTGCTACTGTGTAAGTCTCTTTCGTCAGTTCATAATCATGTGCTGTTCTAGATTATTAAACAAGCCTCATTTTAGGTTACTCTTCAGTGTTTCTTTATTTATCATTACAGTAACCAATTAATAAAAAAAAAATCTATTCTAGAGACTAGAGAAGAGTAGAAAAGTACTGTAGTATGTAATGTAGTATGTTAGTAATACTCAGTCTTGAAGCAGTAGAGAGTATTCTAGACTAGACTAGGGTTACCAGACACCTAAGCGCCAAGAGGAGGACAAAAACCATTATATAGGCCTAATAAAGGAGGACACATTTTTAATGAAAATCTAATCATAACAAATGTATAAATTTGATAAAAAACATATTGATCAGTAAATCAAAAGGTTCAGACAAAGTGACCTTTTACAGAAGTTTATCATTTGTGTAAACAATAATTACTTGTGGAACTAATGCACAACATTTTTTTTAGAATAGTACAAGCCTCTAAATGAGTTGATGAAGAGTCTGTACAGTGTGCTGATGAGCGAAAAATACACTTCAACGTTAGTGATATACCTAGAAATACTGAAGAAAAAAGCGTTAGTACCAGGTTTTATTTCTTGAATCAATATCTGTGTTAAAGAAGGTGATTTAAAAAAAAATATTTCTTCAATGTATGGTTGAGTTCTTATGAAGGATTGGTGAATATTATGCCACTGCAGTACAAACAACAGAGTGAAAGCTGGACATTTTCACAATTTAACCCAGAAGCCCAGTGCCTTCCAGATGGAAGACAAGACCCCAAGAAGGAGGATATAATATATTATATAATATATATCTGTTCTTATTTTGCCGGACTTCTGATGACGCTATTCTAGAATAGTAAATGACATCAGTAGATAGAATATTATTACTAGCCTAGTATTATCTTAAATCTAGAGTATAGTCATAGATAAACTTAGCAAGGGTAGGATATATCATGTATATATATAGACTCTAGATTTATATTTATAATTATTTTTATTAAATAATTTTAAAGTCTAGCACCACTTGAAGTACCATACTGCTTATTACTTCTAAAGTGGTCTTAGTAGATGAATACTCTCATAGACTTTAGTAGATTTAGTCTACTAGACCTTCTAGATCTTTAGTCTAATCTATTTTAAAATGTTTAATAACCATTATAAAATTTTTTGTAGAGAATCTAGATGTAGATCTGCTGGATAGTCTTAAGTGCTGAGCCGAAGCTCTTCGAGCACTAAGTTTGAAAAAAACCCTGTCTGACTCTCATCCGAGAACAAAAGACCAAACAGTAAAAAAAACAAACCTGCGGACCACAGGTCTGTCTGAGAGGGACTCGAGTCAATGACTATATAGGGCATTGCTATTTCCGATACCAATGACACTCTGACGCATGGACTAGAAATCATGGCCGAAGGCCAAGTGGCACCGGGGACCACCCCCATGTTCCTTCATTATACCAAGCTAACTGTGCGGGATTTGCCATTGATGAGACAGTCCCTTGAGGAACAGCGCATGGATGTGGTGACGGGCCGTGGGAGCTTTCTTACAACCCCGCTCAGTACCCCGTCTTTCCCGTAGGCACCCCCACGGGGGTCCTGTTTGTTACTTTTTCGCCTAGCTCACTTCCCCTAGTGAGCCGTTTCCACGCCGGCGCCACGGTGAGGCAAAGTAACTTGCGCGGCGAGATGTAGATCCAGACTAGATACTAGGTCTAGATAACTGTGAGATCTGCATAAAATTGAATTAAATCACAGTTTCACTTCATAAAAATTTTTGTTTTGATGTTAGTACCATAAAGCTTCAATAACTTGCATTATCAAAATTTCTTTAAAAAAAAAAAAAGATATATCTGAAAAACTCGTGATTACAACTCTTGAAAACATGTATATATATATGTCTCCATTTAGATGCTGAAATAAGATGCAATCAGACTACAACATTCCTGACCAAGACTCTTGTCAAGCTTCAAGTTGATAACATTAGAACTTAACAAAATTGAAAAATGATGATTAATGATCAAATGATTTTAGAAGAGGATTATGATGAAAACTATGAACCAACAGAAAATGGTATCTATTTTTGTTAGAATTTGTTTATTGATAATATCTAGATGTAAGAACAGCAGTTATACATATTGTTATCTTTATCTGTCTTTGTCATGGCATTAAACTTAATACAGAAGTAGGTAATGTTGTTGAGACAAAGGAAAGCAAATTTGATATTTTTTATCCAAAGGCATGTTTTGCTAAAAAAATAAAGCTTTATAATCTGTATCCACTAGCTTTTACCATCATCAACATGAGATTTTTTCTAACCTTTTTAAATCACTTTACTCATGATTGAAATTCCAAGATGTTTTAACTGAGATCACCCCCCCTCCCTGACATTATTCATTATTTCAATATTTATAGCTCTTATCCATCATAATCCTTGAATAGAATGCGGATGAATTGATTTCAGTTGAAGGCATGCTGATTGGAAAGTTTGTCCACCCACCTGTAAACTAGAGTCAAGCAACTTTTCAAATATTTATTATATATAATATAAG